>CM035289.1:58972431-59055831 GCA_020226075.1 Hydropotes inermis
ACAGATCACCAGCCCAGGTTGGATGCATGAGACAAGCGCTCGGACCTGGTGCACTGGGAAAACCTAGAGGGAGCGGGTGGGGAGGGAGGTGGGAGGGGGGAGCGGGATGGGGAACACATGTAAACCCATGGCTGTTTCATTTCAGTGTATGACAAAATCCACTACAAATTAAAAAAAAAGTCTTTAAAGTAAAATAAGTTAAAATGTAAATAAGAAAAACATTCTGTTTAAAATTAAATTTACAATTAAATTAAAATAGTTTAAAATAATTTATTCACAAATAGTCAGGGAGAGTTAATAAGGTTTAGGGAGATTACCTTAGGAAGATTTTTATATATTTAAAGTATTCAGAATTAAGCATACTGAGTCTTTCACTTAGCAAGTCTTCTTTTATACACATGCTTACATTTCCTGTCTGTGTCATTCATCTCTTATAGATAGCTGCTGTTCTTTGTCTAAGACCTCTAAATTGCTTGCTGACCCTTGTTGTATGAATATATATACATGTATATATGTGTGTGTGTGTGTGTATTCTATCTTTCAGGAACTGCATGATTCAAGTCTTTGTTGAGCATTTTTGATTCCACTGAGATCGTTCTGTCCACTGTGGTTACCAATAGCAATATGTGGCTATCTGCAAAAGCCTTTTTTATGAAACCATTGTGAGTTATGGGAATGTAGCTTCCTCTTTTGAGTGGCATGAACTAAAGGATTTGTCTTTGCAACTATTTTGATCCTCTTTGTAGTGTGGCTGTCTGTCTGTAGATTGATGTTACAGACCATTTATGTGAGACTTCCACCCTTTGTTGAAACTTGACTTCAAGGAAACATATATCCTTGGTCTTGTTGCAGTATTAGATTCATTTGTTTGTTAATTTGCTCTTTACCTTGATGGTATCCTTCATGCATCTTGTGCTATAGACCTATAGCTTGGAACAGAGATGCAAATCCCTCTCCACCTGTGTTCTTCACATCATTTTGGTCATCTTAACCTTTGTTTGATGAAAATTTTTATATTTGGACCCCGTCACCACCTTCTCCATTGATAAAGCTCTGATTATGCTTTATACCAGGGAAAACTCCCTTTTAAAATTTCTAAAATCTACATCTGATACAAAGAGCCTACTCACTGGAAAAGGCCCTGATGTTAGGAAAGATTGAAGGAAGGAGGAGAAAGGGATGACAGAGGATGAGATGGTTGGATAGCATCACTGACTGAGTGGACAAACTCTGGGAAATAGTGAAGGACAGGGAAGCATGGTGTGCTGCAGTCCATGGGCTCACAAAGAGTTGGACACAACTAAGTGACTGAACAACAAAAAAATCCACACACTCAAATTTAGAGGTGAAAAATGTTCTGAGGAAATTCTGAAGTAATAAGATGACTTTACAACACAAATTGACTTTGCTCTTTCGATGGAGAAGAGAAAAGAAGATACTTTCTATGGTGCAGGGTCAAATGAACACTTTATGAAAAGTATGTTGATGTTGATAAAGAGACACTCTGAGGAAAAGTGCAGAAAGACAACTATTTTCCATAAAAAAAAAACAATTTAGATTTTCCTATTTTACAATTAGTTATCAAACTTTAATATACTGTCAGAATTAGGGCTTTGTAAAATGCAGATTCTCAGGACACAGCTCTAGATATTCTAATTTAGTAGTTTAGTTATTGTGTTGATGTATAGATATTAACACTGTGTATATCCTCTAAGATGTAAATAAGTAGTTTCATCAAACTACTTTTGTTAACTGATGTTGTGGTTTCTTTTCCTGTATCTTTAAAAGAAAAAAAGAAGATTGAAATTATTAAATGTATCTATTTGGAATTTGAATGACTGGTTAATAAGAGTCTTCTACCGCTAGAATGGAGAAAGTCATCTCCTTAATAAATTGAAAGTAAAATAGTCTTCTTTACCTTTTAACTAAAAGTTTGATCAATTTTGTATAAAGTATTAACTATATGTATACTTTCTTAGCCTCTAGAGGTAAAGGCAATTGTGACAACTCACTTAAATAATGTGTCCTTTTTCTACACTTCTCTCTTAATTACTTGTCTTTTCATTAGTCTGTGAAATTTTTGAGGCTACAGATGATGTTTTAATCAGCCTCATATTATGATCTTCAAAAGAACCGGAGCATACTAAACATAATGCCTACTGACTGAAAGAACAAACAAATTATCTTAAGATTTCAGGAAGTCTCTAGCAATAATTCAAGTATAGGGAACTGTGTCCTGAATTCTGAAATAAGACATACATAAGGGTACATGGAACAAAGAGAGAATGTAACCGAATATTTTCCTGTTGGGACTCACTCAGAGCACTGAGGGCCAGAAAGTACTTGTCATGTTCTTGCTCGTCTACACTGTGACTGTGGGGCTGCCGAATTGTTTGATGTATTTTGACTAGTCGATATCTAGTTTCCCTTTTACCGGTGTCTATAATTCATGTGTCTGATATTTTTCTTGTTGGTTTTTGAAGCTGAGAAATAAGTTTTACTATGTGGGGCTGCCAGGGCTGGGGCTGGCAGGCAGCCGGGACTTGGGTTTCGGTTTCCCATGAAATGGTGGGATTCCCCGCCCCCATCGGGTGACCTGGAGCCGGCCAATCAATATACACCCAGTAAAAAGCCCGCGAGAGAGCTGAAAAGCCCACGGGCGCCTAAGTTTGAACAAAAGCCTGCGCCGTTTGTACCAATAGAATTGCTTTAAGTTTAAAGAAAAGCCCGCGAAGTTTGTACCAATGGGATTGCTTTGCAAACATGTAACCAATCACTTTGTAAGCCGTATGTAATATGCTGATAGAATGGTTTTTGTCTATAAAAAGCTTGCCCAATTTGCTGTTCGGGGTGCTCTGCCTCCCAGGAGGTCAGAGTCAGACGGTTTGCGCAACCGTCAATAAACCCTCGTGCGTGTTGCATCTGCTGGACTGGCTTATTGGGTTGCGCGGTTTTTCCTCCTTGGAACGAAGGCCCGAATTTTGGGTCTTACATGACAATGTTGGACAACGTACTCATTTTCCTGATTGTGGTGTTCAGCCCAACACTGGATGCCCCTATGTACTTTTTTTCTTGGCTACTTCTCATTTATGGATGCTGTTTATTCTACCACAGTCACCAAAACATGATTATAGCCTTACTGTGTGAAAAGAAAACCACTTCCATCCAAGTTTACATGACTCAGCTTTTTATAGGACACTTATGTGGTGGTGCTGAGATTTCACACCTGGTGGTCATAGCCTATGACCACTACGTGGGCATCTACAAACCCTTGCAAAATTTGACAATCATGAATCAGCAGTTGTGTATTCTGCTGTTGCTGTGGGCCTGAATTGGTGGATTTTCACATGGTGTATTTCATCCTCTCCTGTTTACAACCTTCCCTTCTGTGTCCCAATGTCATTGACCACTCCAGCTGTGACATATTCACTTAGTTCAAACTTGCCTTCACTGGCACCCGTGTTTTTGCCCTCACGGTGCTGACCAATGATGGGACCGTTGGTGTGGTCCTCTTTACACTCCTACTTGTCTCCTATGTGGGCATTCTGTGCTCCCTGAAGAATCTTATTCAGGATGGGGTGCAGAAAGCTTGACCACCAGTGGCTCCCACATCACTGCGCTGGCTCTCTTCTTTGTGCCCTGCTTCTTATCTGTGTGAGACCTCCCTCCACCTTAAAGTGAAGTTGCTCAGTCGTGCCCCCTTTCTGCAACCCCATGGACTGTAGCCTGTCAGGCACTTCTGTCCATGGGATTTTCCAGGCAAGAATACTGGAGTGCGTTGCCATTTCCTTCCACTGTACTCACTGATAATTTCTTGACCATGTTTTATGCCATTATCACCCCTAAACTGAATCCTCTAATCTGTGCTGTGAGAAATGATGAGATGAAAAGTGCCATGAGAAAGCTCTGGACCAGAAAAAGAAAATGAGACAGCAGGGAAACATATGATCCATCTTCAAGGAAGAGTTATTCTTTCCAGGAAGGTCTTGTGTGATATTTTCAGTGTATTAAGTTTCCACTCAGCATAATGCCTTAGGCATGAGGAAAACATTTATTATGTAAATGCTTCCAATTGAAAGATTGTTGCTGAATGATAAGACGTGGGATTCTTGGCCTCCAGAGGAGACAAATTCAATCCGGGGCTAGACACGAGGCTGGATCACTCAGAGCTTTTGTGTAATAAAGTTTTATTAAAGTATAATGGAGATAGAGAAAGCTTCTGACATAGGCATCAGAAGGGGGTTGAAGGAGTACCCCCCTCCTAGTCTTTAGCTGTAAGTTATATAGTCACTCACAGTCTGTTAATGAAAAGAAAGGAATGTCTTAGAATTTAGAATTGCACCAGATAATTCATCCCTGGCCATGAAATGATTGACTTGAATTTTGTAGAAGGGAAGATTACCAACAAATAATTTCATTTACATAGATTAGGGAACAATATCTGAGTAAGTAGGTTAGGCCCTTTGGCGGAACCAACTTGAAGATAGCCTGGGGTACATTAACATATCTTAAGACAACATTCCCATAAGAAAAAGAAATGTATTGGTTAACTCAGGGTTTGAGAGTAGTTAGCTTCAGGTGAAACCAGGTGTCATGGCCCCACAGCATTTTCAGAGAAACCTCCTTTTTAAATTTGTATAGAGAAGAAAAAAATACATCGCAGGTTTATTTTTTCCTCCTTTTGGAGACCCTTGGTCTTCCTGCCTGTTACCCTCTCACAAGGAAAGAAATGCATCCATACCTACAAGATTTTCATGATTTTCTAGTGCAAAGTATATATTTTGTTTGAAATACATTTTTAAGATTGCTGTATTTTCTTATGAAAATGTGCATAGTTTCGGATATAAAATGCCACTATTAATGCTATAAATTCGTGTTCTATATAATGAGTTAAATTATATTTAATACTATGGATTTATTTTAGGTAGTGGGATATTTTCTGTCTCAAATAATGTAATATTTTAAGAATTAATATAACTGATTATGAACTTTAAAGAATCATATTATTAACATGTCATAAAAATGTTAACTGTTCTCCACACACAGATAGGCCGTGTTAATATTTGGCTCTCTTATGTGTGTGTCTCCTTCAGAATTTTCCACAGTTTATTGTGATCCGCACAGTCAAAGGCTTTGGCGTAGTCAATAAAGCAGAAATAGATGTTTTTCTGGAACTCTCTTGCTTTTTTGATGATACAGTGGATGTTGGCTATTTGATCTCTGGCTCCTCTGCCTTTTCTAAGACCAGCTTGAACATCTGGAAGTTCACAGTTCACATATTGCTGAAGCTTGGCTTGGAGAATTTTGAGCATTACTTTACTAGCAACAAAGGTCCGTCTAGTCAAGGCTATGGTTTTTCCAGTAGTCATGTATGGATGTGAGAGTTGGACTATAAAGAAAGCTGAGCGCCAAAAAATTGATGCTTTTGAACTGTGGTGTTGGAGAAGACTCTTGAGAGTCCCTTGGACTGCGAGGAGATCCAACCAGTCCATCCTAAAGGAGATCAGTCCTGGGTGTTCACTGGAAGGAATGATGTTGAAGCTGAAACTCCAATACTTTGGCCACCTGATGCGAAGTGCTGACACATTTGAAAAGACTCTTGTAAGACCCAGAATTCGGGCCTTTGTTCCAAGGAGGAAAAACCGCGCGACCCAATAAACGAGCCCAGCAGATGCAACAGGCAAGAGGGTTTATTGTCGGCTGTGCAACCGGGTGACTCTGATCTCCTGGGAGGCAGAGCACCCCGAACAGCAAATTGGGCAAGCTTTTTATAGACAAAAAACCATACTATCAGCATGTTACATACGAGTTACAAAGTGATTGGTTACACGTTTGCAAAGCAATCCTGTTGGTACAGATTTCGCGGGCTACATGTTTACAAAGCAATCCTATTGGCACAAGCTTCTCGGGCTTTTGTTTAAACTTAAAGTAATTCTATTGGTACAAACGGCGCGGGCTTTTTACTGGGGGTGGGGAATCCCACCATTTCACGGGAAACCCAAGTCCCGGCTGCCTGCCAGCCCCAGCCCCGGCAGCCCCTCATAATAAAACTTATTTCTCAGCTTCAAAAACCAACAAGAAAAATATCAGACACATGAATTATAGACACCGGTAAAAGGGAAACCAGATATCGACTAGTCAAAATACATCAAACAATTTTGCAGCCCCACATTCCCTCCTTTTTCTTTGTCATTAGTTTTAATCTTAAAACTTAGGGTTCTTGCTGTTTTAACATTTGATATTGCTGAGTGAGTACTAATGTCTGAACTACTGACAGTCTACTCTTTATGAACTGCAACAAGCGGTTTAGAATGCATGGCCCAAAGATTAATAGAAGTAGAAAGCTGCTCAGGGGCTACCAGGAGAAACAGGACCAGACACTGGTTCATGACGTTAGTGTTTCTCTAGGTACGGGAAGATGCAAGAATTTGGGCTCATAAAATCTTTACCTGAAAACATCTGACTATCTGAAGGCCGGTTCTTCTGGGTTTTCCCCAGAGCACAGAGTGCCTTATTTCTGATCTCCACCCTGAACTCCTTTCAGGGGGTGTGGAAGGTCAGCAACTTGTAGTGGTCATGATGTAATCTCTGTAGAGGCAGCTGGCAAGTACCAACTTCCAGTCAGCAGGGTCCCTTCATAGCCACATATTTGACCATGTTTGGGGCCTTTTCATGGCCATTGTGTCTCACGGAGCTGGGAAGGCTCATTCCCAGGAGATTCCATTGATAGGCCACTCAGAGTGCTGTTATTGGACCAGGCCTTAAAAGTAGCAAAAGTCTCTGGACCACTATCTTACTAGCTTCTTGGTCCAGGAAAATATTCCCTCTTGTTGCTTCTTCCCATATCTAGAGTTACATTATTACAATCATTGATCTCATATAGAACTGCATATCAGCATTATATCACAGGCTCAGTCACACATTTGTTAACGTAAGAAATAATCTTCTGAAACAAGTGACATAGAAAATAATATAACTATAGCTAGCAGTTATTAGTAAAGTCATAAGTAAGAATTATAAGTCAAGAACTTTCATTAGGTAGAGCCTAGTATACCCCAGGTCATCTGACTTCATTTGTTAAATGACTATGCTATGCATACTAAGTCGCTTCAGTCATGTCCGACTCTGCATGACCCTATGGACAGCAACCCACCAGGCTCCTCCGTCCACGGGATTCTCCAGGCAAGAATACTGGAGTGGGTTGCCATTTCTTTCTCCAGCCTGGTGTTCATCTCCTGGTTGTACACCATGGAGCCTCCGATCTTTATCTAAATATTGGTTACTGAGACAGGCCTTAGAAACAACTCAGAGTGTCCTTTTTAATAACTTAATTAAATCTGTTAGCAATATAACATAACAAGGAACTATCTCAGAAGTGAGTCTCAGTAAGCACTAGACCTTAATTAAAACTAGAAACTTAGTTTAACAATTTACAAAACTTAATATTCAGTGATTTTTTTTTCATCATGGAGACATTAAGCCTGTAGCCAGGGAAGGCTTTAACCCATCAAATAAAAAATTAGGTTTGACAGGGAGCTGGGAAAAGCCAAGCGGCCGTCTTGGATTTCCCATAGCCCTGACTCTTTGATTTTCAGCTATTGTTCACCCATTTTTAATTCCCCAATTTAGGAGTAGACTGTTGCCATGTTTTAAGGACATTAGGATAGCACAAGTTTAACAGTGAGGGGTTATCTTTTGTAGGAGCAGGATGAGCTTTTACATGTACCATAATCTTAAATAGCACTTATTTACTTTACTAAAGTAACAAAAGATTTTAAAAACAAATATAAATCACTTAAAGGCAAAGAAATTCATAATCTGTTATTGAAAGGTTCAGTCTAAGAAAACTTTGTTCTCTTAACATAGAGAGTAGACTAAATTCCAGTCTGTTAGCAATTTACCAGATAGCAAACAAACAAAATTTATCAGTTAATCTTAGAAAAGTCTTTTCCATAAATCTTGAAGAACTAGCAGTATTTTTTTTAAAAGCATAAGAATGAAACCATACAAGGCATGTTTAAAATCTAATTAAATTGTAATTAACAAAGTAGCTTGGTCATTGCTGTGACTTGTAACACTTTAACATGATAACTAAAATTATAACTGACAACATTTTACCAGGACATATCAGATTTTCATGAATTTCACATAATTTCTAGGATATCTATATAAGTAACATCAACCATACAGTATAACCTGAGAAGATTCATTACTCCTCCAACAATACTTCCCATGCAATTTAACATGTCAAATGGACTCAGGTAGTTTAATAGCTCTTTAGGATGTCTCAGGGGCCCTCTGAAGCATCCCAAAGTCAGCTAAATGTCAAGCTATTTAGGCAATTTTGTCAATAAATATCAAAAGGGTTTATAATACTGTCAGATAGAATCATATAGATCACTGTGAAAAAAATATATTCACTTAGCCAAAATAAAAAAGATTTCAAATGTAAACATAGAACAGATCACTTCAGAGGTAAAGAAACTTAAAATCCATTATCAAAGGCAGTTCAACATCTCAAGAAAACTTTTGTTTATACACAAAACTCTTACCTTGGGGTCCAGTTTCTATAAAACCTTCTTATCACTTTCTGTACCCATTTGTTCTCCCATCCTGGAACAGCCACCTGTAAGTCAGACCTACTTACTTTTCCCTTCATAAAATGTAACTTCATTCCTCATACCTTCTTTACCGAACACACAAATCCTACTTTCCTTAAGCAACCAATAATTGACCTTTATATTAGCATTCTATAGATTGCTGAACATAAATACCAGTGATAATTTCTAAAAAAAATTCTAGCGAACATCCCAGGATGGCATCAAATATTATTTATTAATAGTCCAAAATCTTTAGTTTCTCTGTAAGTTAGTATTCAGTAATGAATGTTTCAGAATCTTATTTTATTTGGAAATGACCTAGCTATTCAATAAACTTCTGTTATTAGTTTAGCACAATCCTAGAAATTCAGGTTACCAAAATCTAGAGAAACTGTTTTAGACAGACATTTTTAAACTTAATATAAAAGCTCATATCTCATTTACAATTTTTTTTTGCAACATTTCTAATGTCCGGAGCTGACTGCCCTATAAAGGCCATGGAGACATTTCCCCTATGTTCAGGGCTGCCGCCGCCGCCACCGCCGCCTCGGAGCGCGAGAAGGGGGCGGGGAGGCGCCTGGGCTCCGGGCGCTGTGCGTGACCTGCCGCCGCCCGCCCTCCCAGGGGGAGGGGGATGGAGCGCGCGGGCAGATCCCCTCCCAGGCCCACGACCCGCTCGCTCTGTGTGGCGCCGGCCCCAAGCTCCGCGAGTGAGGGGGCTTGGTGGGGGGGGGTCCTTCAGACAAAAGATCAATCAAGACCGGGTCCTCCGGCGGGAGGACTGGCTTTGGTCTTGCCTCTAATTTCTCTTTTTACTTCTACCGATAGGTTGTTGGCTCGGTCTTTGACTTCTTTCCAATGTCCTAGAGTCAAACTTAGAGGGGTAGTAAGTTTTTTGTCCCATGTTGGGAGGAAGGGGGAAACAGAAATACACAGAGAGACTCACGAAACAGACACACGAAATGCAGACCAGAAGCCGCGCGGTACAGAATTGGCGCCAAACCGATTCAGACGGGAGCGGACACTGAAAGTGTCGTGCCCCCCCGGAAGGAAGACGATATGCTTGTCTCCAGCCACAACAATTCAGATGGGAGCGGACACTGAAAGTGTCGCGCCCCCGGCAGGAAGACGGTCTGCTCGTCTCCAGCCACCCAAGTCACCCCTGGAGCGTCCTCCAGGGTTGAAATTTGGAAGCCCGTGGACCCGTCAGTCCGCTTCACGAATTCCTACTAAGCCCGTACGGGTACCGAAACAGAGTACAGACAGACAACAGAAAACATAGATTTCAATGCCGGCCGGACTTACCTCCCGCTGGGGTTGGTATTGGGTCTGAGGCTTTCCCGATCCCGGACGAGCCCCCAAATGTAAGACCCAGAATTCGGGCCTTTGTTCCAAGGAGGAAAAACCGCGCGACCCAATAAACGAGCCCAGCAGATGCAACACGCAAGAGGGTTTATTGTCGGCTGCGCAACCGGGTGACTCTGATCTCCTGG
This sequence comes from Hydropotes inermis, assembly GCA_020226075.1. NCBI lineage: Eukaryota > Metazoa > Chordata > Mammalia > Artiodactyla > Cervidae > Hydropotes > Hydropotes inermis. Next base: position 58,982,525 of record CM035289.1, read on the forward strand.
GAGGCAGAGCACCCCGAACAGCAAATTGGGCAAGCTTTTTATAGACAAAAAACCATACTATCAGCATGTTACATACGAGTTACAAAGTGATTGGTTACACGTTTGCAAAGCAATCCTGTTGGTACAGATTTCGCTGGCTACATGTTTACAAAGCAATCCTATTGGCACAAGCTTTTGTTTAAACTTAAAGCAGTTCTATTGGTACAAACGGCACGGGCTTTTTACTGGGGGTGGGGAATCCCACCATTTCACGGGAAACCCAAGTCCCGGCTGCCTGCCAGCCCCAGCCCCGGCAGCCCCGCATAATAAAACTTATTTCTCAGCTTCAAAAACCAACAAGAAAAATATCAGACACATGAATTATAGATACCGGTAAAAGGGAAACCAGATATCGACTAGTCAAAATACATCAAACAATTTTGCAGCCCCACACTCTGATGTGGGAAAGATTGAGGGCAGGGGGAGAAGGGGACGACAGAGGATAAGATGGTTGGATGGCATCACTGACTCAATGGACATGGGTTTGGGTAGACTCCAGGAGTTGGTGATGGACAGGAAGGACTGGCCTGCTGCGGTTCATGGGTCACAAAATGTCAGACACGACTGAGCAACTGAATTGAACTATGTATGTGTCTTATTTTTGTACCTGCAAGATGCTTTGCAAATATTATTTTGATTATTTTGCTTAGCATTTAAATGTCAAAAAAGAATGGTGTTTCAGAATTGTAAATGATAATCTTAAGGAGGCAAAAGTTATCAAAGTAACTTAATATGTTGTAAATGATGTAAATTAACCAAATCTTACTTATTTTCCCAATTGAATTATCTCCTCAAATGGACCAGGTTTGTTTGGAGTTACATTTTCATAAAGATCATCCATTAATCTTCCCAGATAGTTGAGAATATCTGGTAATAACTATGATATTTTTCAATATTCCCATCTCTGTGTTTGCATATAGTGTTTCATAGTCTTCTGTAGAGACCTAGGCTCTGCCTTTCATGTGTAAATTAAGCATAAACCATAATCCATGAGCTTCAGCCATGAACTGCAGAGTTTAATAGCAGATATTTTGGGTGATGGAATTTTTAAGAAAGATGCTGACAATATATATCATTCTCACCTCTCTTGTTAATAAGTACTAGGAAATAAAGAGGCCAGAATATATTGCTTTATTTCACAGAGACATCATTCATACAAACCTCTCTCCCTCTGAATGAAGCCTAAAATAAAACATTATGCTGCCTGCTTTATTCAGTCTGGATTCATGAGCAGTTCAAGTTGTGAGGTGGTGGGTGCTTTTCACTAGCAAATCACACTGTATGAGAAAACTCATATCTTGATTTTAATTCCTATTATGTGGGGATTTCCTATATTACCTCAAAGGCTTCTCAAACATGATATTACTTATCAAATAATACCAAGTATTTGAGCATTTATTCCTCTGTTGTAGATGTTTCTATAGACTGAAAGTTCATAACTTAATTCTTTTTTGATGTGGTCATATTTGGAGGTGGGCCTTTGGAAATGACTGGGTGACTTAGATAAGTTTCAAATTTATGTAGTTTTTCCAAGCAATGAGATAAACTTTTGGCTAATGATCTATGCTTATTGGTCTGTAATCTCCCTGAAGTCAGAGAAAAGTCACATAACTGTCTTTGTTCGCTCAGTTTATTGCACAATGTAGACCAATTTTACTCTATAGACTTTGTCAATTACTTTAATTCTTAATCTATTGAAGTGAAAATTTTTACTGAATATGATTAACTCGTTCTACATTACATACATTTGGGCTTCCCTGATGGCTCATATGGTAAAGATCTGCCTGCAATTCAGGAGACCCAGATTTGATCCCTGGGTCAGGATGATCCACTGGAGAAAGGAATGGCTACCTGCTCCAGTATTCTTGCCTAGAGAATTACATGGACAGAAGAGCCTGGAGAGTTCCTGTCCATGGTGTTACAGAGTCATACACAACTAGTAACACACACACACACACATACATACACACACACCAGTTTTCTTAAACTATTTCCTTCATTGACATGCTGCTTATATGTGTAACTCATTTTTCTTCTTACTAATGCAAGCATACTTGAACATGGTGAGCAAGTGTGGTTCTACATAAGAATATGTCTGAATTGAAATTCAGTTAAATTTATTTTCAATATAATTTCAAATATAGGTATATATTGACTTTAGTAGATAATTATAATAGACCTCATATTAGATGGCAACCTAAACTTGTCATGATACTTTAGTTGTAAAAGAGTAATTTAAAGATAAGTATCCTGGCTTTTTATTTTGAGTTTGCAAATGGCATTCTGATTCCTTGTCTTGTTTCCTTGTTAATAATTGTGTCTGCCAATGCTTATATTTTCTATTTCATAAGGATATTATAATATTAAATTTAAACAACTGAAATAAAAGCACTCTAGTATTTCTGAATATACTTGAAAAATAGAATTATTTTCAACCATGTTAATCTAATTCCAGAAATGATGCAAGTATAACCAGTTTGAAAAAATACTGTACCCTTTACCTTGTGTGAAGTGCAAATATTATGATAGGGTTTATATAATCACTTAATGTACATGTGAAAATGATATCTACAAGTTATAATTTGCATGAATGATAGATCAATTAAAAAACAAAATATAATAATGAGAAATAATTTAAATCTAATAATTACCCACCTAAATGATTAACTTTTACAATAGATATTATCTAGGCTCCATATTAAGCTTGTTTGTTATCAAATACCAACATTCATAAATGGTTAATGGATTTTGTTCTCATTATAGTGTTTTGTCTTCATGTACACCTAAGGGGTAGATCAAAATTAAAGATGAGTGCTATAAAAGTTGTCCTCTGAAATTCAGCTGTGGACTGTGTGCTCAGTCACTCACCCATCTCTGACTCTTTGTGATTTCACGGACTGGGGCTGGCAGGCTCCTCTGTCCATGGGATTCTCCAGGAAAGAGTACTGGAGTGGGTTGCCTTGCCCTCCTCCAGAGGATCTTCCCAACCCATTGATCAAACCCAGGTTTCCCACAATGCAGGAGGATTCTTTACCTTCTGAACCTCCAGGGAAGCCTTCAGTTAAGTTACCTGAAATAATTGGTTTGTTGAGAAGATTTACTAATAATGGTGAATACCCCTGGGATCCAATTAATTATAGTTGAAAAACTTCACAGAATTTGCCTACAAACAGGAGATGTGGTAGAACTTTTAATGTTCCAGAGAAAGTTCCTATGCAAAGGTGCCATCTATAAATCAACAATGACAGTTATTGTAGATGAGCTGGTTGACATTTCTAAGCTTACAACTTTACTTCTCTCTTCGTGAACTAACAGCTTCCTGGGGCCCTGACTGTGAATCTTTGTCAGATATGAGCATAGTTGAGATATTTTTTTTCCCCAGGAAACCATAATCATAGATTCTCAGGTTTAAATTGATCTTGAAAATTATATAACCAGTGCTCATTCACACCAATATTAGATTTAAACTGCTTCTTTCAGCATGCAAAACTTCTAGGTAGACTCAAGTGCAATACTACCAATGTATAAGAAAAAATATTTTGTTTTTTAAATGATGTATATTTAAATTATAACAATAAAACAATTTAATTAAATTATAATAATTTTATAATTCAAGTTCATGTCCAAAATTTCCCCAAGTTAATAATACAGTGTAAGAATTTTCCTATAATACTGCATTAATTTTAAGAAAATTAAAAACTGCTACACATTAATAAAATACATGCATTACATTTTACTTATCCATTTCTAATATTGAACATTGCATGTAGCTTCTAAATTTTCCACAGCTCTGAATAATGGTGTTGAACAGAGATATAAATAATAATTTTTCTCTTTAAAATATATTTTCCTTTACTGTTTTTTTCCTAGAAAAAAATATGGTAGATCTGAGAAGTAGAAAAACTGATTTTTATATCTTTATAATTGTTTCTAAGTAACTTATTAATCATATCTCATTCTTAACTTATATACACTATACCTTTATCTTACCTGTTGGTTGGTTCTCAACTCAGTATAAGAAATGCGATGAAGCTACTGTACTTTGTTTCCACACAAGCATGCAGTTTTCACTTTGAATAATGTATACCTATGGCTAATTCATGTTGAGGTTTGACAGAAAACAGCAAAATTCTGAAAAACAATTATGCTTCAATAAAAATAAATTAATTAAAAACAATTTAAAAAGTAAATATTTTTATCTTTGAAAGAAAAGGTAATTTCCACAGAATGTATTTTACTATATTTATGTGTCCTCTTTTATTAGGGGGGAAGGACATTATGTCACCAATTGTCTCATTCTATTAGTAATGCAGTATCCCTGGGCTCCCCTGGTGGCTCATTAGTTTAAAAATCCACTGACCAATGTCAAAGTAGAGAGTTTGATCTTTGAGTCAGGAAGATCCCCTGGAGGAGGAAATGGAAACTCACCCCACTATTCTTTCCTGGGAAAAACTATGGACAGAGGAGCCTGGAAGGCTACAGTCCCTGGGGTCACAAAAAGTCAGGAATGACTTAGTGACTGAATGACAGAAACACCCTGTAACCAGGAATGATGGATGATAGATGCTATGGAAAGATGAGAGAAGAAGGTGTGAGAATGCATGTAGCAGAAACATAAAGGATTGGGAAGATTCATTCATATCATGGATGGATGAATTTCTGCTGTTTAGTAATAAAATCTCAGGAATTTAAAGGCATTTAACAGGGACACGCTATGATTTTGTGAAAACAAGCACACAATACACCTACTAATAAGCCTAGTAACTGTCCAAAAGATATTTGTTGACTGAATGAACTAGTAATAGGTACCTATTGTAAGTAATAGATTTTATGTGCTTGTTGTTTGTTAGTTGATATAGAATTTATATATAATTTATATTTCTCATAGAGATTTATGATAGACAGAGCTAGAGGACATCAGCACTTGAATTCCTGGTAAGTTTATGGTCTGGGGAAGCAGGACTAATCTTAGCCATGGAACATGGCAATTCACCAAGAATGTCTTATCACCTGATGGGTTTCAGGCCCTGTAGACACCATGCCAGGCTCAGTGAGGAAACACACCTGAATAGTGTATGTATTCTTGTACATAAGTACCAAGAGTTACCAGGTAAGGTGCATTGCCAAGGATTGATATATTTCCCTTAACTGCCTGCTTAGAAAGTTATTTATTGACAATATTTTTCTTTCCACAGTTAGAAGTGAAGGTTCAAATTTAAATTCTCATGGAAAAAAGAATAACTGTTACCTGCTTACAGGACCTCTCAGTCTACAAGGTACATCTCATAGCTACAATTTGTAACTTCACAGACACAGAGGAGGGTTTGGAAACTTGGGACAATGAGATAATGTAGTAAAATCAGATGAAGGTGGAACCAGAAAGAGAATCCAGATCTCATATACATAACACCATATTTTCTCAATAAACTGCATATCAAATGATCTCCCAGAGTTGCTTTACATATGACAGCTAGTAGGTGTCTGAAGAGATAAAGGTCGTCATGGAAGAAGTGAGAAAGCCTTGAAACAAGTATTGGGGCATGAATGTTAAGGACATGGTCCACAGTTACAGTGACTGCTCTAGTTTTGCGCTAAGAAATTCAGACCACAATCCTTTCATGATTAACAAGTATTAGTCTTTAATCCTTTGTAGGTAATTCAGGCCCCTGGAAGATGTTACTTCCTAAATGGATCTCCTCAGGCATCCCAACAATGTGACTGAATTTGCTCTGTTGGGACTCATGCAGAATCCACATCTGCAGAAATCTCTTCCTTGTCTTTCTGTTCATTTTTCTATTCACTGTGCTGGCCAGTCTGCTCATTGTCATCACCATCTCCCTCAGCCCTGCACTTTCTGCTCAAATATACTTCTTTCTCACTTACTTGGCCTTAACAGATGCTTTTTACACATCTGTTATTACACTCAAAATGATCATTTATCTGTTGTATCAAAGAAGAATCACCTCCTGGAGTGACTCCTTGAAGCAGATCTTTTTGGTGCACTTCCTAGGAGGCTCAGACATCATAGTCCTCACTGTCGTGGCCTGTGACCACTATGTGGGCATCTAAGCCTCTGCACTACATGACCATCAGGCAAAAGGGGCTCTGCCAACTCGTGGTGGTGGTGGCTTGGACTGGAGGAATCCTACCTGCCACTGTGTAAATTCTCTTCATGGTTGACTTGACTTTCTGTGGTTTCAATGTCGTTGATCATTTCATGTGTGATTTCTTCTCACTCTTGGAAATTGCTTTCAGTGACACTTACAAGACTGGAATGGTGGTGGCAACTAACAGTAAGACCATGTGCTTGCTCATTTTTTTCCTGCTCCTCATCTCCTACATAGTCATTCTGAGCTCCCTGAAATTCTAAAGGAAGATGCAAAGCCCTCTCTGCACTCTATTTTGTCCTTTGTATATTCTGCTACACAATTTCTGTGACCAGTTACTCTCGGAACAAGTTGGTAGCTGTGTTCTTTACAATCCTCATTCTTATGTTAGATCCTATCATTTACATAGTGAGAAACACAGAAGTGAAAAATGCTGTTAGGATTTTGTTGAAGAGAAGAGTAACTTAATTTGTACAAGATGTCAAGTTAAGTAATCCCTTACAAACACAGGGAAAATTGTTCCTGTTGTAAATTGTGAAAGAAAATTTAAACATTTTGCAGATCACTGACAGAAGAAAACAATGTCCTAAGCATTAACATTTTTTGAATATTTAACAATGACTACACATTTAGGTGAGGGACAGGGAAGACTGGAGAACTGCAGTCCATTGGGTTACTAAGTGTCGGATACGACTAGGTGACTGAACAATATCAAGGCATTTATCACTCATTTTGATAACTTCAGTGTACTTTACCAAAGCTTCAATGTTCATATCCATGGGTTCAGAATAGACAATGGAAAGGATAACAATTATACTATACTTGATGATTGCAGAATAAATTTTTTCTCTAGAGTATAACTGTTGCTCTATTCAGTTCTTCATATTGTTACTTGTATGAAATAGGCTTTTCCATAGTACCCCAATTTTAGAACTTCTTTTATTTTTGCTTAGCCTGTGCTTAAACAAATCAGGATAGAAATTCTTAGTTAGAAATGTTGAGAAAGAACAATAGAGTGGAGGTATCCAAAGTTTTCTTTTTCTTTTTTTGTCCTACAATTTTATGCAATGCATAAAGTGAGAAACTCAGAAAAAGAGAAGGGAATAATTTATGATCAATGTCTAATTCTTTTTGTGACACAAAAATTAAGCCAGAATCTTTGAAATTACTCCTTATTTATACTAATTTTCATAAATATCTTTATGGCTCACAGTTTTCCTTGAATATGAAAGATTTTTTTTTTTCCATACCAAGACTTGAGTCATTTGAACCTAGAAGAGTAAACATACTTTATCAAATTTCAAAAGAAAGTCATATGGTTAGAGCCCAAAGCTATTGTTCTGTAGGTCTGATGCATGTATTTGCATTACATGAACCATTTATTATCTACCAGACACATTCATTTCAGTTGATTTATCCATGTACTAAACCGGTGTTTTCATTATCTTTATTCCTATTTTATAGAGAAGTAAATTGAAGCCACAAGTGTTTATTAACTTACTGAACTTACATCAACTTCAGCTGAGTTCAGTTGCTCAGTTGTGTCTGACTCTTTGTGACCTCACAGACTGCAGCACACCAGGCTTCCCTGTCCATCACCAGCTCCCGTAGTTTACTCAAACTCATGTTCATCTCATCTTTGATGCCATCCAACTATCTCATCCTCTATTGTACTCTTCTCCTCCTGCCTTCAATCTTTCCCAACATCAGGGTCTTTTCTAATGTGTCAGTTCTTCACATCAGATGGCCACAGTACTGGAGTTTCAGATTCAACATCAGTCCTTCCAATGACTATTCAGGACTGATTTCCTTTAGGATGGACTGGATGAATCTCTTTGCAGTCCAACAGACTCTCAAGTCTTCTCCAACACCACAGTTCAAAAACATCAATTTTTCAGTGCTCAGCTTTCTTTATAGTCCAACTCTCACATCCATACTTCTCCCATAAAGGGTGTCAGGAATCAGTACATTGAAAGTACCTTCCTTTCAAAAGTTGCAGCTGCAAACTTCTAATCCAGGCCTTAAAAAAAAAAAAAAAATCAGCCTTTCTTTCAGATGAAACACAATTGTCTGTGGTAAGTTTAGGTGTATAGACAAGAAAATTATCTGCAATTTTAATGATTCACTTTGTCCTTCAGGAAGATGGTGTTAAATTTGTTGTAGCCTTATTTCACATAAATTGGTAGTATGGTGTTATATATATTTTTCCTTTTTTTGCAGTAAAAGTAAAAATCCCTCTAAGGTTTTTTCTCATTAGTAAAAACAAGTACTAATGTAGTTTATCATAAAATAATAATGGTTAAAGTGAACTTTTATAAAGTGGTGGTTACCTGCATTGTTCCTCTACCCATGTGGAGAATACCAATACTACATTACTACATAACACATAAACCAAAACTCCTCTATGACACTCCAACTCAAATAACACTTTTTTAAACTCAGTGATCAACTGGAACTGCTCCTGCTGCTGCTGTTTAGATGCTAAGTCATTTCTGACTTTTTTGTGATGGCATGGACTGTACCCCACCAGGCTCCTCTGTCCATGGGGTTTCCCAGGCAAGAATGCTGGAGTGGGTTGTCATTTCATTCTCTAGGGGATCTTCCTGATCTCAGGATTAAACCCACATCTCCTGCTTGGTAGGTGAATTCTTCACCACTGAGCTGCCTGGGAAGCCATCAGCTGTAGCTATTTCTTCCATAATTTGAACATACAGTAATGCCTGAGCATGGTATTGGGGTGACAGTGCTTACTAAGTTGTACATGACTGTCTCATATTCATGCACAAAACATTTTCTCAGAAAGTATAGGTCTGAAAGATCATATAATTAGCCCTTATTCTAATAAAATGATCAAGTTAGCAATTGCTAATGAGAATGAAACATTTCAACAGAATCTAGACCAAATGATACATGATTCATTTTACCTTATTAGAGAAGAGGGGAGGGTAATCCAGAGATAAGGTTAGGAAAAGTATTGAGTAACTGTAATTTCTACTCTAAGACTGAACAGAGGATCTGAAAAGAGAAATAGGCCAATGCTTGTGTCTTAGGGGCTATACCATAGGCTCAGTAGAGGAGTGACATTAAAGAGGCAGATCTGATAAATTTTCAATTGCAAACTTGAAAGATGTAAGAACAGAAGAAAGGCAAGGAAGCCTGGCATTTTCAGTGGACAGAGTCTTTCTGGTTTGGGAGGAATTTTACAACTCATTTAGATGTTCCTTTGCACTCATCATCAAGAATCTCTCCCAATGGCCAACCACCACCTGACAATCTCGGATTCTTAAAAATACATATATGGGGAAGTAAATATGTTCCTCCTAAAAATTAATGACATAAATAATGTTTCAGTCTATTGTGTTGGAATATTTGGTTTAATTTGGATTTTAATGCCATAAAAATATTAGGTTTTAACTAAGGGAAACAAGCTCTTATTTTATTAATAAAATAGCTCTATTATTAGAGGCAATTAAAAGGAGAGTGAAAAAGTTGGCTTAAAGCTCAACATTCAGAAAACTAAGATCATGGCATCTGGTCCCATCACTTCATGGGAAATAGATGGGGAAACAGTGTAAGCAGTGTCAGACTTTATTTTGGGGGGCTCCAAAACCACTGCAGATGGTGACTGCAGCCATGAAATTAAAAGACACTTACTCATTGGAAGGAAAGTTATGTCCAACCTAGATAGCATACTAAAAAGCAGAGACATTACTTTGCCAACAAAAGTCCATCTAGTCAAGGTTATGGTTTTTCCAGTGGTCATGTATGGATATGCGAGTTGGACTATAAAGAAAGCTGAGCACCGAAAAATTTATGCTTTTGAACTGTGTTGTGTGAGAAGACTCTTGAGCGTCCCTTGGACTGCAAGGAGATCCAACCAGTCCACCCTAAAGAAGATCAGTCCTGAGTGTTCATTGGAAGGACTGATGCTGAAGCTGAAATTCCAATACTTTGGCCACCTGATGCAAAGAGTTGACTTATTGGAAAAGACCCTGATGCTGGGAGGGATTGGGGGCAGGAGGAGAAGGGGACAACAGAGGATGAGATGGCTGGATTGCATCACCGACTCAATGGACATGAGTTTGAGTAAACTCCAGGAGTTTTTGATAGACAGGGAGGCCTGGCGTGCTGTGATTCATGGGGTCACAGCTGACTGAGCGACTGAACTGAACTGACTGATGAGGTATATATTTTGATAGGTTCTTTACATACTTTAACTCTATTCATGAAGCAACAAGTATTATTGGAGAGGTTTTTACACCATTTATACAAGCAGAGAGTGAGACTGAGTGAGTTCAGCAACCGTATCAGGTCTCTTAGACTCTGCTCCCTCTACTCGACTCATTTCATGATTCCTGATGTGAAAATACCAAAACACAGATCAGATCATTGGCCAATTCATGAAGATTATCATTGAGACATTCTCTTATTTGATGGGAAGGTCACCTTCTTCCCTTCATCTCTCTGTTTATCTTCATTTCCCAGGTTACTTGCACTCTCTTGATCCCTCTTGTGTCAAGGCAACATTATCTGATGATGTCTTTTCTGCAGGTATGCTTCCCTTCATGGGCATCATAAAAAGTGGGATGCCATAGGCTCAAAAGTAAAAGTAAAATGGTCAAATTTCAAAGGAGGTGACACTGGGTAAAAGAGAAGTTTAGAGGAAAACTGAGGAACTCAATCATTGAAGAGACTGGTATTCTATTTGGGCATGAGGGTAGTACCTTAAAGAGCTAAATAGGTGCTATTTCCTTAGGATTTTATTTGCTGGTATTTCATAGTGTTAACATATTTAGAAAAAAATGGGTGCATGGTGAATTCAGTTTAAGTAATTTTGACATCTTTATTTTTTTTTAAATACACCGTTTCAGTGCCTACGGTGGACAGAGTTATGGAAGCTATATTTTTCCATGGAATTACCTTCCCATCTTTCCTGTTCTTTCAGGTGTTCCTTTGAAACTCAGCTAAAGTGTTGGTGTACAACACTGAGCAATACAAACAAAGGTTGTTTTTATCTGGAACTTAAATTCCAGTGGGGAATAGATGGATAATAATCAAGTAAAAAACTAAACAAAAAATATAATTTTGTTAATAATGGGTAAGATTAAAAACATTTTATTAGAAGTTGATATAAGAGAGAAGAATTGGATAGAGATCTGTGTAGTTGTTTGTAGCACAAGTAGAATTTCACTTTGGTCCTAGTTTAAATAATCTTATGTCCTTTGTTTTTTAAAATAAGTACATTATTTTAAAATGTGTGCTTGAAATTGGGGGTGGGTTATCTATCCTAATAGGCAAAAATAGTTCCTTGGGGAAATAAATATTTCTTACTAGTTTTATATATTATTATATATGAGATGTATTATATATGAGGTATACACATAACCCAAATAAAAAGGCAATATATTTGTGGTATTGCTACATTGACTGTCAGGTTCTTTACCACTAATGCCACCTGGGAAACCCTCATGTGATATTATTATTTTTGAGGGATAGATAGTTAAGGGAACACAATATCTAAGGAACACTTTTAAGGGGCAACAGTGAACAAAGATTCATGAATGCTGCCTAGATCATGTCTAAATAGTTAGGTAAGACCATGGAGTAACTAGAATGTTAGTAACAGTCATCCAAACACAGAAGCTGACCCATCACCTGTGACAACCATATTTAGTAAAATTGAGAGGCTCCTTTTCTCAGGAGACTTCCTAGATTTTGTACACAACTGCATTAGTGAAACAGTTGTAATCTGTGACAGGATTTCTACCACTGAAGCTAGTAAAAGAAGGCTGACTATATTCCCAATCATTTCTAAATTGAAAGCATGTCATTTGAGAGTACTAACTGTTATGCAGTGATAAAGAATTTAATTCCTATTTTCTCTGGCTGAGACAAATTTTCAAATCCATTATAGTCTAAGTCCTGAACTTAGATATGACACAATGTTAAAAACAATCTTGAAAGATGTAGAAAATAACAGATTAGATGATACAAAAATTTAGTCCTGTTGCTAGCTAGGTGGCCAGTAATAAGTTCCCTATGACTTTTCTTCATCTATATTATCAAGTGGATGAATCATTGCATGGCCATTCTTCTACTGAGGAAGAGAGCTTAGCTGTGGAGAAGCTAACTGGATGGTTAATATCATAAGCTGGCTTTGTGTTTGTGGAGAGTCAGCTTGGCCTGGCTCCAGTGAGCTCTGCCTTTTGGAAAAGGGATCATTGCAGGGTTTGATGGGAATTCATCCAATTAGTGCCCCAGTCAGCAAAGACACAGCCTCAAAGGGATGCAGTTGAAATGATCCATGTCTACACATTTTGAAATCCTGTGCCATTTAAAATGACACTCGACTTCTAAACCCAGGTCTGTTACCCAAAGAGAAGGATCAAGAATGATTTTCTTCTAAAGTGTGACCTGGAAACTGTTTATAAATGTTATAGCTATGTGACTGGCATGGTTCCATCATTTTATAAACAGTTTAGCTGGCTGTTTTTACTATTAGATGAACTTTGAATTCCTCTGCCATCCACAAGTGTGTTTTCCATATAAATTCATACATACATAGATCATCTGTTTTAAATTTTTCTTTAAAATCATTAGAAACTGTGGTCCTATCAAATTAACTCCCATTAAGTGACTGGATAACTTGCTCCAAGTGTGGCCCTGATTTACTTGTTTAATGATGAGTGAGTGAGTGAAGTTGCTCAGTTGTATCAGACTCTTTGTGACCCCATGGGCATAGTCTACCAGGCTCCTCTGTCCATGGATTTCTCCAGGAAAGAGTACTGGAGTGGGTTGCCATTTCCTTCTCCATCACTGAGATTAATGATGGGATTTGCTAAGTTGAGACTCTAGTGTTTCATGATTTCTAGGTCTTTTGTGGGCTTCCCAGCTGGCACTAGTGTTAAAGAACCCTTCTGCCATTGCAGGAGACTTAAGAGATGCAGTTTCAATCCCTTGGCCCGGAAGATCCCCTGGAGAAGGGCATGGCAATCCACTCCAGTATTCTTGCCTGGAGAATCCCATGGACAGAGGGACCTGGCAGGCTGTGGTCCATAGGGTCACACAGAGTCGGACATGACTGAAGCCACTTACCACAGCACAGCAAAGTTTTTTGTAGAGAAAACTTCTGGTAATTACATCCTGCGTGCTTGCTTGCTAAGTCCCTTCAGTTGTGTCCGACTATTTGTGACCCTGTGGACTGTAGCCCATCAGGATCCTTGGTCCATGGGATTCTCCAGGTGAGAATACTGGAGTGGGTCACCATACCCTCCTCCAGGGCATCTTCCCAACCTGGGGATTGAACCTACAACTCTTTTGTCTCCTGCATCAGCAAACTTTTTTTTTTTTTTTTTTTTTTATCACTAGCACCATCTGGGAAGCCCAAGTACATCCTAAACTACAAAGTACAAAGTGAAGTCACTCAGTCGTGTCAGACTCTGTGATTCCATGGACTGTAGCCCACCAAGCTCCTCCGCCCATGGAATTTTCCAGGCAAGAGTACTGGAGTGTGTTGTCATTGCCTTCTCCAGGGGATCTTCCCAACCCAGGGATTGAACACAGGTCTTCTGCATTGCGGGTAGAGGCTTTACCATCTGAGCCACCAGGGAAGCAGAAGTACATCCTAGATGGGGTCAAACCTTTGGTTACCCCAGTATGACCCTAGAGTATTTACCTACACAATCTTTGTCTTTGCCCACTGGGACCACAGTGAGCTGGGTTTAGGGGTCACAACAATGCCATGAGCTTGAGTTTTTGAGGTGAGTTTAACAACTTATTTGAGTATTAAACATGGTCTTGTTAATTTGAACTACTATTTTGAAATCATTGAAATTCTTGAATCAATTGTACACAGCCACGATTAAATTACTTTTAACATGTATGAATAGTTTGCCCCATTTTTTCTATAAACAGATTGTAGCCTCAGGATTAAGAGACTTGAGCTATCAACTTTTAAACTGATTTACTTTAATCTCTTTCAGCAGGTTATCAAAACTATCAAAAGTGTCTACCTTTCTGCCTCTATCCAGATCAAGAGATTAACAAACAAAAGAGTGTGTTTATATTTCAGAGATGTGACTTAGATAAAGATGAAATGGGAGTAGCTGGTATGTATAGGATGGTGGTTTAGTGGTGATTTAGTCGAGTAGTGTCCAACTCTTGAGATCCCATGGACTGTAGTCTGTCAGGCTCCTCTGTCCATGGGATTCACCAGGCAAGGATACTGGAGTGGATTGTCATTTCCTTCTCCAGGGGATCTTCCCAACCCAGGAATCAAACCCAGGTCTCCTGTATTGCAGGCAGATGATTTACCAACTGAACTATGAGGGAAGCCCCATGTACAAGATAGTTTTAGTCAACTTTTAGGTTTCCTGTATTTATGAAATTTCCTTGTGAGTCTGTGTATATGTGTTACATGTGTATTTCTACTTTCCTCTTGTACACATTTACTTTTCCTAGTAATTGTCTTTGATGAAGACTTTATGTATTTTTTTTTCTACTTTGGTCAGTTAATGATTCTAGTTATTTAATGAAACTGTTAAGTTGGAGTATGCACATGTATGTAATCACACACCTTTATTTGTTGGCAGCTCTGCCCACAGGAGTGGTGCTCATAGTCTGCTCAGGGAGAGGGTAGTAAAATCAAGAAAGGCTATTCAAGGATTAAGACCCTTCCTTCTGGAAGCATTCCAAGCAAGCATTAGTTTTTGTATCTACAAAGGTAGCAATTTCATTTCAGAGTGATACTGCAGATCATTCCATCTCCACTCATCTTTCAAGGAAAACACAGTGAGCTGGGAAGACTTACCATCAGCAATAACCCTTTTAAAGTCTTTCAGTGGAGACAGTGTCTACTGATGATGCCTGTGCTTGGGGCACAGGTTTTCTGAGGAGCACAGAGCACTGTTTCTCCTTAAAAATGATAATGCAAATCATTGCCATCACCTTCCTGTTATTCAGTATTTTATTGAATAAATCATTTAGCTCCATGATAAATTCAGTCACAAGAAACGTGTATCAACTGCAAATTCGTGTCTTGCATTCAAATCCTTTTCAATCGACAACTCTAGAGTGACAAGCCAATTAATTTTTTGCTATAACTAGGCCAGAAAACTTGTATCATCATAGTTAATTGTGAGGTTTAAGCGGGAAAACAAATAGATGGCTGGTGAGAAGCTGCTGTATAAGAGAGGGAGACCAGCCTGGCACTCCGTGATGGTGGAAAGCAGGGTGGGATTCAGGGAGGGGAGGGAGGCTCCAGAGAGAAGGGATATATGCATACTTATGGTTGGTTCATATTACTGTATGGAGGAAACAAACACAACATTGCAAATCATTTTTCCTCCAATTAAAAAATAAATTATTGTTTTCTGTCAAACATCAACATGAATCAGCCATAGGTGTACAAATGTCCCCTTCTCTTTGGAAACTCCCTCCCATGTCCTTCCCCATCCCACCCCTCTAGGATGATACAGAGCTCCATTTGAGTTCCCTGAGACATATAGCAAGAGTCTATAAAGCAATTATCCTTCAAGTAAAGTTTAAATTAAAAAAATAAATGAGAAAACATGTATAGAATATCAGTAAAATGTCAGATACATAGTGTGTACTAAACAATTTATTAATAGCTTATGTTGGATTTATGTATAGATTTGTATCTCTATATAGACATTACATTCATCTCATCTATGTGGAGGTAGTTTTATTATTTATGCCATAGTTTTATTATTTATGCCGTCAATAAAATTCTATAAATGAAGGATTGAATGGATGCAAATTAAAATAAGATGATTTTTTACCTTACAATTTGGTTACTATGTATACAATAATGACAGTATTGGTTAGGCTGTGGGAAAATTACTCTTTAGTACACTACTTTTGGGAATAAAAGATGCTTCAGAATTTTGACAACAAAGTTACAGAATCTATCAAATTTAAACCTTTGCATAGTTTTTATTTCTCTTGATGATGATATAGATTTCTCCAAGAGAAACAAATAAAAGATATCTGTAAGTAATGGCATTGTTGCATTATGTGTAAGGCAGAATACTAGAAATAAAATAAATTTCAAGAAAAAATGCCCTGATTAAAGGAACTGTGTCATAAACATAAAAGGGAATAATAGGTAGCAATTACAATGAAGAAAACAATAAATTATGACAAAATTATGACAAAAATTATGACAACCTTTAATTAAAATTTCAAGAATATTATAATATTTTATGTGCTTCTATACAGAGGAAAACCTGTAAATGATAATACATAGATCAACACACAAAAGCACATCTGAAGAGTGTGCTCTAACTTGTTAATAAAGTGTCTGAATGTTTATGATTGGGAGAGGTCCTTTGACTTTAAACTTTCTTTTACTCTGTCTATATAAACTAGTTTCACAGGCCTTGTTACGATAAAACTCTAATTGGAAAACATAGACAGAACACTCTTGCAAGAAGACTTTTTTGAGCCACCAGGTATAGTAATGAACATAAAAACATGAATTTAAAAATGGGATCTAGTTAAACAAAAAAGCCTTTTCACATAAAAGGAAACTGTAAACAAAACAAAGACAGCTCTCAGAATGGGAGAAAATATTTGCAAACTAACTAATCAATAAGGAATCTATCTCCAAAATAAGCAAATAGCTCATATAGTTCAATATCAAAATAAATAAACAACCCAGTCAACAAATGGGTTCAATTCAGTCGCTCAGTCCTGTCTGACTCTCCAACCCCATGGGCAGCAGCACACCAGGCCTCCCTGTCTGTCACCAACTGCTGGACCTTGCTTAAACTCATGTCCATCAAGTCAGTGATGCCATCCAACCATCTCATCCTCTGTTGTCCCCTTTTTTTCCTGCCTTCAACCTTTCCCAGCATCAAGGTCTTTTCCAAGGAGTCAGCTTTTTGCATCAGGTGGCCAAAGTATCGGACTTTCAGCTTCAACATCAGTCCTTCCAATGAATATGCAGGACTGATTTCCTTTAGGATAGACTGGTTGGATCTCCTTGCCGTCCAAGGGACTCTCAAGAGTCTTCTCCAACACCACAGTTCAAAAACATCAATTTTTTGACACCTAGCCTTCTTTATAGTCCATCCCTCAGATCCATACATGACTGCTGGGAAAACAATAGCTTTGACTAGACAGACCTTTGTCAGCAAAGTCACGTCTCTGCTTTTTAATATGCTGTCTAGGTTGGGCATAGCTTTTCTTCCAAGGAGCAAACATCTTTTAATTTGATGGCCACAGTCACCATCTACAGTGATTTTGGAGCCCCCCCAATATAAAGTCTGTCACTGTTTCCATTATTTCCCCATCTATTTGCCATGAATAGATGGGACTGAATGCCATGATCTTTGTTTTTTGAATGCTGTGTTTTAAGCCATCTTTTTCAGTCTCCTCTTCCACTTTCATCAAGAGGCTCTTTAATTCTTCTTGTCTTTCTCCCATAAGTGTGGTCTCATCTGTGTATCTGTGGTTATTGATATTTCTCCTGGCAATCTTGATTCCAGCTTGTGCTTCATCCAGCCCAGTATTTCTCATGATGTACTCTGCATATGAATTAAATAAGCAGGATGACAATACATAGCCTTGACATACTCCTTTTCCTATTTGGAACCAGTCTGTTGTTCCATGTCCAGTTCTACCCATTGTTTCTTGACCTGCATACAGATTTCTCTGGATGCAGTTAAGGTGGTCTGGTATTTCCATCTCTTGAAGAATTCTCCACAGTTGGTTTTTTTTTTTTTTTTTTTTTTTGTGATCCACACAGTCAAAGCCATCAGATTTGAGCTGAGTGGGGAGACTCAACAAATGAGTGAAAAGTCTAAATAGAAACTGACCCAAAGAAGACAGACTGATGGCCAAAAAGCACATGAAAATATGCTTAACATCACTAGTTATTAGAGAAGCACTGCAATGAGGTATCACCTAACACCAATCAGAATGTCTGTCATCAAAAACTCTACAAACAATAAATGAAGGATAGGGTGTGCAGAAAAGGGAACCATCCTGCCCTGCTGGTGGCAATGCCAATTGGTACAATCAATATGGAGAGCATTATGGAGATTCCTTAAAAAACTA
The DNA here is from genome assembly GCA_020226075.1 of Hydropotes inermis. Taxonomy (NCBI): domain Eukaryota; kingdom Metazoa; phylum Chordata; class Mammalia; order Artiodactyla; family Cervidae; genus Hydropotes; species Hydropotes inermis. The sequence continues at coordinate 59,000,752 of CM035289.1, forward strand.
AAAATAGAACTACCATTCAACCAAGCAATCTCACTCATGGGCATATATCCAGAGAAAATATTAATTTGAAAAAATACATCCAACCCAATGGGTATTACAGCAGTAGTTACAAAATCCAGGATATGAAAGCAACCTAAATATCCTTCAACAGAGGATTGGATAAAGAAGAAGCAGTACATATATACAATGAACTATTACTAATCCATCAAAAAGAACAAAATGATGCCAATTACAGCAACAAGTATGGGCCTAGAGATTGTCAAACTGAGTGAAGTAAGGAAAATAGAGAAAAAAAAAAGACCATGTATTGCTTAAATGTGGAATCTTAAAAAAGACTACAAATGAACTTGTCTACAAAACAGACATAGAATTACAGGTGTAGACAATAAACTTATAGTTATTGGGGGAAGAGTTGAGGGAAGGATAAATTGGACAATTGGAATTGACACATATACACTATGGTATATAAACTATACAGGTTTTTTTAATTTTACTGAATTAATTGTACTGATCTAATTTTTACCTAATTTTACTCTCTGTGTTTCCAGTGTCAGCTACTTTTTATTCTTTGTCACTCAGCTAAAGCACCACATTTTGGGGAAGTCCTTCTTGGTTACATTCTCCATAGTAGAATCATCCCTCATATTCCTGTCATAGTACCCTATTTGTTGCCTTAGAAGCATTTAAGCCTACAACCAGTTTTTTTTTAATTATCTCATTCTTTGCTATTTGACTCTGTTCTAGAAATATAAGTATTAGTAAATGCAGGGAGGAACATTTAAAGATTGTCCCCCTGTTTTATTAATTGCTGTGTCCTTACTCACAGCATGGCCTTCCTAGGTGGCGTTAGCATTAAATAGCCCACCTGGCAGTGCAGGAAACATATGAGAGGGATTTGACCCCTGGGTCCAGAAGATGCTCTGAGAAAGTGCATGGCAACCCATTCCAATATTCTTGCCTGGAGAATATTATGGACTGAAGAGCCAGACAGGCTACAGGTTGCAGGGTCGCAAAGAGTCAGACACAAACTGAAGCGACTTAGCACACACACACATACTCATAGCATGAAACATGTACCCTAAATTAAAAAAAAAAAGTGGATATCAGTTATCATATGTAAATAAGTGATATAATCTTTGTATATTTAGCAAAACATGAAGGCAAAATTAATTGATTATTAAATCAAAGGAAAGAAAAACTTGCTATAGCAAGTAAGGAAATACTTGATAAACTGGTCAGCATTGGTACAGAATGATTGAGAATGAATATTGTTGACCGTCAATAATCTCAACATGGTTCTAAAGATATTTTATCTCCTTCTACATCTTTCTGATTCTAATTCTTTGGTGTGGTTTAATCAGATCTTTACATAAATATGCACTCAGATTTTAGTGGAAAATCCAGTGAATTTAATTAAGCAAGAATCAGTCTTGGACACATTCCAGTTCTAATGAGGTTAGAAGGGATAAAATGTCCAGTGTTCTTTACCTCCACAGGAGGAGAATGATATTCTTTTAAAAACTAGTATAAATTTTATTGGAAGCCTTTTGTTAGTCTACAGAACTGCATAAAACACACACACACACACACACACACACACACAGAATGTCTTTCAAAATCTTAGCTAGATTTTGAAATACACCAACATACAGAATACACACCAACATAGAGAATACAACCAAACAAGAGAATGGTACTGTAATATCTTGAAATTAGTCAGAAGATAAGTTATTTGAGATATATTTCCTTGGGAAATGGGTCTTTACCATCTTATGTAAATATAGGATTTGCTGTTCTTTCTGACAAATTATCCTAACATGGCAAGCTTTTGCTTTTTCTGTGGTCACCATGGAATTTCTTTAAACAATTTTTCATACAAATAAAAACTGTTTTCTGAGTAACAGAATATTCCACTGAGAAAATGGACAGACAGCTGAAGGTAATAAAATATTTCCTGAAGCAATATGTGGTCTTTGCCCTCCTTTTTCATACTGGAAGAGAGAATTACAGGTCATTTTGAGTAATTTGAAATCTTACTACAGATTGTGAACTAGCCTCCTCAAGCTAAGGTTATTAATAAATGGTGATAACCAGAGTCACAATTGTGTGACTTGAAGATATTAAATCATTTTGAAATCAAGTTTATGTCACCATTTTACCTTTGTTAGTTACAATCTGTGCTTTGGGGCAAATTAATGAGATGATCTCAGCCTCAATTATTTCAAATAAAAAATGGAGATCACTGTTCTTGCAACTGTAAATGTTAAAGGTGATTAATTGTGAGGTTGTGACTGAAATCCATTGTGGGAGTTTTCAACAGTTGAGGAATATAATTGTAAGAAGATTTAAAGAGTATAATTCATGCTGTTTCAAGAGAATAAAGTGTTGAAGGGGAGAATAAGTGGAGAGACTTCTTAGGAGTGTATAGCAGTGGGCCAGGGAGGAAATGGGATGGGTATGGCAGGACATTATCAAACATGTAATATATTTTGAAAGTAGAGAAAGCAGAAATTGTTAATATTACCAATAAATAGTCTGAGGGAAATAAGTGATGGAAAAATAATGTGAGACTTTTTTGTCTGAGCAATTATAATGAAGATGGTAACACTCAATGCCCTGGAGAAGGGCATGGTAACCCACTCCAGAATTCTGGCCTGGAGAATCCCTATGGACAGAGGAGCCTGGTGGGCTTCAGTCCATGAGATCGCAAAGAGTCAGACATGACTGAGTGACCAAGTACAGCACTAAATGAAATGAGAAAATGATTTTTTTAAATATATAGTTGATTTACAATATTGTGTTAGTTTCAGGTGTACAACAAAGTGATTTAGTTATGCATATATATATATTTTCCTAATTACTTTCTGCTTTAAGTTATTATAAGATGTTTTAGTTCTTGGCCCTATAAAGTAAATCCTTTCTGTTTATATATTTTATATATAAATATATAAAATGCTGTGGTGTGTATTTGTTAATTCCATACTCCTGTTTTATCTGCCTTTATATATATATACGCACACACACACTCCATATCTTTATCCACCGATCTGTCAAAGGACACTGGACACATAGGTTGCATCCATATCTTAGCTACTGTATATAGCACTGCTATGAACATTGGAGTGTGTGTATCTTTTCAAATTAGAATTTTCATCTTTTCTAGATAAATGTGCAGGTATGGGATTGCTAGATGATATAGTTACATTATTTTTATGTTTTTAGTAACTACCATACTGTTTTCCATAGTGGCTGAAATAATTTGCATTCTCATCAGCAGTATAAAAGGGAAAATAACTTTTTTATTGTGGAAAGTTTAAATATAGGTTTATAAATAGTAATAGTTCATAGTTCAGTCACTCAGTCATGTACGACTGCTTGTGACTCTATGAATCGCAGCACTCCAGGCCTCCCTGTCCATCACCAACTCCCGGAGTTTACTCAAACTCATGTCCATCGAGTCGGTGATTCCATCCAGCCATCTCATCCTCTGTCGTCCCCTTCTCCTCCTACCCCCAATCCCTCCCAGCATCAGGGTCTTTTCCACTTGGCATAAATAGTAAATTGATACCCAATTACAGATGTCAAAAATTGGAGATGTTGCTTATACAAGTTTGAAAATTAAGGTAGAGATACAGCTGAAGATAAAAATTTGACTAATGCAACATTTGCAGGTCAGGAAAAGGAGGAATGTCCAACTAAAAGTCCTCAGAAAGAAGTCTCAGTGTGTTCTGAGACAATTCAGTGTAGTGACCATTTATTCATAGTTTGATCTACTCACTGAATGTGTAAATTAGCTTGTGTGAGCCTCAATATTACATCTTTGTGACATAATAGCACATCTTTTCATGGAATTCCTTTTCTATTTTCTTGTTCTTTCTCTTTTTCTTTAAAACTCAGCTAAAGCACTGATTTCTCAAAGAAGTCTTCCCTGATTTCAGATTGATTGGTATAGTTTTATACTATGACATTTGCATTTTGTGAATATTCTTAAGTTGGAACTTATTACATGAGTCTGGCATTGTCTGATCCCTCATTATGCATCATAGTACTGAGAGAAGGAAACTGTACCTTATTGGATTTGGTAATTAAAATGTCCATGACACATTGGACACAAATAGATACTTCATACACATGGTTAAAATGGCATGAATAAAAAAGATGTAACTTGCAATATATTTAACTTTTTTCCACCTTGTTTTGTAGGTGAACTGCTTCAAACATGTAAACTCAGCTCCTGTACAGACTAGGTGGGACCGAGGAACAGTGTAACATACTTTGTCCTCCTGGGCCTCACACAGAATCCAAAGGAGCAGAAAGTCCTTTCTGCCGTACTCTTGGTCTTCTACATTTTGACTGTTGTGGGAAACTGTGACTATAACTGTCAGTAAGACCCTGAAGTCACCAATGCACTTTTTTCTTGCCAGCTTACCATTTATGGATGCCACTTATTCCTCTTCCATTTCTCCCACATTAAGTTTAGACCTGTTCCTTGGGGGAAATATCATATCCTTTAACTGTTGCATGACTCAGCTATTGACAGAGCATTTTTGTGTGGTGGACCAGAGATTGCCACTTTGTTGGTCATGGCCTATGACTGCTATGTGGCCATCTGTAAACCCTAGCATTACTTGGTCATCATGAGGCAAAGGGTGTGTGTTGTACTTCTGGTGGTGTCCTGTGTTGGAGGTTTTCTGCACTCAGTAATTCAACTTAGCACTGTTTATGGGCTCCCATTTTGTGGCCCCGATGTCATTGATCACTTTATGTGTGACATGTTCCCCTTATTGAAACTGGTCTGTACTGACACCTATGTCATTGGCATCTTAGTTGTGGCCAATGGAGGACTGATCTGCATGGTTGTGTTTCTGCTCTTACTCATCTCCTATGGAGTCATCCTGCACTCTCTGAAGAAACTGAGGCAGGAAGGGAGGTGGGAAGCTTTCCACACCTGTGGTTCCCACATCACTGTGGTTTTCTGCTTCTTTGTCCCCTGTATTTTCATGTATGCGAGATCTGCTAAGATCTTTCCCACTGACAAATCATTGGGCATGTTTTATACAGTCATAACCCCCATGCGGAATCCACTAAACTACACTCTGAGAAACTCAGAGATGATGGATGCTATGAGGCTACTTTGGAGGAAAAAAAGGGAAATTAACTATTGAATAAGTTTATTATCCATCATGAAGAAAATAAATTAGCATTTGGCCAAATTCCCAAAGTTCAATATCTTCATAAATCTGATGCAAACTGTTCCTGTCTTCAAAGGATTTACAGTAATTATTATTGAAGAATAAACTATATGTTCATGTGATTTATAATAGTTTCCCTGGAAGAATGTAAACTGTATAATATTTGGTTTATCATTGCACCTGGAAAGATGGAATATCTTTACAGTAGAGAGTCAATAAGTAATACATAATGAAGCAAGCAGCATTTTCATACTATTACAGTAATTATTAACTAATTTCTGCATTCACTTTTACTACTTTTTCATAATTTTATTTCAGATCAGATTGTCTTTAACTTCATTCATTTATTGTATTAGTTAAAATATTTAGTGGTATTCTGATTATCCTCTGTATTCAATTTGTTTACCTTACATATGACATTTTTGTGTAAAATTTTAATTTCTTAGATAAATATTGAAGGTATGCTGAATAATAATAAATAGTAAAAGCAGAATAGTTATAAAATGGAATAGTGCAAAATAAACCTCCACCCCATCTTAAACCAGTGTCTCCCAGTCCTTCCCAATGCAATCTCTATACTCTATCTGAGATTGTTTAAGCAATCATCTTTACCAATACAAGTATATTTCAAATATGCATTGTGTTTATGCCTTTGTATATAAATTTTGCATTTTACTGCTCAGTCTCCTCAAGATCTTTGCATATCAATCTATATAGATCTAGCTCATTCTCAGGTGTCTCATGCTCTTAACTTTATGACAATACACTAACAATCAAGTACCCAGTCCTCACTATATTTCCCCAAATTTTTCTATAATAAATAATTCTGCAGTGAACTCTTTTTGTGATATTTAAAGCATGATTCCCTAGCAGTGGAATCATGAGTCAATTGGTGTATATATTTAAAATGATCTGCACAGTTATTGCCTAAATGCCATCCATGAATTTGTACCAAATTCATCACTCCTCTCATTCTGGAAAATAGCAGTCTAATTAGATTTTACACAACCAGTGCTTCACAAATATTTATAATGCTTAAGAATCTGAAGAAAGGCATTGTTTCATTTGTATACTTTAATTGGAACTTTAATTTTGAGTATCTATTCCCTTTATTTAAAACGTTTCTATTTTCCATTCTGATTTTGATGGTAGTAGAGATATTATCATATTGACCATTTGTGTGGAATTATTTTTACAACTTGTGATTTTTTTTAACTTTTAATACTGTGTGAAAATTTTTAGCTATGTAGAAATACTTAACATCTATCTAATCAAGTCTAACAACATTTTCTTTGGAGTTAACTTCTCGAATAGAAAGAATTTCCTCATTTCAGTGTCACCATAATATCTTCATATTCTTTCAACATTTAATTTTTTTAAGTTTTTCTATTGTTTTGTATTTTATATTTAAACTTTTGAACCACCTATATTATGTTGTAAGGATTTAAGTTGGTAATACATTTTAATTATTTTTTGATGGCCATTTTTATAGCTGTATATAGCTTCCTCAGGATTTTGTTTGTTATCCCGACATTGTACTCTGAATTATGACATATGATTGTATCTTATTCAGGCTTCTATGATGTTCCACTGATCTCTTTATCCATGTACCATTTAATATATGATATAATTGGATATGATTTAAAATACTCATTGATACCTAGTATGCCTAGGTTTCTTCATTGGTATTTCCTGTTGGAACTGTATCTATTCTTTTATATTTATATTTTAAAATTAAATTTCAGTCGTTAGTAAAAACTAAGTTTACTTAGTGTTTCCTATAAGATTTGCTTCAGAAAGAGTTTATATCTTTAGAGAATTGATGGTTTTTATCCACTAATTGGGTAAGTCTTTCCACTTAACATTTCTTCTTTTGCATTCTTATAGATTTCATGTATTTCTTGCAAATTTTGTCCTTTTTAGTTTGCTTTTTATGCTAAGATTAAAAATAATGTTCTACCCTCTATTTTCCAAGTGTCTGTTGTTTCAATGTAGGGAATATTTTTTTTCCATTTTTATATAATGTAGAATCTTCACAGTATATTATTTATCTTTATTAATCCAATTTCTGCAAGTATTGACAAAATACATACAGTTGTGTAACCACCATCACAGTCAAAATGAAGAATGTTTCATCACCAAAATTAATTCTCCATGTGACTTTATATTCACCACCTTGCTTCACACCCAGGTCCCGGCAAACACTGATCCATTCCTATTCCTATAGTTTTGTCTTTTTCTAGAATGTTCTTTGGTTTCTTTTTTCCAACCAACTTTATAACCATCTTTCCAACCAACTTTCCAACCATAATGTATTTTGAAATATATATAGTTGACAAATTTAAATGATAAATGTTTAAGATGTACAATAGGATGAATTAATATTGTGTATATTGTGAAATGATTACCACAGATAATGTAATTAATACATTCATCATCTCAAAAATTTAGTTTTCTTTTTTTTTTTGTTTTGTTTTCTTTCTTTCTTTCTTTCTTTTTTTTTTGTTAAGAATCCTAAAATCTTTTGTTTCTCATCCTGATTTTAGGATTCTTAACAAAAAAATGAAAGAAAGAAAACAAACAAACAAAAAAAAGAGGGAACACAAATACACCCATGGCAGATTCATGTCAATGTACGGCAAAACCCACTACAGTACTGTAAAGTAATTAGCCTCCAATTAAAATAAATAAATGTCTTTAAAAAAAGAATCCTAAAATCTAAATTCAGTAAATTTCAAGAACACAGTACTATATTATTAACTATTGCTGCCATATATATTGGGCTTCCCTGGAGGCTCAGATGGTAAAGAACTTGCCTGCAATGCAGGAGACATGGGCTTAATCCCTGAGTCTGGAAGATCCCCCCCTGGAGAAGGGAATGGTAACCCACTCCAAAATTCTTGCCTGGAGCATTCCATGGACAGAGGAATCTGGTAGGCTACAGTCCATGAGGTCACAGAGTCAGACATGACTGAGAGACTAACAATTTCACCATGTAAGTTATATCTCCAGAACTTAGTCATCTCATAACTGGATGTTTGTAGCATTTGAACAGCATTTTACCATTTATCCCACTCTTCAGCCCCTGAAAGTCTACACTCTATTTTCTGCTTCCATGAATTTGACTTTTAAATTCCACACACAGGTGAGATAATAAAGTATGGGTCTTTTTTGTATTTGTTTAATTTTTCATAATATCCTCAAGTTTCATCCATATTCTCAAAGACATCATTTTATTTTCTATGGCTTAATAATAATTTACTATTTATGTACATCTTCTTTGTCTATTTATTTGTTGACAGGAATTTAGAATTTTTCATATTTTCACTATTGTGAATAACATTTCAATTAACATGGGAGTAGCAATATCTATTCAAGATATTTACTAATTTCCTATGGATGTATACACAGAAGGTAAATTGCTGGATCATACAGTAGTTCTACTTTATTCTAGGAACTTGCATATGTTTTCATAGTCAGTTCAGCTTCATTCAGTCACTCAGTCATTCCCGACTCTTTGTGATCCCATGGACTGCAGTATGTCAGACTTCCCTGTCCATCACCAACTCATGGAGCTTGCTCAAACTCATGTCCATCAAGGAGGCAATGCCATCTAACCATCTCACCCTCTATCATCCCCTTCTCCTCATGCTTTCAATCTTTCCCAGCATCAGGGTCTTTTCTAATGAGTCAGTTCTTCGCATGAGGTGGCCAAAGTATTAGAGCTTCAGCTTCAGCACCAGTCCTTTCAATGAATATTCAGAACTGATTTCCTTTAAGATTGACTGCTTTGTTTTCTTAGCGGTTGCATCAATTTATATTCCCACATTCAGTGTACAAAGGGTCCAAATGTTGCACATGCTTATTGACATTCCTCTTTTATAAGAACATTAATTTTATTATTTAAGGCATAGTCCTCATGATCTAATCATCCTGCAAATGCTCCACTTCCTAAAATTGCTGTATTGAACAATTGGAGTTCAAGTTGTGAATTTGGGAACACAAATATTCAAACTACAGCTTAGACACAATTTCATTCTTTTGCATATGGATATCCAGTTTTTCCAATGCAATGCATCCTTTCTCCATAGTATATTCTCGGTCCTGTTTTGAAAGATAAGTTGATTGTATATGAGTGGGGCTATTTCTGAGCTTTCAATTCTGCTCATTGGTCTATATGTCTGTTTTCATGAGACACTCTACTCTTTTGATTACTATATTCACATAATGTATTTTGAAATCAGGAACTGTGATGCCCCCAGATTTAATTTTCTTTCTCAAAATCACTTTGGCTATTTTTGTTCTTATGTGATTTCATAGGAATAGTATGATTACTTTTATATTTCTTTGAAAAATATGTCCTTTTCATTATTGGTGATTGGAATGCAAAAGTAGGAAGTCAACAGATACCCGGAATAACAGACAAGTTTGGCCTTGGGATATACAACAAAGGCAGGGAAAAGTCTCACAGAGTTCTGTTGAGAAGCATGCTTGCCACAGCAAACACCTACTTCCAACAACACAAGAGATGACTCTACACTTGGACATCACCAGATGGTCAATACAGAAAATAAACTGATTATATTATTTGCAATCAAAGATGGAGATGATCTATATAGTAAGCAAAAACAAGACCTGGAGTGAACTGTGGTTCATATCATGAGATCCTGATTGCAAAATCCAGGCTTAAGCTGAAGAAAGTAGGGAAAACCACTAGGCCATTCAGGTATGACGTAAATGAAATTATTTATGATTGTATCGTGGAGGTGATAGATTCAAGGGATTAGATCTGGTAGACAAGGTGCTAGAAAAATCATGGACATAGGTTTGCAATGTACAGGAGGCAGCAGCCTAAACCATCCCAAACAATCAAAAAAATGCAAGAAGGCAAAGTGGTTGTCTGAGGAGTCTTTACAAATAACTAAGGAAAGAAGAGAAGTGAAAAACAAGAGAGAACTGGAAAGATATACCCAACTGAATGCAGAGTTCCAGAGACTAGCAAGGAGTGATGAGATGACCTTTTTAAATGAATGCAAAGAAATAGAGAAAAACAATAGAATGAGTAAGACTAGAGGTCTCTTAAAGAAAACGGAGGCCATCAAGGGAACTTTTCATGCAAGGATTGGCATAATAAAGGATAGAAATGGTAAGAACTTAGCAGAAACATAACAAATTGAGAAAAAGGTTGCAAGAATACACAGAATAACTATATAAAAAGGGCATTAATGACCTGGATAACCATGATTGTGTGGTCACTCACCTAGAGCCAGGCATCATAGAGTGGGAAGGCAAGTGGGCCTTAAGAAACATTTTTTTCAAACAGATCTAGTGGAGGTGATGGAATTTAAGCTGAACTATTTAAAATCCTGAAAGAATGCTTTGAAAGTGTTGCACTCAATATGCCAGCAAATTTGGAAAACTCAGCATTGGCCACAGGACTGGAAAAATTCAGTTTTCATCCCAGTTCCAAAGAAGGGTAATGCCAAAGAATTTTCAAACTTCTGTACAATTGTGCTTCTTTCACATGCTAGTAAGTTTATCCTCAAAAACCTTCAAGCTAGGCTTCAGTAGTACATGAACGGAGCATTTCCATATGTAGGAACTGCCTTTTGAAGAGGAAGAGGAAACAGAGATCAAATTGCCAAAATTGCTGAATCATGGAAAAAACAAAGGGGTTTCAGAAATCCAACTACTTCCACTTCACTAACTATGCTAAAGTCTTTGACTGTGTGGAGCATAATAAATTGTGGAAAATTCTTAAAGGGATGGGGATACCAGATTGCCTTACCTGTTCACTGAAAAACTTGTATGTGGGTCAAGAAAAAATCATTAGAACCAGACATGGAATGATGGATTGTTTCAAAGTTGGAAAAGGAGTATGTCAAAGCTGTGTATCATCACTTTGTTTATTTAACTTCTATGCAGAGTACATCACATGGAATGTTGGGTTGAATGAATCACAAGCTGCAACCAAGATTGTCAGGAGATATATCAACAGCCTCAGATGTGCAGATGATAGCACTCTAAAAACAGAAAGTGAAGAGGAACTAAAGTGCCTCTCAATGAGGGTGAAAGAGAAGAGTATAAAAACTGGGGTGACAGTCAATGATAAAATAAACTAAGATCATGGCATCTGGTCCCATCTAGTATTAGTCACTCAGTCATGTCTGACTCTTTGTGACCTCATGGACTGTAGCCCACCAGTCTCCTCTATCCATGGAATTCTCCAGGCAAGATACCAGAGTGGGTTGCCATCTCCTTCTCCAGAAAAGAAACTAAGATCATGGCCTCTGATCCCATCACTTCATGGCAAATAGAAAGGGAAAAAGTGGAAGCACTGTCAGATTTTACTTTCTCGGGTTCCAAAAACGTTGCAGATGGTGACTGCAGCCATGAAATTAAAAGACATTTGCTCTTTGGAAGGAAAAATATGACAAACATAAACAGTGTATTGAAAAGCAGAGACATTGCCCATCAAAGTTCAAATAGTCAAAGCTATGATTTTTCTAGTTGTCATGAATGATAATAGTTGCTCCATAAAGAAGGCTGAGCACTGAAGGATTGATCATTTCAAATTGTGGTACTGGACAAGTCTCTTAAGAGTCCTTTGGACTGCAAGGAGTTCAAACCAGTAAATCCTAAAGGAAACTCTGAATATTCATTGGCAGAACTGTTGTTGGAGCTGAACCTCCAATATTTTGGCCAACTGATACAAAGGGCCAACTCATTGGAAAAGACCCTGATGCTGGGAATGATTGAAAGCAAAAGGAAAATTGGGCAACAAAGGATGAGATTGTTAGTATCACAGACTCAATGACTATGAATTTGAGAAGACGCTGAGAGACAGTTTAAGACAAAGGACCCTGATGTGCAATAGTCCTTGGGGTTACAAAGAGTTGATTATGACTTGGAGACTGAACAACAAGAACAATTTAATCTGTAGATTGATTTAAGTGGTGTGAACATTTTTATAATATTTACTCTTCCATTGATGAACTCAGGATACCTTTCTATTAATTTGTGTCTTGAATTTAATTTATGTGTTTCATGTAATTCAGCTCAGTTCAGTTCAGTTGTTCAGTTACGTCCAACTCTGAGACCTCATGGGCTGCAGCACGCCAGGATTCCCTGTCCATTACCAGATCCCAGAGCTTGTTCAAACTCATGTTCATCAAGTCAGTGATGTCATCCAACCATCTCATCCTCTGTCATTCACTTCCCCTCCTGTCTTTAATTTTTCCCAGCATCAGGGTCTTTTCCAGTGAGGGTTCTTTGCATCAGTTGGTCAGAGTATTGGAGCTTCAGCTTCAGCATCAGTCCTTCCAATGAACACCCAGGACTGATCTCCTTTAGGATAGACTCACTGGATCTCCTTGCAGTCCAAGTGATTCTCAAGAGTCTTCTCCAATACCACAGTTCAAAATCATCAATTTTTGGGTGCTCAGGTTTCTTTACAGTCCAAGTCTCACATTTATACCTGACTATTGGAAAAACCCATAACTTGGACTAAACAGACCTTTGTTGGCAAAGTAATGTCTCTGCTTTTTAATATGCTGTCCAGGTTTTTCATAGCTTTTCTTCCAAGGAGCAGCTGTCTTATAATTTCATGGCTGCAGTCACCATCAGCAGTGATTTTGGAGTCCAAGAAAATTAATCTGTCATTGTTTCTCCATCTATTTGCCATGAAGTGATGGCAACAGATGCCATGATCTTAGTTTTTTGAATGTTAAGTTTTAAGCCAGCTTTTTCACTCTCCTCTTTCATGTTCATCAAAAGGTTCTTGAGTTCTTCTTCTCTTTCTGCCACAAGTGTGGTTTCATCTGTGTGTCTAAAGTTATTGATACTTCTCCTGGTAATCTTGATTCCAGCTTGTGCTTCACCCAGTTCAGCATTTCACATGGAGTACCCTGCATACAAGTTAAATAAGTAAGGTGACACTATACAGCCTTGACGTACTCCTTTCCCAATTTGCAACCAGTCCATTATTCCATGTCCAGTTCTAACTGTTGCTTCCTGACCTGCATACGGATTTCTCTGGAGACAGGCAAGGTCAGCTGTTATTCCCATCACTTTATGAGTTTTCCACAGTTTTTTGTGTTCATATAATTGTCAATTTACAAATCTTTCACCTCCTTGTTTAAATTTATTCTTATGTATTTTATTCTTATTATTGCTATTAGAAATAAGATTGATGTCTTAATTTCTTTTTTGGATAGTTCATTATTCATATATGTAAATGCAACTAAATTTTCTATATTGGTTTTGTATTCTGCAACCTTGTTGGGTTATTTTTATTAGTTTTAACAGTTTTGGTGAATTTCCTGCGTTTTATATTATAAGATTGTGTCTACTATACAGCCCTTTAATTTGGCTTCTTCTTGGTACCATGTATCAGATATTTATGCATATTATTTTATCTATGAATAGTTCACTCATTTATTAGTAAACAGTATTCCATTCCAAGCATGTATCCCAGTTTGTTTTTCCCTTTCTCAATTAAGAGTTATTTTGGTTATTTTCAACTATTAGAAACCATGAATAGAACTGCTATAAATATTCTTGTATAGTCACTGAACAATAAGGAAACACTGAAGAAAAATATGACAATTATTTTCAAGTCACTAGATGTCAGGGGAAGCTGAAAATCATCACTGAGAAATGGTAAACAAACAATTTGATTTCTGTCTAGGAGTTTTCTGGTTGACTATTTTTTAAAGAATGTCCATGTTGTGAAACAGAGAGTTGTACCACCAAAGACCCTGGTCCAGTCTCTGAGTTGAGGAGATGAAGTTGAGTGTCTTCATCTAAAACAGAATTCTGAGAGTAGAATATTGAAGATTATAAACCTATTCTCCTGGAAACTTCAATACTTTGGCCACCTGATGTGAAGAACCCACTCATTGGAAAAGACCCTGATGCTGGGAAAAATTGAAGGTAAGAGACGGGGACAACAGAGGATGAGATGGTTGGATGGCATAACCGACTTGGACATCAGTTTGAACAAGCTCCAAGAGTTGGATTGACAGGGAAACCTAGAGTGCTGCAGTCCATGGGGTTGCAAAGAGTCAGACACAATTGAGAAACTGAACTGATTGAGAGAAAGAGAGAGAGAGTGAAAGAGAGATAAGGGAGACAGAAAGAGAGAGAAAGTCTAACAAAGAGAGTGACAGAACTAAAGAGTAACCTGTGGTTTAATTTATAAATAATCAGAAAATTTTATTTTTATTATATGATTCTTTTTTTTTTTTTTTTTTTTTTTTTTTTTTTACTAAGTCACAGGCACATTTATTATCCTGCGGTACAATTAGGTCTTCCCTTCACCAGCAGTGTCATGGGAGGGCCAGCCCTCAGGAGGCGGCCACGCTGCCACCCGAAGCAGGCCCATGGGGCGGCAAGGTCATGGGCGGCAGGAACAGAGCTTTCAGCTTCCCAGACAGGCTGGCAATCTCAGGATCCTGGGCTTCGTAAGACTTGACAAGGCGGGCAAACTTAAGAACACCTTCCCCGTCGCAGCTGAAGCCGTAGGCTTTAATAACCTCCTGCTGAATCTGCGTGGCCACGGGCAGCACGAATTGCAGCATTTTGCCCATGTCGTTGCACGCGTTGTCCCGAGCTTCGTCCATGCGAACGGCATTCTCTGGCGCCGAGAACGCCTGGATCACCTCGGCCAGGACCACCTTGGCCTGCTCGGCGCTCAGGGCCGCGGATTGAGCCGAGGCGGATGCCATGGGACAAAAGATGCACGTGCGGTAGCGACGAGCTGGCAAGAAACGAACCGGTTTCTAGCGCGGCCTTCCCGGCGCAGGGGGGAAGCGAACGGGAAGCTACATCAGACAGAGCCGGAAACTTCCAGATGAGAGTCCCAACCTCCCGGATTTTCTCCGCCAGCAACTGGCCAGCCACACGTAGTAGACCAAAAAAAAAAAAAAAAAAAAAACCCCGAATCAGGACAAAAAAAAAAAAAAAACCTTCCCACCCAAATACCAGTCTATTGTTGATAACAACTTATGTGGGAGGGGCTTTCCGGTAGGAACCGGAAAACCTGCTAGACAAATTCTAAAAGAGCTGTAACACTCAATAATTCTCATTATTATATTATCTCTTATTATATGATTCTTATTTAATTGTAATAGATTATACATTGTATATATGCATAGACTTAAGTCCTTTCAACTGTACTGCAATTAGGACACATAATGGTATATTCTCTGGGGAAGGCTCATGAGCACTTGGAGATGAATGGGATAATGGTCCCCCAAATTTCTATTTCCCCAATTCCATATTAACAAGATTCCCTCATTTGCCTTTCTGAAGCTATGTTGACAAACTATGTGAAAAAAATCTATCTACATTTAAAACAGGTTTTAAATGACTTCTTCTGATATTGTCATCCATTATCTTCTACAAGTCAAATCAGATATGGTTTTCAAAGACAAAGCTTAAACTTGAATAGTTTTGCCTCTTTTGTAGGCCATTATTTTTAAAAGAAAGTTTACATATTTCTGCAGAAATGGACATTTCTCTCTTGGTGAAATGACATCAAGCTGTTTTTTTAATAGCTTTTCCCCAAGAAGACAGGGCTCTCTAAGTCCTGTTCTACATACTGATTATCCTGGTGACATCTCTGGAGGTAAAAAGTGCACCATCAAAATCATGTTTAAGGTCCTAATGAATTTAATTAGACAAGACTTATCCTTGGAGATGCACCAATTGAATGACTCAATAATATGTGCCCTATTTCAAATGTAGATAAGGTATTTGTGGGCCTTTTCCCTCACCTCACATGACAGACTTTTGAGAATTTAAATAGTGGGCTCAAATCATAACGAAGTATGTATTATGAAATTATTCTCCAGTCTTCAGAAAACCCAAAGTTCAACAATGAAGAAAGTATTTTAAAATTGATTAAGAATTGATATGCTGTTCAGATTTCTTCACTATTTCACTTTGATTGGTATAAAACATTGTACAGCAAAATTTTTATTTAAACAATTTGTAAACAATTTCCAGTTTTCTCTCTAATAAAAATGTTGATTTCACATTTGTTTGTGTTTGGGACAAATCCTGCCAACAACAAATATTTTGTGTTTCTTTTCAACAATCAAGGCTCAGAGTTCTTTGGGTAACAGGACATTCATGATCATTGTGAAAAGCCAAGCAATTTGAAAGACAATGCTTTTCTGAATGACTGAGATAAATTGATTTCTTGCAAACATGGAAAGAGCTGACCACATGAAAACAGTACAATGCAGAGTGATGATGCATGCATGTGGCTCTCTGTGTTCACAGAGTTGGCATCAGCTATGACAAAAAGGAGAAAATATTAGAGGCCAGAACATGGATCAGATGGCTGTCTTATGCAGGTAACCCAATAATTGTGTTTGTATACAAGGTTCTGCACTAGGTTTTCTGTTTTCAAGAATATATTGGTGTTGTGATAATTTAGACTAGTAAGAGTTTTATTTTGTGATTTTTATAATCAGCCATGTTAGAAATCTAGTTTAGTTGTGATTACTAAAATATGTGATGATTGATTCTGTTTTGTAATATTCTTTTTAGATATTTTCACCTTCCAATGCTCTGGACTAAGTTTCTTTCTCTAACATGAAATTTTCTTACAAATTAGATTCAAGTATAACTATTTGGGGATATCTTCATGAAGAGATATCTGTAAACCTGATGATGGTTCAATTACTATGCTCTACATTGTTTGTTAAATTGCTTAAAATTAAAAGATGATGTAGCATCTGTAGACCTTGATTCAGAGGCATTTCAAAACTCAAGATGATACTGTAGACAGCAAGATATTACTTCAGTTCCTACTTTTCTGTTCACAAGTAAGTTTAAGAATTCCTTTATGTTTGTTGGCCACTTAGATGCATTATTCCTTTAAATATCTGTTTACATTTTTATTTACACTTTTACTTGCAAATTTCTTAGAGATAATTCTGTTTTATGTATTAAATCTATGTTTATTCCATACAACGTGAATCTTTTTCCAGTTTATTTTGTCAGTTGGTGCTATTGTATCTTTTCCTAAATCCTTAAAAGAAATCTAAAATTCTCAAATGTAACTATCTGGAATTCCAATGATTGGCTAAGAGTCTTCCTCTGCTAGAATTAAGGAAATCATCTCCCTAATAAATAGAAAGCAAAATAAAAGTAATTTACTTTACTTTTTTTTATTCAATCTTTAATCAACATTCATTTTTATATAAGGTTTAAATTAAAGGTACAATTTTATCAACTTCCAAGTGGAAGGAGATTGTAACAACTCATTTACTTAATAATGTGTTTTTTTCTCTCATATGTATTTTAATTACTTGCTGCTCTTTAAGATTTTTGAGGTTCAGGGCAATGTATTACTCAACATTCTATTACAATATCTGGAATTATTGGATCATAATAAACTATAATTCTCATTGATTAAATATATGAGTAAATTATCTTAAGACTTCAGGATTCACTAATAACAATTATATTTACAGGTAATTTTGACCTGAACTCTGAAATAATACAGGCAGAAGCACCTATGGAACAAAGGAACAATGTAACTGAATTTGTCCTTTTGGGGCTCACTCAAAGCATCCAGGGCCAGAAAATATTATTTGTCGTGTTCTTGTTCATCTATATTGTGACAATGGTGGGCAACCTACTTATTGTCCTGACTGTGGTGGTCAGTCCAATCCTGGATACCCCTATGTACTTCTTCCTTGGCTGCTTATCATTTATGGATGCTATTTATTCTACTACAGTCACACCAAATATGATTATAGACTTACTGTATGGAAAGAAAACCATTTCCTTCCAAGCTTGCATGACCCAGCTTTTTATATGGCACTTTTTTGGTGGTGCTGATATATTCCTCCTGGTGGTCATGGCCTATGACCGCTATGTGGCCATCTGCAAACCCTTGCATTATTTGACCATCATGAATAAGCGAGTATGTGTTCTGTTGCTGTTGTTGACCTGGATTGGTGGGTTTTTACATGGTGTATTTCATCCTCTCTTCATCTACAATCTTCCCTTCTGTGGCCCCAATGTCATTGACCACTTCATATGTGACATGTACCCTTTGTTGAAACTTGCTTGCACTGACACTCAAGTTACTGCCATTGCAGTGCTTACCAATGATGGGGCAATATGTGTGATCATCTTTTCTCTCTTACTAGTCTCCTATGGGGTCATTCTGTGTTCCCTGAAGAATCTTGGTCAGGTAGGGAGGCACAGAGCCTTGTCCACCTGTGGCTCCCAAATTACTGTGCTGGTCCTCTTCTTTGTGCCCTGCGTTTTTATGTATATGAGACCTCCTTCTACGTTGTCTGTTGATAAATCCTTGACTCTGTTTTACAGCATTATCACCCCTATGTTGAACCCACTCATCTATACATTGAGAAATGGTGAAATGAAAAATGCCATGAAAAAGCTCTGGACCAGAAAAAGAAAATGAGGCAGCAGGGAAATGTATCACCTATTTTCAGTGAATAATTGCTCTTAATAGGAAAATCATGTGTAATTATTTAAGTGTATTAAATTAATACTCAGGGTTAATACCTTTGCTATAATGAAATCATTTATTATGTGAACACTTTCAATGATGATAATACACTTTTAAGAATTTTCATAATTTTGTAGTTGAAAGTATATATTTTGTTTCAAATACACTTTTAAGTGTCACATTTTCTTTTTTTTTCATTTATTTTTATTAGTTGGAGGCTAATTATTTTACAATATTGTAGTGAGTTTTGCCATACATTGACATGAATCAGCCATGGATTTACATGCGTTCCCCATCCCAATCCCCCCTCCTGCCTCCCTCCCTATCCCATCCCTCTGGGTCTTCCCCGTGCACCAGCCCTGAGCACTTGTCTCATGCATCCAACCTGGGCTGGTGATCTGTTTCACCCTTGATAGTATACTTGTTTCAATGCTGTTCTCTCAGAACATCCCACCCTCGCCTTCTCCCACAGAGTCCCAAGGTCTGTTCTGTACATCTGTGTCTCTGTTTCTGTTTTGCATATAGGGTTATCGTTACTATCTCTTTAAATTCCATATATATGCATTAGTAAACTGTATTGGTGTTTATCTTTCTGGCTTACTTCACTCTGTATAATGGGCTCCGGTTTCATCCATCTCTTTAGAACTGATTCAAATAAATTCTTTTTAATGACTGAGTAATAGTCCATAGTGTATATGTACCACAGATTCTTTATCCATTCATCTGCTGATGGGCATCTAGGTTGCTTCCATGTCCTGGCTACTATAAACAGTGCTTCAGTGAACACTGGGGTACATGTGTCTCTTTCAGATCTGGTTTCCTTGGTGTGTATGCCCAGGAGTGGGATTGCTGGGTCATATGGCAGTTCTATTTCCAGTTTTTTAAGGAATCTCCATGAAATATGTAATGAATCCTATTGGTTCTGAAAAAGATTATATTATTTGAGAGAAATTTGAGACACTTTGCACTTTGCAACTCTAAATGGTATATATGTATATATGTCTCTAAAAGACTATAAATTCATGTACTATATATAAATTAAGGTAGAGTTTATACTGTAGATTTTAGTTGGTTTAAGGTTTTCTCAAACTTCTCTCAAATAATATAATCTTTTTCAGAATTAATAAGATTCATTACATATTTCAGAAAAATAATATTAGTAGTATGACATAAAAATTTTGTTCACTCCTCTGAAGACAAAGACAGCCTATATTAATTTTGAAGTATCTATCTTAGCTTTTTAATTACAATATACCTTGAATATATTATTTTTTTGATATTGCTTAGCATGTTAACATTGAAGTAGAATGGTGCTTCAGAGTTATAAGTATTAAATGTAAGAAAGCCAAATTTATAAAAATAAATCAACAAAATATAAATGCAAAAATATAACCAAATCTTAATCGTACTCCCAATTGCATAATCCTATATCCTCAAAAAGACAAGGTATAAGTTACATTTTCATAATAGTGATTCATTAAATGCAAATCAAAACCACAATGAGGTACCATCTCGCGCTGGTCAGAACGGCTGCTATCAAAAAGTCTATACACAATAAATGCTGGAGAGGGTGCGGAAAAAAAGGAATCCTCTTACACTGTTGGTGGGAATGCAAACTAGTACAGCCCTATGGAGAACAGTGTGGATATTCCTTAAAAAACTGGAAATAGAACTGCCATATGACCCAGCAATCCCGCTTCTGGGCATACACACCAAGGAAACCAGAATTGAGACACGTGCACCCCAGTGTTCATTGCAGCACTGTTTACAATAGCCAGGACATGGAAGCAACCTAGATGTCCATTGGCAGAGCAATGGATAAGAAAGCAGTGGTACATATACACTATGGGATATTACTCAGCCATTAAAAAGGATGCATTTGAATCAGTTCTAATGAGGTGGATGAAACTGGAGCCTATTATACAGAATGAAGTAAGTCAGAAAGAAAACCACCAATACAGTATATTAATGCATTTGTATGGAATTTAGAAAGATGGTAATGATGACCCTATTTGTGAGATAGCAAAAGAGACAAAGATATAAAGAATAGACTGTTGGACTCTGTGAGAGAAGGCGAAGGTGAGATGATTTGAGAGAATAGCATATGTATATTGCCATATGTGAAATAGATTGCCAGTCCAGGTTCGATGCATGAGACAGGGTGCTCAGGGCTGGTGCACTGGGATGACCCTGAGGGATGGGATGGGGAGGGAAGTGGGACAGGGGTCCAGGATGGGGAACACATGTCTACCCATGACTGATTCATGTGAATGTATAGCAAAAACCACCACAATAATGTAAAGTAATTAGCCACCAATTAAAATAAATAAATAAAAAGAAAAAAAAGAGTGATTCATTAATGTTTCAGATAGTTTAGGATATCTGGTAATAACTCTGCTATTTTCCAGTATTCCCATCATCATTTTTTTTCTTGTTATTTTCCATAGCCTTCTAGAGATACCCAAGCTGAATCTTTCATATTCAAATTTAGCATAATCCATGAGCTTCAGACAAGAAGTACACAACTCAAAACTAGATATTTTGGTGATACAATTTTTAAGAAACATGCTGACAATATATGCCATTCTTATTTCTCTTATCACTAAAATGCAGGTTACTAGGATACAAAAAGGCCAGAATATATTGATTTACTTCACAGAGACATTATTCATCAAATCCTCTTTCTCTCTGAATCAGGCTTGAAATAAATATTTGCTGTTTTGTTGTTTTGTTTCTAAGTCATGCCCAACTCTTTTGCAACCCTATGAGCTGTACCCTGACAGTCTCCTTTATCCATGGGATTTTCCAGGCAAGAATACTGGAGTTGGTTGCCCTTTACTTCTGCAAGGGATCTTTCCAACCCAGGGATTGAACCCCTGTCTCCTGCATTGATAGGTGGGTTCTTTACCACTGAACCACCAGGGAAGCCCAAATATTTATAAATACTACTTGCCTCAAAATGATCTGAAGTGTGTGGTCAAATAAATATTATGCCTGTCTTACTTCGTCTGGCCTTATGAGGAGCTAAGATTATGTGGTTATGTGTGATTTTCACTAGTAAATCATGGAGAAGGAAATGGTAACCCACGCCAGTGTTCTTGCCTGAAAAACTCCATGGCCAGAGGAGCCTGGTGGGCTACAATCCATGGGTTGGCAAAACATTGGACAAGACTGAGCATGCACACACCCACACACTATTAAATCACACTTTATGAGAAACCTCATATCCTGATTTTCATCTCTGTGACATGGAGATATTTTGTATTATTTCAAAGTATTCTCAAACATAATATAATATTATTCACCAAATAATAACAAGCTTTTGGATTTACCAAAATTTATTTGTTATTCCTCCACCTTTCAATGTCGCTATAGATTGAAAATGTGAGCCCTTTTCCAGAATCATAAGTTCATTCCTTTATAATAAATTCTTTACAATATAGTGGTATTTGAAGCTGGGCACTTTCAGAAATGACTAGAGTCATGAAGGTGGAGTCCTCATGAATGGGATTAATACACTCATAAAGAGAACTTAAGAATTCACTTGAACCTTACGCCATATGAGGACACAGCCAAAAGATGGCAACTTATGAACTAGATGATGGGAAAGATTGAGGGCAGGAGAAGGAGAGGATGACAGAGGATGAGATGGTTGGATGGCATCACCGACTCATGGACATGGGTTTAGGTGGACTCTGGGGGTTGGTGTTGGACAGGGAGGCCTGGCGTGCTGGTTATGGTGCTGCAAAGAGCTGGACACGACTGAGTGACTGAACTGAACTGAATTGAAATATGAACTGGCGGGGGTGGGTGGGGGCTTCCCAAGTGGCTCAGCTGGTGAAGAATCTGCCTGCAATGAGGGACCTGGGTGTGATCTCTGGGTTGGGAAGATCCCCTGGAGAAGGGGAAGGTAACACTCCAGTATTCTGGCCTGGAGAATTCCGTGGACTGTATAGGCCATAGGGTCGCAAACAGTCGAGCACAACTAAGAGACTTTCACTTTCACTATGAAGTAGGGCCGAAACCTTATCAGACACGAAATCTGCCAGCTTCTTAATCTTGGACTTCTGCGGGTTTCCCTGGTGACTCAAATAATAAAGAAGCCACCTGGCAATGCAGGTGACATGGTTGGTCAGAAAGATCCCCTGGAGAAGGAAATGGCTTTGCACTCTGGTATCCTTGCCTGGGAAACCCCATGAACAGAGGAGTCTGGAGGGCTACAGTCCATGGGGTCACAAACAGTCAGACAGGGCTGAGTGACTAACACTTCTTAGACCCCAAGCCAGAGAAAAGAAAAGAAAAAGTTTATTGTTTAAATCATACAGCTGATGGTATTCTGTGAGAGTAGCCCAAATGACCAAGAGAGAAAATTAGTTTTTAAAACTGTATAGTCATTTCAAGTGACAAGGTAAACGTTCTTCACTTATTAATTAAGACTATGTTTATTTTTTTATAATCTCCCTGAAGTCAGGAAAAGTTATCTAATTTTGTTTGTGTTCTGTTTCTTGCACAATATATTGAACATAGAATTCACTCTATAGACCTTATCAATTACTTTAATTCTTCTTCTATTGATAAATTTGATCAGCTCTTTCTTTTTTTTTTTTTTTTGATCAGCTCTTTCTACATGACATATATAAACACCCAAACACACACACACACACACACATATATATATGTATATGTACACTACAAATATTACTTTGTTTTATCATTTTTGTTATAATGAGTGTTTAATATAAATGCCATTTTAATATTCTTTAATATTTTATTTTTTCTATCACATCACTCTTGAAAAATTCCATATGCCTCCAGATACTTTTAAAATTTAACTTTTTTAAAGCACCATTTCAAAATACTTAATTTTTAAACACACTTTTAATTAGGTTTTGTTTGGAATGGGGAAATATCTAAACCAAAACAGGAAAAAAGTTGGCCTACTTATTAAACTCATTAATAATTTGTAGCTTTCCCATTTAGTTTGTCAGGTTTTATACCATTTAGAATGTTCAATCTGTGGGCCTTCTAACATCCTCTTCTATGCTTTAGGATCATTTTGCAAAGTTTAAAAACTTCCTAACACAACATATTTAGGATGTCATGGCACTACATATTTATTATGAGGAGAAGTGTGTGTCTTAATATTTCTTTCCCTATCCAGAATAAAACAAATATTGGGAAGGATTGATTGAAAGCTCAGTAAAATTTTGTAGTAGTCTCCAGAGAAAGCACATAAATCTTGCTTCCTGGTTTTCCTCTTTAAAAAGAAGACTCTGTTATTTACTTTTAATTCAGTTTCAATAAGCTGATCATCAGAAAAGGTTTAGTGTCTTTTGCTAGCATGAATTGCAGCACAATCCCCAAAGCCACAGGATGTTTGTATTTCCACAAATACAAATATTTGTATCCAAAAATTCATAGGCCTGTGTCTAAGAGTACACAAGTATGTATTCTACTGCCACACACTCAGATCTGTTTACTTCCATCACCAGTCACATCCACAACTGGGTGTTGTTTCACTTTGCCTCAACTTCTTCATTCTTTCTGGAGCTTTTTCTCTACTCTTCTCCAGTAGCATGTTGGCACCTACTGACCTGAGGAGTTCATCTTTTTGCTTTTTCACACTGTTCATGGAGTTCTCAAGGCCAGAATACTGAAGTGGTTTGCCATTCTCTCCTCCAGATCTGTACCCAACTTCAGATATCTCTATGATTATATATATATACATATATACTCAATGATATGTGAATCTGTATCCAATAATATGTATATGTCTATATGTGATCATATATGGATCTGTAATGTGGTGACACATGGATAAGTATTTGATAAACAATATAGATACATTTGTATGTATACTCATATTTATTTGATATGATCTCACATAATCCCCCATGTATGTGTGCACACAGGGATAATTCTCACCATACATAGGTCTATGTTTGATCATACACAGACCTATATCTGTCTACAGACAGAGTTATATCTTGTCATACACTGGTCTGTATCTGACTGTGGAGAATTAATTTAGGCAGGATGTGAGTGAACAATTCTTCTGTTCCATGTGGCATAGACTGAGGTCATTCTCTCATAGTCAGCTGATTGTTGGGCTTTTAAGGAGCATCCAGGATGATTACAGTTGCATGAATGGTGCCTTGGTTGGGATGCATAGAACACCAGGCTCTGCTGGGTCTCTCTCTTCTCCATGTAGATACAAGGCTGTGTAGACTATGTCAGTTCAGTGATGTTGTCAGACTTGTGAAGTGTCAGCGCAGTGTTCCCAGAAGGAAGCTAGCAAGTCAGTCAAGTCTTCATCCCATCATTACTTCAGCCTTTTAAATTCCAGATTCTTGATTCTTAATCCAGATTTATTCTTCATCAAAGGAAACAATCAACACAGTGGAAATATAGCATATTTGTAAAGAATATATATAATAGTGACTTAATAAAATATAAAAGAAACTTCTACAACTAAATAGAAAAAAATATACCCACAAATAAGCCAATTTACAAATGGAAAAAGAACCTGAAGAGATAGTTTTCCAAAGTAGACATGGAAATGGCCAATAGGAACATGAGTAATTGTTCAATATCACTAATCATTGGGGAAATGCAAATGAATATCAAAATGAGATATCACATCACATCTGTTAGGCTGGCTCTATGAGGTATATATCAGAGAATAACTTTTGGTTAGGGTGTACTGAAGATGGAATCCTACTAAAGTAATTCCCCTACATACAAATGAGGTCTGTTCTTAGGGTGCATTCCTAAGTCCAATCTGTTCATTGGTCTAAAAACTTAAGCTAGGTACCCAGCTAACACAGCTGACTTTGTACTGCAACAGATTTGTAATAATTTTCACACAAGTAATACATAAATAAGTAAATAAACATTTTTTAATCTAACAAGCTCAATACTTCTTTTTTTTAATAACAAATAATGTCACAGTGAACATAGTACATATGTCTCTTCTGGTCACCAGAAGTATATGCTCTAGTGATGTCCTTTATATGGGCTTTATGGATCATCTGCTATTGTGGTCTGGCTGCTGTGGACATGATTATAAACATAACTGGCCCAAGTGCCTTTGGTTGACAGACCCTTTTGTAGTGGCTGCAAGCTGCTGGTGGGTGAGGCCAGGTCCTGGTATTGCTGATTGTCTGGGAAAATATTCTCAGTTCTGGAGCAAGTCCATTGGTGTGTGGGTCTGAATCATGAAAGAGCTGAATTTGAAGCTATAGGTTTCCGGGGCCAATGATGACAAACTGGTGAGTGGAACCTAGTCCTAGGTCGACTGGCTGATGACCCCAGTGTGTTCTTGAGCAAACAAAGGCTCCAGGATTTAACTCTATCCACTAGTGGTCTGGCACTAGCCTCAGGACCCAGTAGGTCATGGTCTCAAATATCAGTGTCTGGGCACCAACCCTTAGAAGACTAGAGTGGTCCTCCTACTGGGCCACAACCTCAACCTACTACAGCAGATGCCAACACTGTGAAAACAATAATCCTGCAGCTAAGCTTATCATGATCTTGTTCACCTAACAGCAAAGACAAACTGGCCTAACATCAGCAACTAACAGAATGGCACTATATCTCTAGAACTCTCAAAAGCTCCCTAGTCTGAAAAGTCTCGTGTTTTGGCTGCTCATCTTTTTGGTGCAGGAAACATGGGATAGGTAGCTTGATGTGGAGCTCAAAGCCCTTTATCCTTGGGGATATATCCCCTATATCCCTGGGAAGAACCTTTGCAATTCAATTATTCTACCATCTGTGTGTTGCCTATTCAGGCTACTGGACTTCATGATGTAGTACTGTGTCTGTGACACTCCTACCTGTCCTGTCATGTTTTCTTCCTTATATATTTAGTCACAAAGAATATTATCTACTAGTCTTCAGTACATTCTCATCAACAGCTGTTCTGTAAATATTTGTAGTTTTGGTGTTTCCATGGGAGGATCTTTCTATTCTACCCTGTTGATCATGACACACAATATTTAATCTCTGTTTATGACAACACTGCAGATTGTTATTGAAGCCATGAAATTAAAAGATGCTTACTCCTTGGAAGGAAAGTCATGACTAACCTAGGCAGCATATCAAAAAGCAGAGACATTACTTTGCCAACAAAGGTCCATCTAGTCAAGACTGTGGTTTTTCCAGTAGTCAGGTATGGATGTGACAGTTGGCTTATGAAGAAAGCTGAGCACTGAAGAATTGATGCTTTTGAACTGTGGTGTTGGAGAAGACTCTTGAGAGTCCCTTGGACTGCAAGGAGATCCAACCAGTCTATCCCAAAGGAGATCAATCCTGAGTATACATTGGAAGGACTGATGTTGAAGCTGAAACGTCAGTATTGGTGTGAAGAGCTGACATCTTTGAAAAGACCCTGATGCTGGGAAAGATTGAAGGTGGGAGGAGAAGGGGACAAAAGAGGATGAGATGGTTGGATGGCATCACCGACTCAATGGACAGGAGTTTGGGTAAGTTTCAGGGGTTGGTGATGGACAGGAAGGCCTGGCCTGCTGGAGTCCATCGGGTTGCAAAGAGTCAGATACTACTGAGTGACTAAACTGAACTGAATGACAATACCATTCTGTTTTAATTGGCATAGCTTTACAGTACATTTTGGAGTCAGAAAGTCTGATTGATTTGGCTATTTGGAATCTCTTGAGGTTTCATATGAATTTTAGGGTGGATTTTTCTGTTTCTACAATAAGGTTTTTGGAATTTTGGTAAGGGTTGTATTATATATGTAGACCACTTTAAGAAGTGTTGACATATTAATAATATGTAATCTAGCTAATCCACATCATATTATTGACATGTATCTTTGGAACATTGTTCAGCAACATTTTGTAGTTTTCAATGTACAAGTCTTTTTCCTTTATGCTTACTTAACTATTTTATTCTCTTTGATGCTATTACAAATGGAAATTTTTTTCTTAACGTCTCCTTTTTGTTGTTCGTAAATATCCAATATCCTTTCATAAGTGAAAAAAAAAACCTCTCAGCAAATTGAGCACAAAATAAGTGTGCATGTATGTGTGTGTGTGTATGTGTGCATGTGTGTTCAGTCACTCAGTCATGTCCAACTCCTTGTGACTCCATGGACTATAGCCTACCAATAGCTGCCAGGCTCCTCTGTTCATGGGATATTTTTCAGCAAAAATAATGGATGGTGTTGTAGGGAGTGACAAAATTTGTGACATCTTTTGAAAGTAGAGACAATATGATTTATTAATGTTATTAATAAGTAATTTGAGAGCAATAAGGGAGCAGAAACTGTTTGAAAATATGAGACTATTTTTTTCTTTTGTATAAACAATTACAGTGCAAAGGGTACCATTTAATAAGATGGAGAACCACATTTTAGTAGTTGACTTACAATATTGGATTAGTTTCCATAGTGGTTATATCAATTTATTTCTCACCTTCAGTGTACAAGGGTTCCAAATTTTGTACATCTTCACTGACATTCTTCTTTTGTAAAGATATTAATTTCATTAACTATGGCAGAGCCCTCATGATCTAATCACCTGAACATGCTCCACTTAGGAAAACTGTCATACTGAACAGTTGGAATTCAACTTATCAACTTTGGGGGCACAGACATTCAAACCAGAGCAGAGGTTTAATTTCATTATTTCTCATATGGATACCCAGTTTTCCCAATGCAATGAAGAGATTTTCTTTTCCCTATACTGTATTCTTGGACCCCCTTTTTAAAAGATAACTTGAGGAGGCAGTCCAAAGATGGTGGAGGAATAGGATGGGGAGACCAATTTATCCCCCACAAATTCATCAAAAGATCATTTGAATGTTGAGAAACTTCCACAAAACAACTTATGAATGCTGGTGGAGGACACCAGGCACCAAGAAAGGCAGACCATTCCTTTTGAAAGGAGGTTGGACACAATATAAAAGACAAAAACAGAGACAAAACGTTTAGGGGTGGAGACCCTTCCTGGGAAGGGAGCTGTGAAAGAGGAGAAGTTCCCACACAGTAAGAATCCCTCTCACAGGCAGGTCTGTGGAGAGTTTTAGAATCTCAGAGGGTAACATAACCAGGAGAAACAAAAAGAAACAAACAAACAAAACTACAGAATATGCACCTATCCGCAACTGCCAACAGAGAAGTAGCCCAGACACTTGCTTTCACTATCAGTGAGTGGGTGTTTGACAGTGAGGCACGGACTGCATCATCAGTCTTTAAGGTAAGGACTGGGCTTGAATGCCATGAGGACAATCTGAGGGAGCTCACATGAGATAATAACCCAAACCATGGGATTACTAGAAAGACCAACCAACAAACAAACAAACAAAAAACTATCCTATGAAAGGCTCTAATGCAGGACAGTGACCTCTGGCACATTTGCTCATAGAACAAATGATTGGGCAAATACCAAAGGCTGTGTATAGGCCCCTCCCCCCCAAACCCAGAGGCAGAGAGGCAGGTGTGCAACAGCCAGAGCTGGAAGGCATGGGGCTGCTGCAAGCTCAGCCCCGAGATTGATGCAGCATGAGATCAGCTCCCCAGAGGAGACACATGGCACATCTGAGAGAGTTCTCTTGTGGCGCACCCAGGAAACCAACTGGCTGGACTTGGGAGCTGATTAAGATGCACAGACCCCCTGGGACAGTGTGCTCGCTAAGCACCCAGTCGCCTGAACTGCTCAGACCTGGAAAGGACACAAAACACACAGCCTATCCCAGTCTGTGCCCTTGTGGAGTACCCAAGAACCTGAGTGGCTTAGACCTGGAAAGTGCATTTCATAATGCAGGGCCCACATGGGACAGTGTCCTTGCAGGGCACCCTGGAGCCTGAGCAGTGCAGACCTGGGAAGCACACTCTGCCTTGGGCTGTGGCAAACCCAGTGTGGTCCATAAACTGTGAGCACTCTTCACACACACCAGCAGTATTTCTTTGCAGTGTCCCTCTGTCCCCACAACACAACTGAACAAGTGAGCCTAAATAAGTTACCACTTTTGCCCCATGTGTCAGGGCAGAAATTAGACACTGAAGAGACTTGCAAACAGAGGAAGCCAAAAGAAACAAAGAAGGAACCGCTCTGGAAGTGACAGGGGCAACAGATAAAAATCCTGCAGTTAATACTGACTGTGCATTGGAAAGGGACCTATAGATCTTGAGAACAAGTACAAGTTGAAACAAGGAACTGTCTGACACTGAACTGACCCCACATTGCTCACAACAGCTCCAGAGAAATTCTTAGATATATTTTTACTATTATCACTTTATACTTTATTTAAAAAAAAATCTTTATTACTCCTTTAATTTTCATTTTTATAAACTATTACCTTGCAAAAAGGACCCTATTTTTAAAGCAAATTTCATATACACATTTTAAAAACATTTTGTGATTGATTTTGCTTTGTATTTTTTATATTGTATTTTTTAGAGTCTAACCTTTATTCTAGATTTTAATCTTTGCTTTTTGATATTTGTTATCAATTTTGTACCTTTAAGAATCTAATCTTCAGTTTCCATTTTCACTTAGGGATTTGATTGCTGGCTTAAATTCTCTCCTTTTGATTCTCCCTTTTCTCACAGAGGTCACCTATATCTCCTTCCTCCCTCTTCTCTTCTCCACTTAACTCTGTGAATCCCCCTGGATGTTCCAGGCAGTGGAGAACATTTAGGGAACTGATTACTTGTCTAGATTGCTCTCTCCCCTTTTGGCTCTCCCTCTTCTCCTTCTGGTCACCTCTATCTCCCTCCTGCCTCTTCTCTTCTATATGTAACTGTGAATCTCTCTGGGTGTACCTCATTGTGGAGAATTGTTTCACCATTAAGCTAGACGTTTTATCATCTGTGCCGTATGGATGAAGAAGTAATGAGGCTACTGTAAGAGAAGGACTGAAAGCCAGAGGCAGGAGGCTTAACTCCAAAGCTTGAGAAATCAGAGAACTCCTGATTCCAGGGAACATTGATTGAGCTCTTGCTCATCCAAAAGTCTCTATACCTACACTGATACCAAGCTCCACCTAAGAGCCAACAAGTTACAGTGCAAGAGATACCACATCAATCCTCCAGCAAAACAGGAACACAACCCTGAGGATTAAAAGACAGGCTGCCTAAAGCCATGTCAAACCCATAGGCACCCTAAAACTTACTATTGGACACTTTTTATTTCAAAGAGAAGAGATCCAGCTCTATCCACCAGAACACAGACACAAACTCCCCCAACCAGGAAACCTTGACAAGCCACTGGTCCAACCCCACCCACAAGGAGCAGACTCAACAGTAAAGAGCAACCATGAACTTCCAGCCTACAGAAAAGGCACCTAAAACACAGTTATCTAAACAGAATGAAAAGGCAGATAAATAGTCAGCAGGTAAAGGAACATGTAAACAAAATGAAAAGGCAGATAAATAATGACCAAGTAAAGGAACATGATAAATACCCACCAAACCAAACAAAAAATTAGGATATAGAGTCCACCAGACAGGCAATTCAGAATAATAATAGTAAAAAAGATTCAAAATCTTGAAAACAAAATGGAGTTACAGATAAATAGACTAGAGAGAAGGACTGAGAAAATGCAAGAACAGTTTAAAAAGGATCTAGAAGAAATAAAGAAGAGTCAATCAATAATGAATAATTCAATAACTGAGATCAAAAGCACTCTGGAGGGAACCAATAGTAGAATAACTGAGGCAGAAGAGAGGATAAGGGAGATGGAAGATAGAGTGGTGAAAATTAATGAAGCAGAGAGGAAAAAAGAAAAAAAGAATTAAAAGAAATGAGGACAACCTCAGAGACCTCTGGGTCAATGTTGAACACCCCAACATTTGAATCATAGGTGTCCCAGAAGAAGAAGACAACAGGAAAGGCATGAGAAAATACCTGAGATAATAGTCGAAACTTTCTCTAAAATAGGGAACGAAATAGCCACCCAAGTTCAAGAAACCCAGAGTGCTCCCAACAGGATAAACCCAAGGCAAAACACCTCAAGACACATATTAATTAAACTAATGAAGATCAAACACAGAGAGTGAATATTAAAAGCAGCAAGGGAAAAGCAACAAATAACACACAAGAGGATTCCCATAAGGATAACAGCTTATCTTTCAATAGAAACTCTTCAAGCCAGAATGCTTGGCAGGACATACTTAAAGTGATGAAAAAGAAAAAAAAAAAAAAAAACAACAACCAAGATTACTATTCCCAGTAAGAATCTCATTCAGCTATAAAGGAGAAATCAAAAGCTTTACCGACAAGCAAAAGCTGAGAGAATTCAGCACCACCAAACAAGCTCTTCAACAAATGCTAAAGGATCTTCTCTAGACAGGAAGCACAGAAAGGGTGTATAAACTCAAACCGAAAACACAAAGCAAATGGCAATAGGATCATACTTATCAATAACTACCATAAATGCAAATGGGTTGAATGACCCAACCAAAAGACAAAGACTGGCTGAATGGATACAAAAACAAGACCCCCATATATGCTGTCTACAAGAGACACACCTCAAACAAAGGAACAAATGCAGACTTAAAGTGAAGAGCTAGAAAATGATATTTCATGCAAATAGAGACCAAAAGAAAGCAGTAGTAGCAATACTCATATCAGGTTAAAAAAAAAAAGATTTTGAAATAAAGACCATGAAAACAGACAAAGAAGGGCATTGCATAGTGATCAAAGGATCAATCCGAGAAAAAGATATAACTATTATAAATATATATGCAGCCAACATAAGAGCACATCAATATGTAAGACAAATGGTAACAAGTAGGAAGGGGAAAATTAAGAGTAATACAATAATAGTGGGAGACTTTAATATCCCACTCACACCTATGGATAGATCAACCAAACAGAAAATTAGCAAGGAAACACAAGTTTTAAATGATACAGTGGGCCAGTTAGACCTAATTGATATCTATAGGGCATTTCACCCCAAATCAATGAATTTTACCTTTTTCTCAAGTGCATACAGAGCATTCTCCAGGATAGATCACATCCAGGGCCATAAATCTAGCCTTGGCTAATTAAAACAAAAACAAAAACAAACTGAAATCATTTCAAACATCTTTTCATATCACAATGTGGTAAGATTAGATGTCAACTATGGGAAGGGGAAATTATTAAAAGTACAAACATATGGATGCTAAACAACATACTTCTGAATAACCAACAGATCACACAAGAAACCAAAAAATGCATAGAAACAAATCAAAACTAAAACATGATAACCCCAAACCTATGGGATTCAGTGAAAGCAGTGTTAAGTGGAAGGTTCATAGCAATACAAGTTGACCTCAAGAAACAAGAGAAACATCAAATAAATAACCTAACTTTACACCAAAAGCAATGAGAGAAAAAAACCGAAAGTTAGTAGAAGGAAAGAAATCATAAAAATCAGAGCAGAAATAAGTGAAGAAGAAACAACAGAGACTATTGCAAAAAAAATCAACAAAACTAAAAGCTGGTTCTTTGAGAAGATAAATAAAATAGACAAACCATTAGCCAAACTCATCAAGAAAAAGAAAAGAAGAATCAAATCAATAAAATTAGAAGTGAAAATGGAGAAATCACAACAGACAATACAGAAATACAAGGGATAATAAGAGACAATGATCAAAAACCATATGCCAATAAAATGGACAACTTGGAAGAAATGGACTAATTCTCAGAAAAGCATAACTTCAAAACTAAACCAGGAAGAAATAGAAAATCTTAACTGGCCCATCACAAGCATGGGAATTGAAACTGTAATAAAAACATCTTCCAACAAACAAAAGCACAGGACCAGATGCCTTCACAGGTGAATTTTACCAAACATTTAGAGAAGAGCTAACATGTACCCTATTCAAATGCTTCTAGAAGATTAAACAGGAAGGTAAACTCTCAAACTCATTCTATGAGCCACCATCACCCTAATACCAAAACCAGACAAAGATGCCACAAAAAATAAAACTACAGGCCAATATCACTGATGAACATAGATGAAAAAATCCTCAACAAAATCGAAGCAAACAGAATCCAACAACATATTAAAAATATCATATATCATGGCCAAGTTGGCTTTATCCTAGGTATGCAAGGATTCTTCAACATTTGAAAATCAATCAATGTGATATACCATATTAACAAGTTGAAAGATAGAAGTCATATCTTTATCTCAATAGATGCAGAGAAAGCCTTTGACAAAATTCAATGTCCATTTATGATAAAAAAAAAAAAAAACTCTCCCGAAAGTAGGCATAAAAGGAATATACCTCAACATAATAAAAGCCATCTATAATAAATCCACAGCAAACATTATCCTCAATCTAGAAAAATTGAAAGCATTCCTCTAAAGTCAGGAACAAGACAAGGGTATAGACTCTCACCACTACTATTCAGCATAGTTTTGGAAGTCTTAATCATATCAATCAGAGAAGAAAAAAAAATAAAAGGAATCCAGAATGGAAAAGAATAAGTAAAGCTCTTACTGTTTGTAGATGACATGATCCTCTACATAGAAAACCTTAAGACACAACCAGAAAATTACTAGAGAAAATCAATGAATACAATGAACTTGAGGGATGTAAAATTAGCACACATAAATCCTTTGCATTCCTATACACTAACAATGAGAAAACAGAAAGAGAAATTAAGGAGACAATCCCAATCACCATTGTAATGAAAATAGTAAAATACATAGGGATAAGTCTACCTAAAGAAACATAAGATCTATATACAGAGAACTATAAAACACTGATGAAAGAAATAAAAGATGACACAATAGATGGAGAAATATACTATGTTAATGCACCAGAATAATCAATATAGTGAAAATAAGTATACTACCCAAAGCAATCTTTAGGTTCAGTGTAATTCCTATCAAGCTACCAATGGTATTTTTCACAGAACTAGAACAAATAATTTCACAAGTTGTATGGATACACACACACACAAATGTCGGATAGCCAAAGCAATCTTGAGAATGAAGAATGGAAGTGGAGGAATCAACCTGCTTGACTTCAGACTGTACTATAAAGCTACAGTCATCAGACATTATGGTACTCGCACAAAGATAGAAATATAGATCAGTGGAACAAAATAGAAAGCCCAGAGATAAATCTAGACACCTATGGACACCTTATCTTTGACAAAGGAGGCAAAATATATATATGGAGAAAAAACAATCTCCTTAACAAGTGGGGTTGGGAAACTGGTCAGCCACTTGTAAAAGAATGAAACTACAACACTTTCTAACACCATACACAAAAATAAACTCAAAATGGATTAAAGATCTAAATGTAAGACCAGAGACTATAAAACCCCTAGAGGAAAACATAGACAGAACACTCTCTGACATAAATAACAGCAAGATCCTCTATGACCCACCTCCCAAAGTAATGGAAATAAAAGCAAAATAAACAAATGGGATCTAATTAAATGTAAAAATATTTCCACAATGAAGGAAACTTTAGGCAAGGTGAAAAGGCAGCCTTCAGAATGGGAGAAAATAATAGCAGATGAAATAACTAACAAAGAATTAATCTCCAAAATATGCAAACAACACATACAGCTCAATACCAGAAAAATAAATAACCCAATCAAAAAATGGGCCAGAGAACTAAACAGACATTTCCTCAAAGATGATACACAGATGGCTATCAAACACATGAAAAGATGCTCAACATCACTCATTATCAAATAAATGCAAATCAAATCCACAATTAGGTACCATCTCATGCCAGTCAGATGCCATCAAAAGTCTACAAACAATAAATGCTGGAGAGGGTTTGAAGAAAAGGGAACCTTAAACTGTTGGTGGGAATGCAAACTAGTATAACCACTATGGAGAACAGTGTGAAGATTTCTTAATAAAACTGGAAATAGAACTGCCATACAACCCAGCAATCCCACTGCTGGGCATATACACTGAGAAAACCAGAATTAAAAAATATGTGTGAACCCCAATGTTCATTTCAGCACTGTTCACAATAGCTAGGTCATGTAAGCAATGTAGATGTCCATTGGCAAAAGAATAGATAAAGTTGTGGTACATATGCACAATGGAGTATTACTTAGCTATAAAAAAAGAATATATTTGAGTCATTTCTAATGAGGTGGATGAAATTGGAGCCTATTATACAGAGCAAAGTAAATCAGAAAGAAAAACACCAATACAGTATATTAATGCATATATATGGAATTTAGAAAGATGGTAATGATGATCCTATATGTGAGATTGCAAAAGAGACACAGATATAAAGAACTACTTTTGGACCCTGTGGAAAAAATCAAGGGTGGGATGATCTAAGAGAATAACACTGAAACATGTGTATTACCATATGTGAAATAGAGGACCAGTCCAAATTTGATGTAAGAAACAGGGCACTCAAAGCCAGTGCACTGGGACAACCCAGAGGGATGGGGACATATGTACACCCATGGCTGATCCTTGTCAGTGTATGTCAAAAACCACCACAATATTGTAAAGTAATTATCCTCCAATTAAATAAATTAAAAATAAATATAACTTGACTGTGTAAGTGTGGGTTTATTTCTGAGCTTTCTATTCTGTTTATTGGTCTATGGATCTGTTTTCAGGTAAATACTAGAGTATTTTGATTACTATAGATTGGTAATAAATTTTGAAACCAAATTTTCCATCCCTGTATTTTTTTATTCTTAAAATTGCTTTGGCTATTTGGGTTTTTAATATGCTTTCTATGAGTTGTATAATTATATTTGTATTTCTTTGGAAAAAAAAATGTATTTCTTTGAAAAAAATCAATGAGTGGATTGATTTGGATGACATAAGCATTTTTCCAGTTTTAAAAATTATATTATTTATGTATAATTTACAATGTTTTGTTAATTTCTATCATGCAGCAACATTATTCAGTTTGGCCTATTTTTCCTATTGCTTTCCATTAAAGTTTATCAGAGTATACTGAATATAGCTCTCTGTACTATATAACAGGAACTTGTCATTTATCCATTCTTTATATAGTAGTTTACATCTAATAATCCCAAACTCCCAACTCATTCCTCTCCCAGCCCCTACATTCTTGGCAGCTATAAGTGTGTTCTTTAAGTCTATGAGTCTGTTTCTGTTTCATAGATAAGTTCATTTATGCCATATTTGTCATTACACATAAAAGTAATGTCATATTGTATTTGTCTTTCTCTTTCTGACTTTGTTTATTATGACAATCTCTAGGTCCATCCAAGTTGTTGCAAATAGCATTTTAATGATATTTACTCTTACACATTTAATGATAATAGTATATCTCTCTATTTATTTGTGTCTTGAATTTGTATCAATATCATATAATTTTCAGTGTACAAATCTATAACCTATTTGATTAACATTTTTCCTAAATATTTTTTCTTTTTAATGTTATTGCAAATAAAACTATGTTCTTAGTTTATTAGGATAGCTCATTGTTCACAAATGTAAATGTAATTAATTTTTTTATGTTGAGTTTTTATCCTACAACTTTGTTGGATTTGTTTACTAATTCTAGTAGTTTTTCATGCAACTTTTTCTTGCATTTTCTATTTGTGAGATCATGAATACTATACAGTAATATAAATTCTTTTATTTTTGCTCTTTGTATCATACAGTTGAGATTTATGCATATTATTGTGTCTATCAAAATTTCATTAATTTTATTACTAATCAGTATTCAATTTCATGGATGTATCAGAGCTTGTTTCTTTATCATTTAAAAATATATTTATTATTTCCAGTTATTTGAAATTATTAATAAACCTGTTATAAAGATTTATGTATAGTTATTGAAAAACAAGCAACAATGCAGAAAAATATGACATAATTGTTTGCAAAACACTAGATGTCAGAAAAACAATGACAATGATCACTGAAAGGTGGTAAACAAATAAATTGATTCTTTTTTCTATAATTTTTATGTTTTTTTATTTTAAAGGATTTCCATGTGGTGGTACACGGGGAGATAACTCAAAAGATCCTGATAGAGTCTCTGCATTGAGAATGTGAAGTTGAGGGTTTGATGAAACTAAGTAAGCTAGAATTTGGGGAATAGAATACTGCATATTGTAGACCTATAGACCTTGCTGTGGGGAGGGAGGGAGAGAGAGAGAAAGAGAATATGATGTAGGACTAATGATGATCCTATTGCTTACTTTGTAAATTATTGAAAAATATGATATTTTCCTTACACATTTTAAAAATCATTTTGTAAGTCATTTGAAATTTATTGCAGTGAGGTCATAACCTAGTCTAGTCTATCATGTCCTTTGGTGGGCTCATGAGCACTTGGAGAGGAATGGAATAATATTCCCACAAATGTTTTCTCTTTCCTCCTTTCCATCCTAACACAAATTCTGTCAAGTTGGCTGTCTAAAACTATATGACAAACCATTTGAAAAATCTACATTTGAAACAGGTTTTAAATTATTTGTTCTGAAATTACCATTACCATCTTCTGGAAATTTGGTCAGATAACATTTTCAAAAACAAAGCTTAAACTTAAATAAATATGCTTATTTTAATAGGTCACAATTTAAACAAGAAACCTTTTACCATTTCATTTCCCCTGAGACTGAAATCTTCCCTCATGGTGAAATGACCTCAAGTTGTTTTTTGTACTTTTCCCCAAGAGGACAAGGTTCTCTAAGTCCTGTTCTATGTGGTGATTACCCTGGTGGCATCTCTGGAGGTAATTCTGAGTGTGCCATTAAATTTATGATTGAGTTCCCAATGCATTTAATTAGATAAGAATCTTCCTTGAAGATAAACCAGTTGAATGACTCAATAATATATGCAGTATTTCAAATATAGATAATGTTTTTATGGACCTTTCCCCTTACTTTACATGACAGACTTTCAGGAGTTTAAATAGTTGACTCAAAACATAATAAATTATGTAAGTGAAATTAGTTGCCATCCTTCAGGAAACTCAGTTCAATGATGAAGAGAGGGCTTTATAATAGATGGAGAATCAAAATATTGTAAAGGCTATTTCATTCTTTCACTTTGATTGACATAAAACATAAACACCAACATTTTTGTGTAAACAATTCATATACAATTTCCAGTTTTCTCTCTAACCAAAATGTTGATTTAACATTTGTTAATGTTCAGGACAAATTCTGCCATCAACAATTATTTTGGGTCTCTGTTCACCATCAAGATTCAGAATTCTTTAGGTAACAGCACATTCACATTCAATTAGAAAACCCAAACAATTTTAAAGTAAGGTTTGCTGGATGTCTGTGATGAATTAGATTTTCTGCAAGCAAGAAAACTGTTGGTCACATGGAAAGAGTTCAAAGTCCAGTGATGCTGCATGTATCTGGCTGTGTGTGTTCACAGAGATGCATCAGTGCATGAAGGACAGGAGAGCATTCGAGTCCTGGACACAGAGGACAGGTTGTCTTCTTATGCAGGTAACCCGGGAAATGTGTTTATATATAAGATTCTGAACTAGATTTTCCAGTTTGCAAGAGTATATTGGTGGTATAAGAATTCCGTCTTTCAGGATGTTTTCTTTGTGATTTTCATAATCAACTGTGTTAGGAATCTTTTGTGATTACTGAAATATGTGGAGACTGATGCTATTTTTTAATACTCTTTTTGGATGTTTTCATATTCTTATGAACTGGAATAAAATTTTCTTCTCTATCAAAGTTTTCTTAGAAATCAATTTCAAGAGTAAAAATTTGGAGATTTTATGGGCAGATATATGTAAAGTTTCAATCAACATGGTCTCTAAACATTATATGTTAATCTGTTAAAAATTAAAGATGATATAGCATCTGTAAACCCTGATTCAGTGATTTTCAAGAACACAACACTGTAGTCAACAAGCCATTACTTCAATTCCAACTTTTCTGTTCACAGATGAGCTTCAGCATCCTATATGTTTCGTGTCCATTTAGATGTATTCTTCTTTAATTGGATGTTGATAATTTAAATTTATTTTATATTTTTATTTACCTTTTTAAATTGTGAACTGCTTCAAAACATGTATTTGTTTTGGATATTAACTCTGTGTATCTTCTAAAATGTAAATCTTTCAAAAAATTACTTTTGTCAATTGACATTATTGTATGTTTTCCTAAATCCTAATAAGAAATTTGAAATTGTCAAATATAGCTATATGATGGTTAAGCAGATTTTTCCACACCTATAATGGAGAAAGTTATCTCTTTAATAAATGGAAAGAAAAATAAAGAAAATCTTGCTTTACTTTGTAATTAAAATTTTAATTAATGTTTATAAAGTAATAATTATTTGTACAATTTTATTAGCTTCTGGATAGAAAGAGACTGTGGCAAAACATTTACTTAAAATTTGCTCTTTTCTCACTAACGTATCTTGACAACTTGCTTCTCTGTAAGATTTGAGGTTTGGGACAGTGTTTTAATCAGCTTTGTATTATAATCTCTGAAAATACTGGATCATGATAAACCATACAGCCTAATGGTTAAATGAATAAACAAATATCTTAAGATTTAGGAAAATCACTATTAATTAGTATATTTACAGAT
The DNA here is from genome assembly GCA_020226075.1 of Hydropotes inermis. Taxonomy (NCBI): domain Eukaryota; kingdom Metazoa; phylum Chordata; class Mammalia; order Artiodactyla; family Cervidae; genus Hydropotes; species Hydropotes inermis. The sequence goes on from CM035289.1 coordinate 59,040,942, forward strand.
AACTTTGTCCCGAACAGTGGAAAAAGGTATACAGAGAGATCTATGGAACAAAGGAACAATGTAACAGAGTTTGTCCTCTTGGGGCTCACTCAGAGTGTCCAGGGTCAGAAAATATTATTTGTCATTTTCCTGCTTATCTACATTGTGACAATGGTGGGCAGCTTACTCATTGTCATGACTGTGGTGGTCAGCTCAATGCTGGATGCCCCTATGTACTTCTTTCTTGGCTATTTATCATATACGGATGCTGTTTATTCAACTACAGTCACTCCAAATATGATTACAGACTTGCTATGTGAGAAGAAAACTATTTCTTTCCAAGCTTGTATGACCCAGGTGTTTATAGGACACTTATTTGGCGGTGCTGACATATGCCTCCTGGTGGTCATGGCCTATGACCCCTATGTGGCCATCTGTAAACCCTTGCATTATTTGACAATCATGAATAAGTGAGTGTGTGCTCTGCTGCTACTCTTGGCCTGGGTTGGTGGGTTTTTGCATGCTATAATTCATCCTCTTTATGTTTACAACCTTCCTTATTGTGGCCTAAATGTCATTGACCACTTCATCTGTGACATGTACCCCTTGTTAGAACTTGCCTGCACTGACACCCATGTTATTGCCATCATAGTGCTAGCCAATGATGGGGCGATCTGTATGGTCATCTTCACACTGTTACTCATCTCCTATGGGGTTGTTCTGTACTCCCTGAAGAATCTTAGCCAGGAAGGCAGGCACAAAGCCTTATCCACCTGTGGCTCCCAAATTGCTGTGGTTTTCCTCTTCTTTGTGCCCTGTATTTTTATGTATGTGAGACCTCCTTCCACCTTACCCATTGATAAGTCCTTGACTGTGTTTTATACCATTATCACACCTATGCTGAACTCTTTAATCTATACTCTGAGAAATGGAGAGATGAAAAATGCCATGAAAAAGCTCTGGATCAGAAAAAGAAAATGAGGCAGGCAGTAGAGAAACATATCACCTATTGTCAATGAAGAATAATCTTTCCATGAAAGCCTTTTGTGATTATTTAACTGAAGTAAGTGTCTCCTCAGATTTAAAAAGAAGTATACCAAAACATTTACATGAATACTTGCAATCATCACAGCATACTTTAAAGATTTTCATTATTTCCTAATCCAAAGTATATATTGATTTTGAAATACCATTTTTAAGATTTTCAGAGTTTCTTAGAAAATACATACAGTTTGGGGTATAAAACATCACTATTCATTCTATTGATTTATCTTCTATATGATAAGGTAAACAATAGTACTTTAAATTTATTTTTCTTATTGATTTTCTCATGATTTTCCTATAAATAAATATCATAATCTTTTTCATATTTCATAGAACACATTCCAGATTTCAGAAAAAAAAATATGACATAAAAATTTCCTTGACTCCTCTCTACACATAGCCAACTATATTAATATAAGAGATATATGTTGTATTTTATATCTGCAAGATAGTTTGCATATATTTTTCTTTATTTGCTTAAAATGTTAACATCAAAGGAGAATGATGTTTCAGAGTTGTATACTTTAAGCATAAGGAGGATAAATTTGTAAAAATAATCCAAATGAACAAAGTGCAAATATAGATAAATAACCAAATCTTACTTATACTCCCAACTGGGTAATCATAATATCTCAAGTGGAACAGATTTATTTGCACTATATTTTCATAGAGATGACCCAGTTACATTCCCATCCCATTTAGAATATCTAATAATACCTCTTCTATTTTTCAATATCTCCATCTCCTTTTTTGCTTATAGTTTTCCATAGGCTTTTATGGAGAGCCAGATTCTGACTTTCATGTGTAAATTTTGCATAAACAATAATCCATGAACTTCAAAGATGAACTACAGTGCTTGATACAAGATATTTTGGGTGATGTAGACATTAAAAATGCTAACACCATATGCTATTCTTATAGCTCATTAATAAAATACAAATTATTAGATAATAAAGAGGTCAGAATATATTGCTTTATTTAGCAAAACCCACTTTTATAAAATTATCTGCCTCTCTGAATGAACTTTCAAGCAAATATTATCCACTTCTAGATAGAATCATGAGGTCAAAGAAGCTTATTATTCTTCCTCCCTTACTTAGTCTGAATTCATGAGGGACTACAGCTATGAGGTGGTGGGTGTTTTTAATAAATCACATGGTATGAGAAAAAAATCCTATCTCAATTTTTTATCACTGTTACATGAAGATTTCTTACATGATCTCAATGACTTCTCAAACACAATACTATTCACTAAATAAAACCAACCATTTGGGTTTACCAGATGTTCTGTAATTTATTTCTCCAGTTTCAGGTACTATTGTAGACTTAAAATGTGTGTCCCTCTCCAAAATCATAAGTAAGTTCCATTCTAATGTGGTGAAGTTGGAGAGGAGCTTTAGGAAATGTTAGCTAATGAAGGTTGTACCCGACAAGTGGAGTTAATGTCCTTATAAAGAGACTTCAGAGACCTCACTTGACCCTTCTGCCATGTGAGGAAATAGGAAAAAAGGGCAGTCTATGAACTTCCCTGGTAGCTCAGATGGTAAAACGTCTGCCTACAATGCAGGAGACCCAGGTTTGATTCCTGGGTTGGGAAGATTCTCTGAAGAAGGAAATGGCAACCCATTCCAGTACTCTTGCCTGGAAAATCCCACGGACGGAGGCTGCTCCATCCATGGACTCACAGAGTCGGACACGATTGAGCAACTTCACTTCACTTCATTTCATGAACTGGAAGGGAACCTCCCCAGCTCTGGGAACCTGCTGGGACATTAATCTTGAGCTTCTAAGCCTCCATACCTGTGAAAAATAAGTGCATATGGTTTAAATCATCCAGTCCATGTAACACAGAAGGACCAAGATTGAACTTCAGTTAATTTTCAACTTTGGGTAGATATCAAATGAAGAGATAAAAGTCTCTGTTAATATGCAAAGTGTATATTTATTGATCTGTAATCTCCCTTAGGCCATGAAAAGTTATTTAGTTGTCTGTGTTCTCTTTTCCTTGCACAGTGTATGGAACATAGAAACAACTCTATAGATTTTGTTGACTACTTGAATTCTTGATCTATTGAAGTGGGAATTTTTACTGAAAATTATGATTGACTCTATCTACATTAAATACATATTTATATATAAATATTAAATATATAAACATTTAAATTTGCTACAAATATTAACTTTGTTATGTTATTTATGTTATAGTTATGAGTGCTTTACATACAGGTGTTATTTTTTTCTTCCACTTTTTCATGTGCTCTATCATATCACTGTGGTAAAATTCAATACATTTCCAATGACTTTTAACTTTGAAACATTTTTAAAGTACACTTTAAAATCTGGTAATATAAATATTGTTTTCAGTAATAATTTGAAATCTTTCCATTTATTCTGCCAGGTTTCACACCATCTAGAAGGTTCAATTTTGGGACAATTTCTATTCTTCCCCCCAACAATTTCCTCTTCCTTTAAGCTTTAGGCTCATTTGGAAAAAGTAGAAAACATCCAATGAAAATATATTTAGAATGTAATGACACTATGTATTTATTTTGAAGAATACTGCATGTTTTAAAATTTTGTTTTCCTATCCAGAATAAAACACATATTGTGAAGGATTGATTGATGTCTCAAAACAATTTTGTATTCTTCTCCACAAAATGGACATAAATCTTGTTTTATGATTTTCTTCTTTAAAAGTAGGACACTTTTATTTACATTTGACCTTACATTTAACAATGAGCTGGTCAGAAAAGGCTTAGTGTCTTTTGCTTCCATGCCTCTTTTGACTGAATGATCTAACTTCTCACTTCATGGGCACTGTATGTCTAATTTAAGAAGTCGATGGATGCTGTGATCTAGCAATATTTAGCAAACATTTTAAAGTTATGAAGTTGTGATGAAGAGTAAGAACACTACCTTCAAGGTCAGGAGACATGAGTATTATTTCACATTATGCCCTCATCTTCCTCTATAAATTTAGCAGACTTCCCTATTTCTACATGAGGTTTACTTAAGTAATTGAAAGGTGTTTCCAAGTTCTGTGATTCTGCCAAGTCAGTGTGTTTATTGTTGTAAATATTATATTAACTTCTACTTCAAGTAGTAGTAAAATTGGAGGAGTTATGAGACCAAGCCCACCTCCCCAATCCTTTCCATTCCTGGTAAACAGCTTAGACATCCTACTAGGAATTCTTCGGAATGAACGAATATGATATGCACTCTACACTGTGTGCTTTGTTACTTTGAGGACATGTTTCTCTACCTATTGAAAAGCATGAAGATGCCCAGAAGAACACTTTGGCAGGTGGATAGACTTTTTTGAAATTAGGACCTACCAAAAGTCAAACCATCCCTCAACTAGTTTCTGATCAACTGTGATATGGTCCATTTATACAATAACTTTTACTTTCATTCCAGTTTATCACTCAAGTTTGAGAGTCTGAGTGGCTCTTTGTCCAAGGCTTTACTACATTCTCCCCTTGAATTTGTATTCTAAAAACAGAATTTCCTGATATAATTCCAGGCACTCCTTTTTTAAAAAAATTGCTTTCATAGAGAACATTTTCAGATTTAGATCAAGCAGAGTCTCTATCCATAGCATGCTACTCTAGTCTCTGGGGAGCTGGAATATGCAGGCGTAGGAATTCTAAAGTAATCACTCTATCACCACAGTAGCTATTTAAGTAGAGGCTGGATGACCACTCAATGGGCCATTGTGAATGGGTTTCAACTTTTTATCAGGTTGGAAATACATGCTAATTCTCTGATATGTTCAGTACATGCTAACTCTCTGATGTGAATCTGGTTTTCATTTCAGATATGAAATAGTTAAGAGATTTTGACTATGATACTTTAACAAAATCCATATTTCTTACAATTGTTTAGATGGTTTTAAATCCTCATTCAGATTTTCTTTGGCAGCTGCCCTCACAAATGTTGTTATAGCACTATCATATTAAAGACTCTAGTCAAACTAGATTCGGTCATGTGATTTCAGCATTCATAAACTCTTTTCCTTCATGACACATTCTCTGGATTCCATCTGGAGTTCTGTACAATTTATTTGTCTTCTTATTAGCACAAGCAAATGTGAACATGAGAATACCCAAAGTTAATTGAATTAAATTTATTTTTTTAGAAAATTTGAAGTATCATAATTTATTTCTTTTAGTATGTAGTTATATAGTATGTAGCTATAATAGGCTTCATGGTTGGTAGCAGCCTAAACTTGTAATAACACTTAGCTTATGAAACAGTAGTTTAAAGATAAATATCCTGACCCAGGATTTAGTGGTCTGGCTTCATATTTTACCTTTGAAAACAGTATTCAGACTCCATGTCCTATATTTCCTGTTGTAAATGATGCATTCATACATATTTTTTCTATCCATAAGAATGTTATAAGAATAATTTTAAATGACTGAAATAAATGCATTCTAGTCACTCTGAATATAATTGAAAAATAGAAGTATTTTCATCATTGTCATGTTGATCTAATTCCAGAAGTGAAGCAAGATACAAACAAGATACAAATGAAAAAATTTATAAAGATCACCTTGTGTGAAGTGCCAGTATTATAATAGCATTCATACCATGCACTTACTGTGCATTAGAAAGCAGTATTTAAAAGTTATGATTTGCTAACTGGTAGTTCAATTAAAAAACTAAAGTATGTAAAGAAAAGCATTAAATCAAATAATACCCCCCTAAATGATGACTTTATACAATAATCAATAGTCAGGGTACATCTTAAGCTCATTTGCTATCAAATACCTAAAATCATAAATGGTTAACTTATTTCTCTTGGCATAGTGTTTTGTCTTCATGTTGACCAAGAAAGAGATGACAATGAAAGATGAATGCTATAAAAGTTATCTTCTAAAGTTCAGCTATGTTACATGAAATAATTGGGTTGTTGGCAGGATCTACTAATGATAGTGAAATACCCCTGAGGTCCTATTACTGAGCTAAGAGCCTGTATAACATTTGTCTGCAAGCAGGAAATGTGCTAGTACTTTTAAGTTTCAAAAGAAAGCCTTATGGAAAGGTGCCATCTATAAATCAGCAAAGATATTTACTGTAGTTGAGCTAGTTGACATTTTTAATCTTGCAACTTACTTCTTGGTGAACTGATAACTACCTAGGGTTCTGGCCATGGACCGATGTCAGACACATTCATAGGTAAGATTTTGTTATTCAGGAAATCATATAATTTTGACTCTCAGGTTTAAATGGATCTTAGAAACCATATAATGACCTCTCAGTCTCACCAATCTGAGATTTAAATCACTTCTTCAGCATGTAAAATATCAAGAGAGGTGGACTCAATTACAACATTATCAATTTAATAGTTAAATATTTGCTTTTTATTTATATATATATAGATATCATATATCAATAGAAATAGACTAATAAAATAATTAGTTAAAATAAATTAAAATAGTCTTATAATTTATGTTTGCATCTAAAATTTTCCCCAATTAATGATATAAGAATTTTCCTATGATATTATACAATTTTAAGACAACATCTATTAAAAACTACACACTAATAGAATATATGAAGTATATTTTAATTGATTTCTCCAAAGCTGAACATTCCATGTACTTTCTAAATTTTCCACAGATCTTAATAATTATGTTGAACACTTATGTAAGTAATGATTTTTCTCTTTTAAAATTATTTCCCTTTAATGTCTATACCTAGAAAGAGTATTGTAGAATCAAAGAAAAAGAAAAACTGATTTTTATGTCTTTATGGTGGTTTCTAAAATAATTATGTCTAATTGCTACTTTATATACACTAGCCTCCTTTCTGATCTGTTGGGGGACCCCATCTCAGTATAAGGAAATGTGGTGGAGCTGCAGAACTTTGTTTCCACTTAAGTGTAACATTTTCATTTTGGATAATTTTTAAAAATCTCTACTTATTTTAAACGAAAAGACTTTTTTTTTTTCAGAATGTATTGTATTATATTTATGTTTAATCTTCTCTTTTCCTTGGGGAATTTATCGTCATTAATTTTTCATTCTATTCAGTTCAGTTCAGTTGCTCAGCTGTGTCTGACTCTGTGATCCCATGGACTGTAGCATGCACAGCCTCCTTGCTCCTCACCAACTCCTGGAGTTTACCCAAACTCGTGTCCACTGAGTCAGTGATGCTGTCCAACGATCTCATCCTCTGTCGATCCCTTCTCCTCCTGCCTTCAGTCTTTCCCAGCATCAGGGTCTTTTCAAATGTGTCAGCTTTTCTCATCAGGTGGCCAAAGTATTGGAGTTTCAGCTTCAACATCAGTCCTTCCAATGAACGTTCAGGACTGATTTCCTTTAGAATGGACTGGTTGGATCTTCTTGCAGTCCAAGGGACTCTCAAGAGTCTTCTCCAACACCACAGTTTAAAAAGCATCAATTCTTTGACCCTCAGCTTTCTTTATAGTCCAACTCTCACATCCACTACATGACCACTGGAAAAACCACAGCTTCAACTAGATGGACCTTTGTTGGCAAAGTAATGTCTCTGTTTTTAATATGCTGTCCAGGTTCATTCTATTAGTAATGTAGTATTCTGTAACCAAGAATTATGGAAGCTGGGTGCTATGGGAAGATAGGAGAAAAAAGCATAGTAATGTATATGGCAAGTATAACAGAGTGGGAAGATGGTTCCTATCATGGATGGATGAGCTGCTGCTCTTTGGTAATAAAATTTCAGGCATTAAGAGCATTTAACAGGGACACTCTTCATAACTTTATGTGAACAAATATACATTCATATACACAGTAAATGTCTAATAAATATTTGTTAATGAATGAAATGCAATAGCTACATTTAATAATATATTTTATATGTGTTTATCTTAGTTGATATATATATGCTTATAAATATGTTGGCTTACTTATGACTCCAACTTTTTCAGAATATTATTTATTTTATTCTCTACATTAATTTTTTTTCCTTTTAAAACATTGAAAATAAGGATTTCCTTTGCTTAATAGACTACCTTGCAATAAACAGCTATCAAAGAGTTTTTTTAAATCTAAGTATACTGAATTTGTATAATTATTTAAGATGACTGTTAAATTGTATGTGAAACTGAATTTTGAAGAATAAAATTATTTTAAAAACACTGCAATTATCTTGAGAATAATATGACCTAGTAAGATAATTTCCCCAAAGGCCATAATTATTTTCCTATGTACACCTTACTGTGTGCCAGAAAATATTAACCTGGAGTGCAGCTTTCTTTTAAACATTAATTTATTTTTCTTATTGAAAATTATAGAAAATAGAGCTAGCGGACAGGAGAAATTGATTCCTGCTAAGTTTATGGTTTGGGGAACCTGCCTTATGCTCTCCCATGGAGAACAGCAACTCAGCAAGCATTTGCTCATCACTTAATAGATTTCAGGCACTGCACACATTATGCCAGGCCACTATGGTAAGCGAGGAAACACACCCTAATAATATATATGCAAGGTACCAGCTAGCCTATGTTGCCAAGGACTTATACATTTCCCTAAACTGCTTGTTTGTGATAGATATGTACTGACCATGTATTCTCTTCCACAGTTAGAGCTGAGGTTTCAAATGTAAATCCTCATGGAAGAAGGAACAACTCTTACCTGCAGGCTTCATCACTCAGCTTACAAGATGTGTGCGTGCATGCTAACTCACGTCAGTTATGTCTGCCTCTTTGCAACCCTATGAACTATAGATTGCCTGTATCCTCTGCTTTTGGTGGTTACTATTTCTAAACTTACAGAAACAGAGGAGAATGCAAAAGCATGGGGCACCAAGAACTTAGTAAAGTCAAACAGAGTTGGAAACAGAATACAGATCTCGTGTAGATAGCCCAGTGTTTTCTTGGTAAATTACACATCAGCTATTGTCTTACAGAGAGATTACAGGTGACAGGTACTAGATATCTGAAGAGATAAAAAGCCATCACGGAAGAAGTTAGAAAGAACTGGAAAAAGTACTGGGGCAAAAATTCCAAGGACATGCTCCAAAGTCACACTGACTGCTCTAATTTTGTTCTAATAAATTTAGATGAGAAACCTTTCATGATTCAGAAGTATCATTCTTTATTCCTTTGTGGGTAATTCAGGTCCCAGGAAGGTTACTTACTGAAGGGATCTGCTCATGCCTCCCAACAGCATGACTGAATTTGTTCTCTTGGGACTCACACAGAACCAACACCTGCAGAAAATACTCGTCATTGTCTTTCTGTTCATCTTCTTATTCACTGTGCTAGCCAGTCTGCTCATTGTCATCACCACCTCCCTCAGCCCTGCACTTTCTGCCCCATGTACTTCTTTCTCACTTACTTGGCCTTCATACATGTCATGTCTCTTACACATTTGTCATTACCCCCAAAATGATCATTGACTTGCTGTACCAGTGGAGAACTGTCTCCTGGGGTGGCTGTTTGACTCAGATGTTTTTGGAGCACTTCCTGGGAGGATCAGAGATCATACTCCTTACTGTCATGGCCTATGACTGCTACGTGGCCATCTGCAAGCCTCTGCACTACACGACCATCACACGACAGGGGCTCTGCCAGCTCCTGGTGGTGGTGGCCTGGATTGGGGGGATCCTGCATGCCACCGTACAGATTCTCCTTACAGTCGACTTGACCTTCTGTGGTTCCAAGGTCATTGACCACTTCATGTGTGATTTCTTCTCTGTGTTGCAACTTGCCTGCATCGACACCTACAGGTTGGAAATGGTGGTGGCGGCTCACTCAGTGTGGATGCTTTCACTGATTTTTTTTCCTGCTCCTCATCTCCTACATAGTCATCCTGAGCTCCCTGAAATCCCATGACTCTGAAGGATGGCACAAGTCACTCTCTACGTGTGGTGCCCACTTTACAGTAGTGGTCCCTTGTATATTCGGCTACACACGTCCTGTGGCCACTTACCCTGGGGACAAGTTGGTGGCTGTGTTTTTTGCAATCCTCACTCCCATTTTAAATCCTATCATTTACACAGTGAGAAACACAGAAGTGAAAGATGCCATGAACAGTTTGTTGACACTGGAGGGGAGAGTAACTTAGGTTATCCACTATGCCAAGAAAAAAATGATTATATATGTAAATTGTGGGGTAAAAAAACAAAACAGAAAAACAAACAAATAAACAAAAAACAATTGCAGATCCCTGGCAGGGGGGAAAAAAAAGACCTAGGAACTAACATCTGTTGAAGATTTAATAATAACTAGGCATTTATAAGACATTTTGATAATTTGTACTTTAACAAAGCTTCAATGTTCACATTCATAGATGTAAAATAAACAATGGAGAGAACAGCTACTAATATTTATGCTTCTGTTGATCACTGTAGAGCAAGATTCTCCCCAGAGTGTTAGTTCTATTTTACTAAATTCTTCACGTATGTTATTTGGGTGAAATTGACTTTTTCTTAGGATCTTGATGTAAGAAATTGTTTATTTTTGCTTAGCCTGTGGTATATCCAGTAAGAAATGGAAATTCTTAGATATATGGGGAAGGAACTGTTGAATGAAGCAATCATTGATTTTTTTTTTTTGCACTATGAATTTATCAAAAACAAAATGAGAGACAGCCACTAAAAGGGAAAATGATAATTGTTGCTGTATCTCTAATTCTTTTAGTTTCACAAATTAGACCAGAAATTTTGAAATTACTGTTAATTTGTTCTTATATGCTTAAATATCCTTTTGGCTTACAGATTTTCTTGAATATAAAGGAAATGTTTTCTTTTGCTATATCAAGACTTGAGGAGCCATTAGAAACTAGAAACTAGACTTTATTTTTGGGGGGCTCCAAAATCACTGCAGAAGGTAACTGCTGCCATGAAATTAAAAGATGGAACAAAAGCTATGACCAAACCAGAAAACATATTACAAAGTAGAGACATTACTTTTCCAACAAAAGTCTTTCTAGTCAAAGCTATGGTTTTCCCAGCAGTCATGTATGGAAAGTTGGACTATAAAGAAAGCTGAGCACCAAAGAATTGATGCTTTTGAACTGTGGTGTTGGAGAAGACTCTTGAGAGTCCCCTGGACTGCAAGAAGATCCAACCAATCCATCCTAAAGAAGATCAGTCCTGGGTATTCACTGGAAGGACTGATGCTGAAGCTGAAACTCCAATACTTTGGCCACCTGATGAGAAGAGCTGAATCATTTGAAAAGACCCTGACGATGGGAAAGATTGAAGGTGAGAGGAGAAGGGGACAACAGAGGATAAGATGGTTGGATGGCGTCACTGACTCGATGGACATGAGTTTGAGCAAGATCCAGGAGTTGGTGAAGGGAAGCCTGGCATACTGCAGTCCATGGGGTCACAAAGAGTCAGACAGGGCTGAGCCCCAGCAACTGAACTGAAACACCTGTTATCAAATTTCAATAGAAAGACATGTTTATTTTTCAGAACTGTTGCTCTGTAGGTCTGCTACCTGTATTTACATTAAATAAATCCTTTATTATCTATCAGGCATATTTACCTCAGTTGATTTATTCACAAACTAAATAGGTATTAATAGTTCCATTATTATTATCCCATTTTATATAGCAGCAAATTGAAGACAAGAAGACAAATTGAAGACAAGACAGACAAATTGAATACAAGAAGAAGCAAATTGAAGACAAGACAGTTACTGACTTAACTGACTCAGATCACATATGCTTCCCCCATAAAATGTGTCAGGAACTATCACACTGAAAAGCAGGTTTCTTTCACAAGTTTCAGCTACATCTTTCAACCCAAGTCTTTAAAACTCAGTCTTACTTTCTTTCAAAAGAAACAAAGTTGTCTGTCTTATGTTTAAGTGTATAGATAATAAAATTATCTTCAGTTTTAATGATTCAATTTGTCCTTCAAGGAGACAAATGTGTTGATTCTGCTGTGTTACATTGGTTGTAACTTTGTCTCAAATGTAGTGCTAGAAATTGGTAGCATGTTAACTTTTTTAAAATTAAACCCCCCTTAAGATTTATTTCTCATTAATGAAAAGAAGCACTAAAGTAGGTCTTCATAAACGCAATGTGACTGATGCAAATTTTTGGAAAGTGGGAGGCACCTACAATGCTTCTCTATGTAGTTGAAGAATATCTGATCATTCTACATTATAATGTAACTCATTAATCAGAACTCCTCTGACTATGACACTCCAACTGTTATTTCTCAAAAAAAAAATGAGAGACAGTTACTTTTACAAAAAAGTAACTTTCTCAGACTCAGTGATGTACTGGGACTATTTCTTCCATAATTTGAACATGCAGTAACACCTGAGCATGGTCCTGGGGTGACAGTGTTTACTAAGTTGTGTATGACTGTCTCAAAATCCTAGGAAAGAGAACCTTTTTCTATGAAGTCTAGATCTGAAAGAGTGTATAATTACCACTTATCCATTTAAATGACCAGGTTTGTAATTACTGGTGAGAACGAAATATTTCAATAGAATCTAGGCTAAATGATATGTGGTTCATTTTGCCTTGTGACTGTCAGAGAGGACAGGAGTGTAGCCCATGAATAACACAGGAAAAGTACTGGGTAAATGTTGTTTCTACTCTAAGACCAAAGAGAAGATATGAAGAGGGAAACAGAGGCTAATGGTTGTGTCTTAGGAGCTGTACCAGAGACTCCCTGGAGGAGTGAGAAGATCAACACGGCACAGATTATAGACTGTCAACAGCAAACTGGGAAAGAGTAAGAAGAAGGAAATGCAAGGGAGGCGGGCATTTTCAGTGGATAGAATCTTGCTGGTTTGTGAGTTTAAAGCTTGCTTAGATACTCCTTTGCCCTCATCACCAAGAATATTCTCTGAGGAACAACTGCTACCTGACTAGAATGTTGCTTCCCCTTAAGGATACTCCATGTTTTACTGGTGTGAAAAATGCCAAAGGCAAATCTGATCACTAGCCACATTGCAAAGGTTGACACTGAGGGATTTTTCTGTTACTTTTGTGGTGGAGTGCACTTTCTTCCCATTAGCTCTATGTTGACTTCCATTTCCTATGCTATTTACACTCTCTTGATTGTGTCAAGGAAACATCACCTGGTGATCTTTTGTGCATATATATTTGCTTTCATGGGTATCAAGAAAAGTGGGATGTGATAGGTTCAAGGAATGAAATTCAAGTTGTTGATTTTCAAAAGAAGTGGAGTTCCACTTGTGTGAAAGATGTTTAGAGTAAGACAGAGCAACTCAATAATTGAGGAGACTGATACTCTGTACATGTGGTAGCATCTTGAACAGCTAACTAAGTGTAATTTTCATAGGGCTTTTCCTATTGATATCCCATAGTATTAACACTTATTTTGGGGAAAAATGTCATTATGGCCAATTTAATTTAGGTAATTTTGACTTATTTATTTTATTCACAAAATACCATTCAGTGCAACAGTGGGCCACAGAGTTATAGGAGCTGGGATATTCAGCACAACAATAAAAAGGTTGTGTTTGTGTGACACTTAAATTCCAGTGAGCATAGATGGATAATAAGCAAGTAAATGATTAACTAGAAATATAATTTTGTTACTAATGAGTAAGATGAAAACATTTTATGAAAGGGTTATGCAGGATAGAATGATTGGATGGAGATTCATGTAGTTGTTTGAAGTACAGTTAGAATTTCAATTTGGTCTGAGTAAATAACCACATTATGCTTCCTCCTTTTTGAAAAATAAGTAGGTTATTTAAAAATGTGCATTTGATGTGGGAGAAATGCCTCTCCCAATAAGGTAAAAATAGTTCCTTGGGGGAAAAACATTTCTCACTGTTTCTAAGTATAATGCAGAGATATACACAACTCACATATATATAACTACTTTCAAGGGAAATATCATTAAGGAAACAGAATATCTAGAAACACCTTTAGGGGCCAATAGTGGACAAAGATTGAGGGATATTGCCTTAGCTTATGTCTACGTGGTCAGGTAAGACCATGGAATAACTAGAATGTTAGTAAAGTGCATCCAAGCACAGATGTTGGCCCGTCATCTATGAGGATCATCTTCAGTAAAACTGAGAGACTCCTTCTTCTTAGAAGATTTCCTAAACTCAGTGGTCAACTCCATTAATGAACTATTTGTAATCTGTGATACATTTTCCACAATAGGAAACAAAATGAAGGCTCTAACTCCAAACATTTTTAGATATAAAGCTTGCCATGGGGCTTCCCTCATAGTTCAGTTGGTAAAGAATCTGCCTGCCTATGCAGGAGACCTGGGTTCAATCCCTGGGTTGGGAATATCCCCTGGAGAAGGAAATGGCAACCCACTCCAGTATTCTTGCCCGGAGAATCCCATGCATGGGCAGAGGAGCCTGGCAGGCTACAGTCCACGGGATTGAAAGAGTCGGACATAACTTAGTGACTAAACCATTACCACCACTGTTATACATGCATGCTAAGTGGCTTTAGTCATGTCCAACTCTGGGATCTTCTGGGTGCAGGGATAGAACCTACAGCTCTATGTCTCCTGCATTGGCAGGTGGGTTTTTTTACCACTAGTGCCAACTGGGAAGCCCATCATTATGCAGTGATAAAGAATTTATTCATTTTTTCTAGGTGGTGAATATTTCCAAACCCATTATAATGACAACTGCCCTGAACTTAGATGTGACAGAATATTAATAGTAGTTTTGAAAGATGTAGAGACTACCAAATAAAGCAATAGAATATTTCAGTCCTGGTACTAGCCAGGTGGCCAAGAACAAGTTCTGTTGACTTTTCTTAACCTCTATTATCAGGCAAATGAATCATTGTGTGGCCATTTTACTGAAGAAGAGATCTTAGTTGTGGAGAAACTGATTGAATGAATAATACCATGAGCTGGCTTTATGTGGAGAAACTGATTGAATGAATAATACCATGAGCTGGCTTTATGT
>CM035289.1:59055841-59136745 GCA_020226075.1 Hydropotes inermis
TTGTGGGGCATCTGTTTGGCCTGGCTCCAGTGAACCTCTGCCCCTAGGAAAAGTGAATCATTGCAGGGCTGGATGGAAATTCACTTCTATGGTGATTCATGCCTCAGTCAGCAGAGACACAGTCTCGAAGGGATGCAGTTCAAAGGATGAAAGTCTGAACACTTTGAAATTCTGTGCCATTGGAAAATGACATCTTGATCTCTTTTAGCTTAGGCCTGCTACCCAAAGGAGAACATCTTAGTAATGATGCTTCTTCTAAAGTGTGGGCTGGAAACTGTTTACAAATTAAATTCAAATATAGCTAAGTGACAGGTACAGATCCATCATTTTATACAATGACCTAGCTGACTGTCTTTCTGGTAACCTTTTCTATGTTGATGAAATATGAATTCTTCTGCAACCACAAGGGTGTTTTTCTGTTTAAATCTTTGGACACTTGGACCATCTGTTTTAATATTTCTTGAAAATCATTAGAAACTGTCGTTCTATTGAAGTAACTCCCACTAAGTGATCGGATGATACCTAGGATAACAAGTGAAGGCTATTTGCAGGATGAAGTGAGACTGAAAGATAAATGGTCATGGATTAGTTTAACAGATGAAGTTTAGACATAGGAAGCAGGAAAAATTGAAGGCAGAAGCAGAGAGGGCGACAGAGGATAAGATCATTGGATAGCATCAACGATTCAATGGACGTGAATTTGGGCAAACTCTGGGAGATGTTAAGGTATAGGGAAGCCTGGCGTGCTACAGTCCATGGGGTCATGAAAAGTCACACACGACTTGGTGACTAAACAACAACAAAAGGAAGCAGGAAGCCCAGAGTTTATAGGAATGGAAAATAATCATGATGACTATTTGGATGGTGCTCTCCACTTATTCTCATGCCTGTTTGATTCTTATGAAAGTGTTGTGAGGCAAGGCATGAAATTCTTGGAGGGGTTGAGAAGGGAGTGATTAGTAGCCTGAGCTATGAGTTTAGCCACATAGCCACCAAAGGATTTGGGCAAATTACACAAGTTCTCTGAGCATTATCTGCTTCATTAAACAATCAAGATAATGCTAGTTGCTATTTCATATGTGTTTTGTGGGACTTAAAAACTAAAAATCTTAAAGATCTTATCACAGTCTCGCAAACAACTCCCTGACACATACTGACTTTAACTACCATTGCATTGTTTTGTTTTATTTCGGATTTGTATTTTGCATGATCAGTAAGTGACCTGACCACAGTTGAGAGCTAAATCCTGAAACCCAAGGCCTTTCCCACTGCATAAAATAGACTGAGGTGTGTTCAGAAATAAGGGATAGGCTTGACTGAGTGGGAGGGAATCTTAGAAAAAGATGCAGTTGACTATCGTGGGGGAAGGTCTTGAATCTTAGACAGGGAAGTTGAGATGTGAACTAGTAGGCAATGGAAATTTGTGATGGATTCATAGATTCATAGTTTGGTTTTGTATTGTTGTTGATATATAAATCTTTATTCTGATATTAATTTCTTAACAGATATATTTGTAAATATTTTATCCAATTTCATGGGCTGCTGTTGGCCTCTATTAATAGTGTCTTTGATGCAAAAAAATTAAAACTTGATGAAGTACAGTTTACTATTTTTCCTTTCTTACCTGTGCTTTTTGTGTCATACTCAAGAAATCATCACTAAATGCAGAGTTATGAACTTCTTCTGTGTTTTCTACTAAGTGTTGCACTTCCTGCATTGGCAGATAGATTATTTACCACCAGGTCCACCTGGGAAGCCCACTATTTTAAGTCTTTTTGATGAACTTTGATTTGATTTTTGTATACAATGTAAGGTGTGCACTTTTTGCATACAATGCAAAGGTATTCACTCCTTTGTGAATATAAGGCTGTCATAGCACCATTTGATGAACAGGATATCCTTTCCTGTTTAAATGTTTTGGCCACCCTTGCTGAAAATCATTGGACACATATACACAGGTTTATTTCTAGGTTTTCTATTTTATTTCATTGAAGCCCAGGTGGCTCAGTGGTAAAGAATCTGCCTGCCAATTCAGGAGTTGCAGGAGACAGGTTCGATTCCTGGTCAGGAAGATCCTCTGGAGGAGGAAATGACAACCCCCTCTAGTATCCTTGCCTGGAAAATTCCTTGGACAGAGGAACCTCGTGGGCTACAGTCCATGGGGGAGGAAAAGAGCTGGACATGACTGAGCAACTGAGCATGACAACAATGTTATTTTTCATTCCAGTTTTATTGAAATATAACTGTCATTAGGGCACTGTATAAGTTTAAAGATGTATAGCACAATGTTTTGACATATATATATATATATATATATCATGAAATGATGATTACAGTGGGTTTAGTAAACATCCACCAACTCATATAGATATAAACTTAAATAAATAGAAATAAAATTTCCCTTTTATGAGAATTTTAAAAATTAACCTTCTTATATAGCATAGAACAATGCTAACTATATTTTTCATGTTGTATATTACATGCCTGGTACTTAGATATCTTATAACTGGGAGTTTGTACCTTTTGGCTGCCTTCATCCAATTCCCCTTTCCCCTCTCCAGTTTTCTTTGGTAACCAGAAATCTGAGCTCTTTTTCTGAGTTTGTCTATTATCTTCTGAAGTATAATTGACCTTCAAAACACAAAGATGTGACTATTGACTATGTTCCCCACATGTCATATCATGGCTCATTTATTTCATACCTGAAAGTTAGTTTCTCTCATCTCATTCATCCATTTCTCTCCACAGCCACTCCCAGCCCCTCAAGCAGCTGTTTATTCTATTACATTGTTTCTGTTCATTTGTTTTTGGGATTCCTCATGTAAGTTAATTCATAGGATAATTCTCTTTCTCTACTTTGCTGTATTTATTAATGGTTTAATACTACATCATAGCAAATGGCAATATTTCACTTTTATTGTGGCAATATTTCTTTATATATAAAATTTCATTGCACATACCTACATACATATGTTCTCTTGATGGATACTTAGGTTGCTTCCACAATGTTTCTAATGGGAAAAAAATGCTCCAGTGAACATAGGAGTGCATGTCTTTTCTAATTAACATTTTCCATTTTTTAAGATAAATATTCAGGAGTGGAATTGATTGAATGTGTGGTAGATCCACTGTTGTGTAGCTCTGGGTCACAAAACAGCTGACTTTGGAGTCCCAGGGTACTAGGGCCAGTGTTGGTCAACTGGTGGGTGGAACCCCACCATCTTGGTCATGCCTCACTATATATCTTTCTCTTTATGTCAATACCATTCTCTCTTGACTACAGTAGCTTTATAGTATATTTCAGAATCAGAAAGCATAATGATTTTGGTTATTTGCAATCTCTTGTGATTTTATATAAATATCAGGATGGATTTTCCTCTGTTTGCAATAACATTTTGATATAGATTACATTGAATATGTAGATCAGTTTGGGTAGTGTTGACATCTTAATAATAAATAATCTAGCTTGTAATTTTTATTTATTTATTTATTTATTTTTGTAATTTATTTTTATTTACAAAAAAACAATGTCATTTACAACATTGTTCAGCAACATTTTGTCATTTTCAGTGCATAAGACTTTTGCTGCTTGATTAATTTACTCTTAATTATTTTCTTTTCTTTTATGCTATTACAGATGGGAATTTTTTTCTTAATTTCTCCTTTGTGTTCTTTATTGAAAATACAGAAATTTAGCATCCTTTCATGATTTAAAAAAAAAAAGAAAAAAAAAAAACTCCTCTAGAGCAAATTAGTCACAAAAAGATACCTGAACATAATAAATGCTGAATAGGACAAATTCACAGGTCACAGGATACTCAGCACTGAAAGATTAAAAGCTTTTCTATTTAAATGTAAATCAAGACAACAGTACATGTACCACTTCTTTGCAACATAAGTACTCAAATGAAAATTCTTGTTAAATTGTTAGAGATTTCTACATATATATCAGGTCATCTCTGAAATGAGATAATTTTACTTAATTAATTTTTACTTAATTTTGTTCTCTGTAACAGTGCTCCCACTGGTAGCCACTTTCTGCCCTTTCAATCACCTTTTAGGAAAGGACTTCAATGATTACTTTATTCATAGTAGAATTGTCCCTCCTACTTCTGCCCTCTATTTTTTGCCTACTTTTTAAATTGAGACTGGTGATAATCTCAAAATGATTCTAAATATATTTTTTTCTCCATGGACATCTTTCTGATACTAAGTCTGTGATGTGATTTAGTAGTATCTTTGCATAAATATGTACTTTTAAATTTTAGTGGAAAATGACACTGAATTTAATTAAGCAAGAAACAGTCTTGGATTGGTTTTGATTCTAATGATGTTAGAAGGGAGAAAATGTTCAATTATCTTTACACCTACAAGGAAAAATTATACCCTTTTAGGCCCTTTCTTAGACTTGTGTTTTTCTGCATGCTCAGTTGCTCAGTCATGTTCGACCCCTTGTTTAGCCCATGGTCTGTAACCTGCTAGGCTCTTCTGTCCATAGAATTTTTCAGGCAAGAATATTGGAGTTGCCATTCCCTTCTCCAGGGATCTTCCCAACTGAGAGACTGAAACCGAGTCTCTTGCATATCCTGTGATGGCAGGTGGATTCTTTGTCATGAAACCACCTGAGAAGCCCTTAGTAGGCTTAAAGTGACATTGATTAAAAAAGAAAGAAAGAAAATACAGGAATGACTTTCAAAATCTTAAGTCAAGTGGTCTGGTCACACTAACATGACAGAATAAGAAAGAGTAAACAATTGAATGCTATTATAATATCTTGGAATTAGTTGGAAAAGAAGCTACTTGAGATGCACTTTCCTGGAAAATGACTAATTGCTGTCTTATTTATTTAACCATAGGATTTGCTGCTCTTTTTGATAAATTATCCTAACATGACAAGCTTTAGTATTTTCATGGTCATCATGGAATTTCTCTTAAACAATATTTAGTGCAAATTAAAGTGCTTCCCTGGTGGCTCAGATGGTAAAGTATCTGCCTGCAGTGCAGGAGACCCAAGTTCAGTCCTTGGGTGTGGAAGATCCCCTAGAGAAGGGAATGGCTACCCAGTATTCTTGCCCAGAGAATCCTATAAACGGAGTACTTATAAAGAGAGGAGCCTGTAGGACTACAGTCCATGCAAAATTTGGACACAATTGAGCAACTAAGCACGAGTGCGAATAAAAATATTTTTCTGAATAATCAGAAGATTCCACTGAGAAAATGGACAGTTAAAGAAGATGTTTACTCAAGCAATGATGCAGTCTTTTGCCCTCTGTGTTCATACTGGATTAAAGAAGAGTTCCAAGTCTTTGTAAGTAACTTATGAGCAACTCAGATTGTGAACAAGCCTTCTTCAGGAAAGACTATTAGAAAATTGTGGGAATTAGGTTTCACAAGACGATTACTGTCTTTATAATGTAAGATATTAAATCATTTTGAAACAATTCAAACTTGCCCCTTCAAATCCTACCTTTGTTACATAAAAATATGTGTTCTTGGTCAATTAATGAGATGTTTCTCAGCCTCAATGATTTCAAGTAAAAATGAGGATTAGCATTCTTACTTAATGTGACACATTAAACTGTGGGTGTGTGATTGGAATCTACTGTGGGAGTTTTGAACTGTTGAGAGATATAATTAGAACAAGATTTAAGGACTGTAATTTGTGCTACTTGAAGAGAATAACATCTTGAAAGGGAGAATATAAGTAGAGAGACTTGTCAAAATGCTGTTGTATAGCAGTGGGCCAGGGAAAAGTGGAGATTGAGGTGTGGGGAATGAATAAATAAATGATATATTTTGAAAGTAGAGACAACAGATTTTGTTAAAGTTGTCCATAAGTAATGTGAGAGCAATGAGAAAGCAATGAGAGAGAAACTGTAACTTTTGTGTCTGATGAATCTCAGTGTAGAGGGTACCACTTAGTGAGACGGCACACCAGTGCTTCTCGGTGCTGATTCACAGTGTTGTGCTGGTTTCAGGTGTGCAGCAAAGCACAACAATGACCCTTGTCCTCTTACCCTCAGTCTTCCCAGCATCAGGGTCTTTTTCAATAAGTCAGCTCTTCACATCAGGTATTGGATCATTACCTTCAGCATCAGTCCTTCCAACGAATATTCAGGGCTGATTTCCTTTAGGATTGACTGGTTCGATCTCCTTGCAGTCCAAGAGACTCTGGAGAGTCTTTTCCAGAGCCACAGTTTGAAAGTATCAATTCTTTGGCGTTCATCCTTCTTTACAGCCCAATTCTCACATTCATACACCTGAGGGGGTTCATCTTTCAGTGTCATATCTTTGTGCTTTTTCATACTGTTCATAGTGTTCTCAAGACAAGAATGCTGAAGTGGTTTGCCATTGCCTTCTCCAGTACTTTATAATATGATATATAAAAATTATATATAAAATAAGTGTAGTGCATTACCTATCAATCTATCTATCCATATATCTCTCTACCTACCTGTAAATCCTTTGAAATGTATTACAGTGAGGCAATGCCATAGGAATTGTTTACTTTGGTGTCTGGCTAATGAATACCTTCAGATGAATGGAATGATAGTTCCATAAATGTTTTCTTTATCCCCACTTCCCTACCAGCACCAATTTTATCAACTCACCTTTGTGAAACTATGTGACTAACTATGTGAAAAAAAATTATCTGCATTTGAAACATGTTTTGAATGACTTGCTCTGATATCAGCATCCATCATTTTCTGGAAATCAAGTCAGATATAATCTTCAATGAAATAGTTTAAATTTAAATAGGTTCACGTATTTAGTAGGTCATAATTTATAATCAAGGAAATTTTTAGATATTTTATTTCTGTCTAGACTGGGATTTTCCATCTTGGTGAAATGACCTAAATTTTTTTTTTTTTTTTTTTTTTTTATAGTTTTTCCCCTAGAGGACAGGTTTCTCCAAGTTCTGTTCCACATGATGATTATCCTGGTGTCATCTCTGGAGGTAAAGAAAGTACTATCAAAGTTGTGATTATGGTTTCCCAAGGAACTTAATTAGTCCAAAATTATCCCTGGAGAAGCATGAATAATATGTGTGACTTTTCAAATGTAGATAAGGTGTTTATGGACCTTTTCCCTCACTTCACTTGTCAGACTTTTAGAATTTAAACAGTAGATTCAAATCATAATCAAGTACACATACAAAATTATTCTCCATCCTTCAGGAAAACCAAAGTTCAACAATGAAGAGAAAGCACTAAAACTGGTTCAGAATCAAAATACTATGAATGTTAGTTCACTATTTTACTTTGATTGGTATAAAATACATAGAGCAACATTTTTATGTAAATAATTCATACATAATTTCCAGTTTTCTCTCCAATTAAAATGCTGATTTATCATTGGTGTTTAGGAAAAATCCTGATAACTATGAATATTCTGAGTCTCTCTTCACAATTGAGTCAGAGTTCTTTAGGTAACAAGACATTCATATTCATGTTGAAAATCCAAATAGTTTGAAAGGTAATGTCTTTCTGAAATACTGAGATGAATTATATTTTCTGCAAACATGGAAAGAGTTGGTCACATGGAAAGGCAAATGATAATGAATGTATCTGACTTTTTGTGTTCACAGAGTTGGCAACAGTTATGATGGGAAAAGGAGAAAGCATCAGAGCCCAGAACATGGATTACATGATTATCATCTTATGCAGGTAAACCGGAATTGCACTTACACATAAGATTATACCTTAGACTTTCCATTTTGCAAGAGTACATTGGTGGTGTGAGAATCCAGTCTTTTAAGAGTTTTCCTTTGTGATTTTCATAATCAGCCATATTAGGAATCTTTTGTGATGACTAAACTATGTTACTATTCATTCTATTTTTTAATCCTCTTTTTAGATATCTTCATGTTCTAATTCTCTGAGATAAAATTTCCTTCCATAACATAAACTTTTAATAGAAATTAATTTCAAGTGTAACTATTTGGGAATATTTTCATGAACAGATATTTATAAATTTGATGTTAGATTCATTTACTATATTCTCTAGACATTCTTTGTTAAACCGTTCAAAGTTAAAAGATGATGTATAGCATCTGTAAATGCTGATTCAGTAACTTTCAAGAACCCAAGGTAAAATTTCTACTTTTCTGTTCACAGGTGAGTTTCAGCATCTGATTGTATGTTTGTTGGTCATTTAGATGTATTCTTCCTTTAAATATTTTTATATTTTATTTATAATTTTATTTATAAATTGCTTATAGATATTTGTTTATTTTAGAAATTTACTCTATGTATACTCCCTAAAACATAAATTATTTTTCAAACTATTAATACTTTTTTCAGTTGATGTTATTGGATCTTTCCCTAAATCCAAAACAGAAATATCAAACTATCAAATATATCAATTTGAAATTTCAGTGATTGGTTAAGAAGATTCTTCCACTCAAGGAATAGAGACAGTCATCTCCTTAATAAATTGAATATAAAGAAAATATTGCTTTACATTTTTAACTAAAACTTTATTCAGTTTTTATTTTATATAAAATATTAACTATGTTTGCAATTTCATTAGCTTTCAAATGGAAAGCTGGTTGTGGCACCTATTTTATTTAATACTGTGTCCTTTTTCCCATGTATATAAATCTCAATTATTTGCCACTCTGTAAGATTTTTGAGATCAAGACAATGTTTTAATCAACCTTATAATATCTGACAGTACTACATCATAATAAACCTTAAGGTTCATTGTTTGAATGAATAAACAATTTAACTTAAGCTTCAGAAATCCTCTAGTAATAATTATATTTGAAGGTAATTTTGCCCTGAATTTTGATATAAGACCTACAGAAGAACCTATGGAACAAAGGAATAATGTAACTGAATTTGTTCTCTTGGGGCTCACACAGAGTGTCCAGGGTCAGAGAACATTATTTGTTGTCTTCTTGCTCATCTACCTGGTGACAATGATGGGCAACCTACTCATTGTCCTGACTGTGGTGTTCAGTCCAACTCTGCATGTCCCTATGTACTTCTTTCTTGGCTACTTATCATTTCTTGATGGTGTTTATTCTACAACAGTCACTCCAAATATGATTATAGACTTGCTGTGTGAAAAGAAAACCATTTCCTTCCAAGCTTGCATGATCCAACTTTTCATAGGGCACTTATTTGGTGGTGCTGACATAATACTCCTGGTGGTCATGGCCTATGACCGCTACGTGGCCATCTGCAAACCCTTGCATTATTTGACTATCATGAACAAGCAGGTTTGTATTCTGTTGCTGCTACTTACTTTGGTTGGTGGGTTTCTGCATGGGGTACTTCATCCTCTCTTTGTTTACAACCTTAGCTATTGTGGCCCCAATGTCATTGACCATTTCATCTGTGACATGTACCCCTTGATAAAACTTGCCTGCACTGACACCTACATCACTGTCCTCACAGTGCTGGCCAATGATGGGGCAATCTCCTTGGTCATCTTTACGCTCTTACTCATCTCCTATGGGGTCATTCTGCACTCCCTAAAAAATGTTAGTCAGGAAGGGAGGCTCAAAGGCTTGTCCACCTGTGGCTCCCACATCACTGTCGTGGTCCTCTTCTTTGTGCCCTGCATTTTTATGTATGTGAGACCCCCCTGTACCTTATCTATTGATAAATACTTGACTGTGTTTTATACCATTATCACCCCTATGCTGAACCCTCTAATCTATACTCTGAGAAATGGTGAAATGAAAAATGCCATAAAAAAGCTCTGGATCAGAAAAAGAAAGTGAGGCAGCAGGGAAACATACTATCTATTTTCAAAGAAGAACTGCTCTTTCCAGGAAAATCTTGTATGATTATTTAACTGTATTAAATTTCTACTCAGAATTAACCTGGGTATTTTGAAAATATTTATGATTTGAATACTTAATGATCAAAATATGAAGTTTAAGAATTTCATCATTTAGGAATTCAAAGTATATATTTTGTTCTAAATGTAATTTTAAGATTATCACAATTTCTTATGAAATTATGTATAGTATGAGGGCGTAACATTGTCTATCTGGGGACTATAGATTTTTGGTCTCTATAATAAGTTAAAGTGTAGCAAATACTGTAAAATGAGTCAGTAGAAGATTTTCTAATGTTTCTCAAATACTGTAATATTTTTCAGATTTAATAGGACATATTGCAGATTTTGAAAAATAATGTCAGTAGTACAGCATTAAACTTTTTGTTCATGTCTCTCCATACAAAGATCACCAATATTGATATCCAAAGCATGTATTTTAGTTTTATGCATGTAATTTTGCTTACATATATTATTTTGTTAATATTGCTTAGCATGTTAATATCAAAGTAGAATGACACTTCAGAGTTAAAAGTTTTAGTCATAAAAAGACTAAGTTTATAAAAATAATCTGAATGAGCAAGGTTTATATACAGAAAAATAACCAATCTTAATTATTTTCCAGATTGGTTTATCATAATATATCAAGTGGAACAACTTTGTTTGGAATTATATTTTCATAAAGATGATCCATTAATCTTCTCAGATAATTTAGATAATACCTCTGCTATTTTTCAATATCCCTATCTCTTTTTTTGTTTGTAGTGTTTCATAGCTTTCTACAGAGACCCAGGTTCTGCCTTCCATGTGTTAAACTTAGCATAACTCATAATCCATTAGCTTCAGACATGAATTACAGAGCTCAATCCCAGATATATTGGGTGATACAATTTTTAAGAAAGATGCCAATAATATATTCCATTATTATTCCTTTTATTAATGAAATACAGGTTACTAGGAAATAAATAGGCCAGAATATATTGTTTTACTCAATGGAGACATCCTTCATAGAATCCTCTCTCTTTCTTAATCAAGCTTGAAATTAAATAGTATGTGCTTCAAAATGATGAAAGCATGTGATCAAAGAAATATTATGCTGCCTCTCATAATTTGTCTGGATTCATACTGGGCTAAAGCTATGGGGCAATGATTTCTTTTCAGTAGTAAGTCACACTGTAAGAAATCTCATATCCCGATTTTTATTCCAGTTACATGCAGATTTCTTATATTATCTCAAAGCCTTCTCAAACAAAACTGTTGTTCAGTTGCTAAGTTGTATTAGACTCTTTTGCAACCCCATGGACTCTAGCTTGCCAGGTTCTTCTGTCCACGGGACCATGAATACTGGAGGGGGTTGCCATTTCCTTCTCCAGGGGATCTTCTTGATTTAGGGATCCAATCTGTGTCTCTTGCATTGGCAGGCAGACTCATTACCACTGAGCCACCAGACAACTCCCTCAAACACAATACTATTTACAAAATAACACCAAGCATTTGAATTGATCAGAACTTAGGAAATGTATCTCTCCATTTCTGAATGTTGCTATATAAACCTGAATGTTTGTGTTCTTCCCCAAAATCTTGCTAACTCCTTTAAAACGTGGGGGCATTTGGAGGTAGGTTTTTTCAGGTAATGAATGGGATTAATATTTTTATAAACATACTCCAAGCATTCACTTGACCCTTCTGCCGAATGAGGAAACAGCAACAAGATGGCTGTCTATCAACCAAGGAGGTAACCTTATCAGACATGGAAACTGCTAGCACTTTAATCTTGGATTTATAAGGTTTCAAAACTTCAATAAATAGATATTTATTGTTTAAACCATCCAGTCTATGATACTCTTTAATAACGGCCCAAAAGGACCAAGACAGAAATTTAGTTTTCAAAAGTGTGCAGTTATTTCAAGTAATGAGATAGATTTGTTTGTTAATTTTTAAATCCATATTAATTGGTTTGTAATCTCTTTGAAGTCAGGGAAAGTTACTTCATTTTCTTTTTGTGCTCTGTTTCTTGCACAATGTATGGAACATAGAATTCATTCTTCAGACCTGTCAATTACTTGAATTCTTAACCTATTAGAGTGAGAATTTGTATCAATAAATGTTGATTAGCTCTTTCTACAGTATATATATATATATATATATATATATATCATATAGATATTCAAATATGTACTTCATTATAACATTTATGTTATAAATATGATTTTTAATATAAAAAGGTTAAATATTATTTTACTTTGTGATTAGCTTTATCATATAATTTTTGGAAAATTCCATACCCTTCCAATGCTCTTATAACTTCTAACATTTTTAAAAATAACTTTTTAAAACACTTAATTTTTTTCAAAACAACTTTATTTATTTTGTTTGTGATAAGTAAATATCTTATCCAAAACAAGAAAAAATATGTCTACATAATTATTAAATCCAGTGATAATTTTAAAAATTTCTACTTGCTATGGTAGGTTTTACACCATCAGGAAGCTTCAATTTAGGGACATATTTTTCTCCTCCTCCTCTACCTCCTTTTCTTCCTTTTCTAAACTTTAGAGTCATTTTTCAAAGTTTGAAAATTTTCTATAACATTATACTTAGGATATCATGACAATACATATTCATTTTGAGGAAAACTACATATTAATATCTTGATTTATCATCCAGAGTAAAACAAATATTGTGAAAGATTATTTGATGGCTCAATAAAAATTTACAATCATCTTCATAGATGTCATGAATCTTGCTTTATGGTTTTCTTCTTTAAAAAGAGGACTCTGTTATTTACATTTGACTCACAATTTCAATGACTTGCTCTGAAAAGTCTTTGTGTCTTTCGCTGGTATGAATTATATGGCCCAATCCTCAAAGCTCGAGTGCCTGTGCAATAAGTATTCATAGGCTTGGATTCAACAATGCAAATGTTAACATCCTACCACACTCTCAGATCTGTATCTAACCTCAAGCAAATCTCTATGACCACAAGTAGGTATATATTCAATAATATGTAGGTCTCTATCCAATTGCATGTGTATGTC
This sequence comes from Hydropotes inermis, assembly GCA_020226075.1. Lineage (NCBI taxonomy): Eukaryota > Metazoa > Chordata > Mammalia > Artiodactyla > Cervidae > Hydropotes > Hydropotes inermis. The sequence goes on from CM035289.1 coordinate 59,068,672, forward strand.
TATATGTGAACATGTCGGTCTGTGTATGGCCACATATGAATCAGTATCAATCTACCAATGTGTATGTTTTTGCATATGTACATTCACATTTATTTGATATGATCACACACAGACCTGTATCTGTCCATAGACAGGGCTATATCTTGTCATACACTGGTCTGTATCTGACCATACAGAAATTTGGGCATTACATGACTGAAAAATACTTCTGTTCCATGTGGCATAGACTGAAATCATTCTTTGGTATTCAGTTGATTGCTTGATGTTTAAGAGGTGACCAAGATGACTTCAACTGCATAGATGGTGCTTTGATACCAAAGGATAGAAGATCAGCTATTCTGGGCCACTTTCCTCTCTGTGTAGATACAAGAAAATGTAGACAATCTGTGTTCAGTGAAGTTGTCAGCTTTGCAAACTGTCAGCTCAGGGCTCCCAGAGGGAGGAGGCAAATGCTATCAAGTCTTTAAGTCTCATTCTATCATGACATTAGCTTAAAGTCCAAGATCTCAAGTTCTAAATTCAGATTGCTCTTTCACACCAAAGGACACAAATCAACAAGGAGAAAACATGACCTATGAAATGGGAAAAAAAAAATATATATATATATCATAGCAAATTAATAAATAAAATGTGTAAGGAACTTCTACAAATTAATTTTTAAAAAGCAAATAAACCAATTTACAAATGGGCAAAGATCTTGAACAGGTATTTTTCCAAATAAGATATTCAAAAGTCTAATGGTAACACAAGGAAGTGCTCAGTATCACTAATCATTAGGGAAATGCAAATCAAAATCAAAATGAGATACCACCTCCTATCTGTTAGGATGGCTATGTGAGACATATATTAGGAAACAAAGTTTGGTGAGGGTATAGGGAAAATGGAATACTACTATACTGTTGGTGGGAATCTAAATTTGTTCAGTTACTGCGGAGACTATTATAGAGGCTTCTCAAAACATTAAATATAAAACTGCCATGTGATTCTGGAGAAGAAACTGGCAACTCACTCCAGTATTCTTGCCTGGAGGATCCCAGAGACAGAGGGGCCTGGCAAGCTACAGTCCACAGGGTTGCAAACAGTCAGACACAACTGAAGCAATTTACCACCATATGATTCAGCAATCCTACTTTTGTTCATATATCCAAGAATGGGAAATTAGGAATCTGAAGAAATATAGGTATTCTTATGTTCATTGTAGTATTATTCACAAAGCCAAGACTTATAAAAAACTAAATTGTCCTCTGGTGGATGAATAGATATAAAAAATATGATAGGTATATGTATGTATGTGTATATATATATATATATATATATATATATATATATATAACTATATGTGTATGTGTGTGTGTGTGTCTGTGTGTGTGTGTGTTTGTCAAAAAAAGATAATTTTATCCTAAAGGTGGTTGTTCCTAGATGGGAAATTAAGGGGAAGATTTCTATGAATTCAGAAAGTTGTAGTAGTTTTATAAGAAAAGACTCAAAAAAAGTTTTTGTATGGTCTGGTCGAGATTAGATTAAATTTACTTAAGTAAATGGATTTTTTTTAATTAAAAGTAGGATGATGCATGCAGGACTAGATTGGTTCCTCTCTGTTAGGAGAACAAATGTACTTAGAATGCTTCTTGATAACAGTTTGTGTGAATTTCCTTGCCTTTAAGTATTCTGTGTTAGTGTTAGCTGCTCAGTCATTCTTGACTCTTTGCAACCCATGTACTATAGCCCACCAGGTTTCTCTGTCCATAGGATTTTTCAGGTAAGAATACTGGAGTGGGTGGCTATTTCCCTTTCCAGGGGAATCTTCCCAACCCAGGGATAGAACTGGGTCTCCAGAACTGTAGGTGGATTCTTTACCACTGAGCTATCTTGTTTTAAAATCTTTTGTTACTTCAGTTAAAGTGAATAAGTATTCACAGTGATTCTATATGACCAAACATTTTGAGTTTTTTTAATATTTTTGTCAAACTGCTTAGCAAATTCAAAGTTCTTTTGACTTGCTAACTTGGGATTCTTCAGAAGGCTCCTGAGTCACCTCAGAGAGAAATATTAATCCAACTGTGATTGTTTGATGTTACATTGCATGGGTTATTGTTGTTCAGTTGCTGAATCATGTACAAATCTTTGCAACATCATGAACTGAAGCATGCCAGACTCCCTTGTCCTTCATTATCTCTGATGGTTTGTTCAGATTCATGTCCATTGAGTCGATGATGCTATCTAACCATCTCATCCTCTGCCACTGCCTCCTTCTCTTTTTGCCTTCAATCTCTACCAGCATCAAGGTCTTTTCCAATGAGTCAGCTCTTTATAACAGGCGACCAAAGTATTGGAGCTTCAGCTTCAACAACAGTCCTTCCAATAACTATTCAGGGTTGATTTCCTGTAGGATTGACTAGTTTTATCTCCTTGCTGTCCAGGAATTCTCAAGAGTCTTCTCCAGCACCAGAATTCAAAAGCACCAATTCTTCAGTACTCAGCCTTCTTGATAGACCAACTCACACATCTGTATACTACTACTAGAAAAACCATAGCTTTCACTACAGGGAACTTTGTCAGCAAAGTGATGTCTCTGCTTTTTAATATGAAATAATTATTTCATAACTATAAAATAATTATTTTCAAAACACTAGAAGTCATAAAAAAAGAAGACAGTGATCATTGAGAGGTATTAAACAAACAGATTGGGCTTTGTCTAAGTTTTTCTTGGTTTCAATATTGCATAGGAACCTGGAAAGTTAGGTCCATTAACCAAAGCAAATTGGAAGTGGTCAAACAGATGACAAGAGTGAACATTGACATTCTAGGAATCAGTGAACTAAGATAGACTAGAATGGGTGAATTTAATTCAGATGACCATTATATCTACCACTGTGGGCAGGAATCCCTTAGATGAAATGGAGTAGCCATCATAGTCAACAAGACTCCAAAATGCAGTACTTGGATGCAATCTCAAAAATGACAGAATGATTTCTGTTCATTTCCAAGGCAAACCATTCAGTATCATGGTAATTCAGGACTATGACCCGACCAGTAATGCTGAAGAAGCTGAGGTTGAACAGTTCTATGAAGACCTATAAGACCTTCCAGAACTAATACCCAAAAAAGATGTCCTTTTCATTACAGGGGACTGGAATGTCAAAGTAGGAAGTCAAGAAACACATGGAGTAACAGGCAAATTTGACCTTGGAGTATGGAATGAAGCAAGGCAAAGGCTAATACAGTTCTGCCAAGAGAACCAACTGTTCATAGCAAACACCTTCTTGCAACAACACAAGAGAAGACTCTACACATGTGCATCACCAGATGGTCAACACCAAAATCAGATTGATTATATTCTTTGCAGGCAAAGATAGAGAAGCTCTATAGAGTCAGCAAAAACGAGAACAGGAGCTGACTGAGGCTCAGATCATGAACTCCTTATTGCCAAATTCAGACTGAAATTGAAGAAAGTGAAGAAAACCACTAGACCTTTCAGGTATGACGTAAGTCAAATCCCTTATGACTATACAGTGGAAGTGAGAAATAGATTTAAGGGACTAGATCTGATAGCGAGAGTGCCTGATGAACTATGGATGGAGGTTCGTGACATTGTACAGGAGACAGGAATCAAGACCATCCCCAAGAAAAATAAATGCAAAAAAGCAAAACGGCTGTCTAAGGAGGCCTTACAAATAGCTGTGAAAAGAAGGGAAGTGAAAAGCAGGGGACAAAAGGAAAGATATACCCATTTGAATGCAGAGTTCCGAAAAATAGCAAGAGGAGATGAGAAAGCCTTCCTCAGCAATCAGTGCCAAGAAATGGAGGAAAACAATAGAATGGGAAAGACTAGAGACCTCTTCAAGAAAATTAGAGATACCAAGAGAGCATTTCATGCAAAGATGGGCTCAATAAAGGACAAAAATGTCAGGGACCTAACAGAAGGAGAAGATATCAAGAAGAGGTGGCAAGAATATACAGAAGAACTATACAAAAAGATCTTCACAACCCAGATAATCACAATGGTGTGATCACTAACCTAGAGCCAGACATCCTGCAATGTGAAGTCAAGTGGCCCTTGGGAAACATCGCTACGAACAGAGCTAGTGGATGTGATGAAATTCCAGTTGAGTTATTTCAAATCCTGAAAGATGATGCTGTGAAAGTGCTGCACTCAATATATCAGCAAATATGGAAAACTCAGCAGTGGCCACAGGACTGGAAAAGGTCAGTTTTCATTCCAATCCCAAAGAAAGGCAATGCCAAAGAATTCTCAGACTACAGCACAGTTACATGCATCTTACACACTAGTAAATAATGCTTAAAATTCTCCAAGCCAGGCTTCGGCAATAAGTGAATTGTGAACTTCCAGATGGTTTTAGAAAAGTCAGAGGAACAAGAAATCAAATTGCCAACATCCACTGGATCATCCAAAAAGCAAGAGAGTTCAAAAACAAAACAAAACAAAACAAAACAAAACAAAAAAAACCCCACACACCTGTATATTGACTATGCCAAAGTCTTTGACTGTGTGGATCATAATAAACTCTGGAAAATTCTGAAAGAGATGGGAATACCAGACCACTGACCTGTCTCTTGAGAAACCTGTATGCAGGTCAGGAGGCAACAGTTAGAACTGGACATGGAACAATGGACTGGTTTCAAATAGGAAAAGGAGTATGTCAAGACTGTATATTGTCACCCTGTTTATTTAACTTATGTGCAAAGTACATCATGAGAAATGCTGGGCTGGAGGAAGTGCAAGCAAGAATCAAGAATGCTGGGAAAATACCAGTAACCTCAGATTGCAGATGACACCACCCTTACGGAAGAAAGTGAAGAGGAACAAAACAGCCTCTGGATGAAAGTGAAAGAGGAGAGTGAAAAAGTTGGCTTAAAGGTCAACATTCAGAAAACTAAGATCATGGCATCTGATCCCATCACATCATGGCAGATAGATGGGGAAACAATGGAAACAGTAGCTGACTTTATTTTGAGGGGATCAAAAATCACTGCAGAAGGTGATTGCAGCAATGAAATTAAAAGACGCTTACTGCTTGGAGGAAAAGTTATGATCAACCTAGACAGCATATTAAAAAACAGAGACATTACTTTGCCAACAAAGGCCCATCTAGTCAAGGCTATGGTTTTTCCAGTGGTCATGTACAGATGTGAGAATTGGACTATAAAGAAAGCTGAGTGCCAAAGAATTGATGCTTTTGCACTGTGGTGTTGGAGAAGACTCTTGAGAGTCCCTTGAACTGCAAGGAGATCCAACCAGTCCATTCTAAAGGAGATCAGTCCTGGGTGTTCTTTGGAAGGACTGATGTTGAAGCTGAATCTCCAATACTTTGGCCACCTGATGTGAAGAGCTGACTCATTGGAAAAGACCCTGACCCTGGGAAAGATTGAGGGCAGGAGGAGATGGGGATGACAGAGGGTGAGATGGTTGGATGGCATCATTGACTCAATGGACATGGGTTTGGGTGGACTCTGGAAGCTGGTGATGGACAGGGAGGCCTAGCGTGCTGTGATTCATGGGGTCACAAACAGTTGGACACGACTGAGTGACTGAAGTGAACTGAACTGATGATCATAAAGAATTTCCATCTCTGGTACAATGAGGAGTAGCTCAAAATATTTTGACAGTGTCTGAATTTAGAAGATGAAGTCAATGATCTGATGAAACCCAGGCAGCTAGAACTCTGAGAGTTGAATAATGTGAATTATAGACCCATAGACTTAGTGGGAAGGAAAGAGAGAGAAGGAGAAAGCAAGAAGAAGAAAGAGAGAAAGATTGAGAATGTTGGAATATTAAAGAGGATCCTGTTTAATTTGTAAATAATTTGAAAATATTATACTATTCCTAGACTTTCTTGTTTAATTACATTATATATAATATATAGCATATACAGTAATATAAAATAATATAACATGGCATATTTGTATAATATGATATATAAAATATAATTTAAAATATATTGTTTATGTAACATATTTGCTATCTATTTATCTATCTATCTACGTTTGAAGTGTATTACAATTTTGCCAAGGAGTAATATATAGTCTACTTTGGTGAAAGGCTGATTAACACTTTGAGATGAATGTAATAATAGTTCCACAAATGTTTTCTTTATCCCCACTTCCACACTAACACTGATTCTATCAACTTGCCATTATGAAACTATGTGAAAAACTATATGGAAGATTTATCTTCATTTGAAATTAAATGACTTGTTTTGATATTAGCATCCTTCATCTTCTGGAAATCAAGAAAGATTTCTTCTTCAAAGATAAAGTTTAAATAGATTTGCCTATTTTGTCATCATAATTTAAATAAGAAAGCTTTTATTAATATACATTTTATTTCTGTCAAGACTTTTCCTTCTTGGTAAAATGATATCAAGTTTTTTTTTTTTAAATAGATTTACCCCTAGAGGACAGGGTTCTCTAAGTCCTATTCTTAGTAAGTAAATGTTAATTATTCAGACGTGTCTGACTCTTTGCAACCCCATGGACTGTAGCCTGCCAGGATCCCCTGTCTGTGAAATTCTCTAGGCAAGAATACTGCAGTGGGTTGCTGTTCCCTTCTTCAGGGGGTCTTTCTGACCCAGGGATCGAACCCAGGTCTCCTGAATTGCAGGTAGATTCTTTATTGCCTGAGCCACCAAGGAAGCCCAAGTCCTATTCTATGTGGTGATTATCCTTGATAACCTCTGGAGGTAAATGGTGTGTTATCAAAATTATGAACAATGTCCCAATGAAATTAATTAGTCAAGAAGTATCCTTGGAGATGTACCAATTAAATGACTCAATAATATGTGCCCTATTTCAAATGTATATAAGGTGTTTATGGATCTTTTGCCTCATTTCATATGTTAGACTTTTATGAATTTAAATAGTAGACTCAAAACACAATAAATTATGTATATGGAGTCATTCTCCATCCTTCAGGAAAAACAAAGTTCAACATGAAGAAAAGATACTAAAACTGAGAATCAAAATGCTATAAATGTTACCTCACCATTTTACTGTGATTTGTATAGAATACATATAGCAACATTTTTATGTAAACAATTCAGAAACAATTTTCCATGGACTGTAGCCCACCAGGCTCCTCTGACCATGGGATTCTCCAGGCAAGAATACTGGAGTGAGTTGCCATTCTCTTCTCCAGGGGATCTTCCTGACCCAGGAAACAAACCCGGGTCTCCTGCATTGCAGACAGATTCTTTACCAATTGAGTAAATATTGATAGCTGTCAGGATTTCTCCTAAACACCAACAAATGTTAACTCAACATTTTGATTGGAGAGAAATTGGAAAATTGCATTATTTGACCATCATGAATAAGCAAGTTTGTATTCTGTTGCTTCTACTTACTTTGGTTGGTGGGTTTTTGCATGGGGTACTTCATCCTCTCTTTGTTTACAACCTTCGCTATTGTGGCCCCAATGTCATTGACCATTTTATCTGTGATATGTACCCCATGATAAAACTTGCCTGCACTGTGGTACATATACACCATGGAATATTACTCAGCCATTAAAAAGAATTCATTTGAATCAGTTCTAATGAGATGGATGAAACTGAAACCCATTATAAAGAGTGAAGTAAGCCAGAAAGATAAAGACCAATACAGCATACTAACACATATATATGGGATTTAGAAAGATGGTAACAATAACCCTATATGCAAAACAGAAAAAGAGACACAGATGTACAGAACAGAATTTTGGACTCTGTGGGAGAAGGTGAGTGTGGGATATTTTGAAAGAACAGCATCGAAACATGTATATTATCTAGGGTGAAACAGATCACCAGCCCAGGTTGGATGCATGAGACAAGTGCTTGGGCCTGGTGCACTGGGAAGACCCAGAGGGATCCGGTGGAGAGGGAGGTGGGAGGAGGGATCGGGATGGGGAATACATGTAAATCCATGGCTGATTCATGTCAATGTATGACAAAAACCACTACAATATTGTAAAAGTAATTAGCCTGCAACTAATACAAATAAATGAAAAAAAATTAAAAAAAATAAAATGTGTCAGTAGTTCATTTGCTTTGTCTATATAAACCAGTTGTAGCCTCAGGATGAAGAGTTTTGGGTTATCAACAAATTTTAGCTTGATTTATTCTTTTCTGGAGAATTACAAAAAAATAAGTGTCTACCTTTTTGTCTCTACCCTGATCATGAGTTGAGCAAATATAACATTGTGTTTATGTTTCAGCGATGTGTCTTAGAAAAAGGAGAAACAGGCATATCTAGTATGTATGGAATAGTTTTAGAGAGATTTTCTGTTTCCCTTCTTTCATATAATTTTCTGTGTGCACTTTATGTATATTTTTCTTTACTCTTGTACTAATTTCCTTTTGTTTTATTTTTCTAGTAATCATCTTTGAGAAAGACTTTATGTGGTGTTTTTCTTTCTGTTTTGATGAGTTATTGATCTTAATTATTTAATGAAACAACTAAGTTGGATTACACACACACAGACATACACATATCACACAAACACACATGTAACCACACACATTTATTTATGAGCAGCTGTGTCCACAGGGTTTGTGTTGGTTCTGAGGGTGATACTGATGATCTGCTCAAGGATGGGGTGGTAGAATCAAGAAATGTTGTTCAAGGATCAAGCCCCTCCTTCTGGAAGCATTCCAAGGAAGCATTAAATTCTGTAGCTTAATCAGTAAAGAATCTGCCTGCAATGCAGGAGACCTAGGTTTGATTCCTAGGTTGGGAAGATCCCCTGGAGAAGGAAATGGCAACCCACTCCAGTATTGTTGCCTGGAGAGTCCCGTGGGCAGAGAAGACTGGCGGGGTACAGTCCATGGGTCACACGAGTCAGACATGCTTTAGTGACTAAACCACCACCACCACAAAGATAGTAATTTCCTTTCAGAGAAAGTGCTACTGCAAATAATTCCATCTCCACTCATCTTTTAAGAAAACACAGTGGGTTGGGAAGACTCACTACAAGAAATAATCTTCTAAAAACCTTTCACTGGAGACATAGTCTGTTGATGATGCCTATGCTCAGGGCATGGGTCTTCTGAGGAACAGAGGGCATTGTTGCTTCTTGAAACTGATGACACAAAGGCTCTCCTGAACATACTACTATTACTTCCCTGCTATCTAGGATTTTTTTGAATAAATCATTTAGTTTCATGAGAAAGGAAGACACACATATCAGCTGTAAAGGCAGCTTCTTGAATTTAAATCCACTTACAAACTGTACAGTGTTAAGAAAACTATATTTCCCTTTTTCTCAGACTTAAAAATGTGTCTCAGTATAGCTATTGTGAGTATAAAATGAGAAAACATGTATAAAGTATTAGCGAAGTGTCTGGAACATGGTATATAACATGTACTAAATAATTTATTATTTTTATTAGTTTAATAGAGATATGTATGTAAATTATATCATTCTGTATAGAAATTACACTGCATTTAAGTTTATCTAGAGACAAATCATAAATTTATCTTTATCAATAAAATCATATGAATGAATGATTTTTATTAGTTGGAGGCATGAGACAAGTGCTCAGGAATGAATGAATATCAAAATGAGATTTTTTTTTTAACTTTGTATTTGGTCAATATGTATTTAAAAATCACAATATATAGTGCTGTGAAGACTGTGGGGAAAATTCCTACTTTTCTGTTCATGGGTGAGCTAAAGCATCCTATCACATATTTGTTGACCATTAATATGTAACATCATATTAATATGTTTACACATATTAATGTACCATTAATATGTAATAATTATTACAATGGACCAATAATATTAATGGACCATCAATATGTAATCTTCCTTTAATTGTTTTTATTTTTATTCATTTTATATTTATATTTTTGTTAATTGCTTAGATATTTGTCTATGTTAAATACTAACTTTGTGTATACCAATCTTTTCCAACTAGTTAATTGCTGTTGTTTCTTTTCACAAATTCTTTAAAATGATGTCATTACTAAATATATTTATTTGAAATATCAATGGTTGGTTAAGATTTTTCTACCATTACAATGGAGAAAAGCATCTTCTTAATAAAAGTAAAACAGATATATTGTTTTAATTTTTACTAAAGCTTCAATCAATATTGAATTTTGTATAAGATGTTGATTATATGCACAATTTTGTTAGTTTACAGATGGAAAGGTAATTGTGTACCATTTTATGCTTTATAATATGTTTATTTCTAGTTATATTTCTTTATTACTTACCTCTTCATTACTCTTATCAGTTTTTTTGAGGTCAGGCAGGATGTTTTAACCAGCTTTATATCATAGTCTCAGAAAGAACTGGAACAAAATAAACTATAATGCCTATTGATTAAATGGATAAACAGAGCATTTTAAGATTTAATGAAGTCTCTACTAATAATTATGGACAAAGATGGGCACAATAAAAGACAGAAATGACAAGGACCTAATAGGATCAGAAAAGATAAAGAAGTGGCAATATTATGCTGAAGAACTACACAAAAAAGATCTTAATGACCCAGATAACCATGATGGTGTGGTCACTCATCTAGAGCCAGACATCCTGGAGTGTGAAGTCAAGTGGGCCTTAGGAAGCATTACTAGGAACAAAGCTAGATAGACGTGATGGAATTTCAGCTGAGCTATTTCAAATTCTAAAAGATGACTCTATGAAAGTGCTGCACTCAATATGCAGAAAATTTGGAAAACACAACAGTAGCCACAGGACTGGAAAATGTCAGTTTTCATTTCAATCCCAAAGAAGGACAATGCCAAAGAATGTTCAAACTTCTGTACAATTGTGCTCATTTCACATGGTAGCAAGGCAAAATGCTCAAAATCCCTCAAGGTAGGCTTCAACAGTATGTGAACAGTGAACTTTCAGATGTACAATTTGGATTTATAAAAAGCAGAACCAGAAAATCAAATTGCCAACATAGATTGGATCATAGAAAAAGCAAGGGCATTCCAGAAAAACATCTATTTCAGTTTCATTGACTATGTGAAAGCTTTTGACTGTGTCTATCACAACAAACTGTGGAAAATGATTGAAGTGATGGAAATACCAGACTACCTTACCTGTTTCCTGAGAAACCTAAACTTGTTTGAAGAAGTAACAGTTAAAACAAGACATGGAACAATGGACTAGTTCAAAATTGGGGAAGGAATACCTCAAGGCTGTATATTGTCTTTTTGCTTACTTAACTTCTATGCAAAGTACATCATGTGAAATGCTGGGCTGAGTGAATTGTGAACTGTAATCAAGATTGTGAGACATATCAACAACCTCAGATATGAAGATGATACCACTCTAATGGCAGAAAGTGAAGAGGAACTAAGTAACCTCCTGTTGAGGGTGAAAAAGGAGATTGAAAAAGCTGGCTTAAAACTCAAAATTCATAAATGATTAACTTATTTTGTTCTCTTCTCATAGTATTATGTCTTCATGTAGACCTAAGGAGGAGATCAAACTTAAAGATGAGTGATGTAACAATTATCTTCTGAAGTTAAGTTACATTAAATAACTGACTTGTAGGCAAGATTTGCTAAGGATGATGAAATACCCCTGGGTTTTAATTAGCTACAGCTAAGAAACTTCACAGAATTTGCTTACAAAAAGGCTATGTGGTAGCACTTTTAAGGTTCAAGAGAAAGGTCTCATGCAATGGTATCATCTATAAATCAACAAAGATACTTAGTGTAGCTGAGCTAGTAGACACTTTTCCGTCTTACAAATTTCTCTTTCTTGGGGAATTAACAGCTGCCTGGGGATCTGCTGGACCTATGAACTTATGTCATACCATGGACCTATGTTAGTCATGTTCATAGATGAGTTTTTTTTTTTTTTTTTTTCCCCAGGAAATCAAATAATCAGAGACTCTCAGGTTCAAGTGGATTTTGCAAATCATCCTCACCAATCTTAGAGGCAAAACATCAAGAAAGGTAGACTCAATGATCAAACTATCAAAATATTATCAAACTAGAGGAAAAATATGAGTTTTATTGCCATATAAATTAGGGTAATCAATAAATTAGTTCTAATTAAATGAGAACAACTATCTAATTCCAATTTAGATACAAAATTTTCTCCAGTTAATAATGCAACACAAGAAATTTCCTATGATGTTGTACAAATTTTTAGAACACCTGTTAAAAACTGTACATTAATCAAAGAGATGCACTATACTGTAGCTATCAGATTTTTAAATGTTGAACAGTCCACGTAGTTTCTAAATTTTCCACACTTCATTATAATCATGTTGAACATATATGTAAATAATGATTTATCTACTTTAAATATGTTTTCCTTTACAGTTTATCCCTAGAAAGAGTTTCATGGAGCCAAAGAAAAAGGAAAAAGTGATTTTTATTTCTTCACCAGGGTGTATGTGAATGTTCAGTTGTGTCTGACTCTTTTTGACCCCATGGACTATAACTTGAGAGGATCCTCTGTCCATGGAATTCTCCAGGCTAGAATACTGGAGTGGATTGTCACTTCCTCCTCCAGGGCATATTCTTATCCCAGGGACCAAACCTGTGCTTCCTGCATCTCCTTCATTGGCAGGTGGATTCTTTACCACTTAGCCACTTGAGAAGCCCTTTTATTTTTTCATAGTTATCCCTAAATCACTTTTATTAATGATGTCAAATTCTTATTTTACATACACTGTATTTTTTTCTGATCCACTAGGGGATCCCACCACAGAATAAAGGAATGCAATAACCTGCTGCACTTTGCTTTCCCATAAGTATAAAATTTTCATATTGGATTATTAAAAAAATAAACTCTTTATCAACTTACTTTTGAAAGGAAAAGGCAATTTTTGAATAATCCATTTCATTTTATTTATGTATTTTCCTCAGGAAATTTATGTCCTCTAAACTTCTCATTTTCTTAGTAATACAGTAGCTTCAAACCAGGAATGATGATTGATGTGGATTTAGGATTTAGGAGAAGGCATAATAATGCACATAACAGAAACATAAGGCATGGGAAGGTAATTTCTGTCATGGATGGATGAATTGCTGCTGTTTGGTAATAAAACTTCAGGTATTAAAGGGCATTTAACAGGGGTACATTTGACAACTTTAGGTGAACACATGTATATTAACATACAAAGTCTATGTCCAAAAAATATTTGTTAAATGAGTCAACTTGTAATAGGGACTTACAATAATAGATTTTAGATGTGTTTGAGTTAGTGTATATATATATATTTATGTGCAAAGTATATAATGTATTTATCTAACTTATTTAAGAAACTATTTTTTTCTCCACATTAGTTTTTTCCTTAGAACTTTGAATGTAAGTATTTCCTGTAGTTAATAGATCCTATTGTAGTTAACACCTATGCAAGAGTTTTTTTTTAATCTTCCAGATCTATGGAAACTGTAAATTTATTGAATTTGACTCTATGTGGAACATAATTTGTTGGAATAAAAACTAAAGCTTAAAATATTATAATTATCTTGATTTTAATATGACCCAGTAACATATTCTTTCATAAAGAGAATTATTGTTTTCATACTTGCCCCATAATGTGTGCCAGAAAGTATCAGAAAGTATTAAACTAATGCGTAGCTTTTTTCAAACATTAATTAACTTTTCTTAAAAAAGTAATGATAAACAAAGCTGGAGGATGAGGATACCTGAATTCTTGCTAATTTTATGGCCTAAGGAAGCAGGACTATTTTACCCATAGAGGATGACAATTCATTAAGCATTTACTCACAACCTGACAGGTTTCAGGTATTGCTGACATCACGTGTCCACTGCACTGAAGTAGGGACAGTGAGGAAACTTGCCTCACTTATGTGTTCTGGTCAATGTGCATTGCCAAGGATGTATATACCTTTCCCTAAACTGCCTGCTTGGATATTTGTTGGCCATATTTTTCTCTCTATGGTTAGAGCTGAGGGTTCAAATATAAGTTCTCCTAGAAGAAAGAATAACTCTTACCTTTGTAAGGATCCCTCACAATATACATCTGAGAATCATGATTGTAATACACTTAGAGAGGATGGTTTGGAAACATGGGGCACTCAGAAGACTTAGCAGAGTCAAATGCAGTTGGAACCAGAAGAATCCAGATCTCATATACATAGCACCATGTTTTCTCAATAAATTACAAATTGAAAGTTGCCCTATAGATCATTTATAGGTCACAGGTACTAGGTGTTTGAAGAGATAAAAAGATATCATGGAAGAAGTAAGAAACCCTTGAAACAAGTAGTGGGGAAAGAATGCCAAGGATATCCTCCGAAGTTACAGTAACTACTGTTTTTGTTCTAAGTTCAGACCACATGTCTTTCATGACTGACAGCTATCATACATTATTTCTTTTTAGGTAATTCAGACCCCAGGAAGGTGTTACTTGCCGAATGGATGTCCTCAGGCCTCCCAACAATATGACTGAATTTGTTCTCTTGGGACTCACACAGAATCCACACTTGCAGAAAATACTCTTCATTGTCTTTTTGTTTATTTTCCTATTTACTGTGGTGGCCAGCCTCCTCATTGTCATCACCATCTTCTTCAGCCCCACACTTTCTGCTCCCATGTACTTCTTTCTAACTTATTTGGCCTTCATAGATGCTTCCTTCACTTCCGTCACCACTCCCAATATAACCATTGACAACCATCTCCTGGGGTGGCTGTCTGACTCAGCTTTTTTTGGTACACTTTCTTGGAGGAACGAAAGATCGTCCTCATTGTCATGGTGTATGACTGCTATGTGGCCATCTGCAAGCTTCTGCACTACATGACCATCATGCGACAGGGGCTCTGCCAGCTCTTGGTGGTGGTGTCCTGGATCTGGGGGGTCGTGCATGCCACCGTGCAGATTCTTTTCATGGTCAACTTGACCTTCTGTGGTCCCAATGTAATGGATCACTTCATGTGTGATTTCTTCTCACTTTTGGAAATTGAATCTGGCAACACCTACAAGATCCTAATTATAGTGGCAGCCAAGAGTGGGGCCATGTGCTTGCTCATTTTTTCCATGGTCCTCATCTCCTACTTAGTCATCCTGAGCTCCCTGAAATCCCATGGTTCTGAAGGATGATGCAAAGCGTCATCTTTCTACATGTGGTGCTCACTTTACGTAGTGGTACTCTACTTTGTCCCTTGTATATTCAGCTACACACGGCCTGTGACTACTTACTCTGTGGACAAGTTTCTAACTGTGTTCTTTGCAATCCTCACTCCCATGTTGAATCCTATAAATTACACAGTGAGAAATATAGAAGTGAAAAATGCCATGAGTAGTTTGTTGAAGAGGAATGTAACATAGGCTGTTCATAATACCAACAAAGTGATGATTTACATACATGGAACAGATATTGCATGGGTGTGAGCAAAGCCACTCCAGTCATATCTAACTGTTTGTGACCCTATGAACTGTAGCCCAGATTCTTTACCACTGAGCCACTGAGAAAGCCCGTACAAAGGGTTATACCTGTTGTAAATTGTGAGAGAAAAAAAAATTTGCAGAACACTGACAGAAAAATTAAAGAACCTAGAAACTAGCATTTGTTGATTATTTCAAATTGTTAGGCATTTAGTAGGCATTTTGATAAATTTTAATATACTTATCATGGCTTCAATATTTCTGTTCATAGATTCATAATTGGCAATGGAAAGAAAAACTATGAATCCCTGGTTTGGTGATTGCAGATTATGATTTTCTTCAGTTTTGTTGCTACTTTGCTAAATTCTTTCTTTACACTACTTGAATGAAAGTGGCTTTTCCATAGGATCTTGACCTCAGAACTTTTTAAATTTGCTTTGCCTATCATGCAGACAATAAGGAATACCAATTTTTAGATTGATACCTGGGGATGGACGGGACTGATGGTATGTGAAAGAACTGTTGCTGATTTATTTTTCTGTGCTATGAATTTACCAAAGTCAGTTAGAGAAGCACCCACAAAGGAGAAAATAATAATTCAAAATTTATCTTTGACTTTTTTGTGGCACAAATATTAAGCCAAAATTTCTGAAATTGCTCTTAACTTAATCTTATTTGCTTAAATGCCTCACAGTTTTTCTTGAATATAGTGTACTCATTTTCCATATCAAGACTTGATGAACCATTTGAAACAAGAAAGGTTAACATTTTTACCAAATTTAAACAAAAAGGCCTAAAATTGGGATCCAAAGCTATTGCAGGTCTATTTTATATATATATATATATATTTACATTTCAAGACCCCTTTAGTATCTATCAGGCACATTCACTTCAGATGATTCATCTATGTACTAAAGTAATTGTTCCTTTATCATTACCTACCTTTTAACAGAGAAGCAAATTGAAGCTAAGAGAGGTTTACAAACTTAATTGACTCACATCGCAAGTGCTTCATTCACAAATTGTGTCAGGAGCTATTATACTAGGATGCAGATTTCTTTCACAAATTTCAGATACAAACTTCCAACCCAGGTCTTTAAAACTTGGTCTTTATAAGAAATGAAATACAGTCATATGGTATGTTTAGCTCTGTAGATAATAAGTTATCTGCAGTCTTAATGATTCATTTTTTATTTCAAGAAGATGGTTTAAAATTTGCTGCAGTCTTATCTCATATGTAGCAATATATCTCAGCACAGCAAGTGGGTAGCATAATAACATATATATATATATATATATATATATATATATAATATATATATATATATATTTGGTAAAAACAAAAATCCCCATTAGATTTCTTGCAGTAGTGAATGCAAATGTTAATTAATATTGGCCTTCATAAAAGCAATGTGGCTAAGGTGAAGTTTTACAAAGTGGGGGGTACCTGCAATGCTCCTTTATGCATGTGGGAAATTATCAGGTCATTCCATGTTATTACATAACTCTTATAAATCAGAGCTTCTCTGACTACAATACTCCAGTGCCTATTTGTTCTCACAAATATCACTTTATCAAGCTCAGTGATCAACTGAAGCTATTTATTTTATAGTTTGACTATATAGTAATGCCCAAGCAAGGTTCCAACTGCTGAGATTGTGTTTACTAAGTTGTACATGGCTATCTCAAATTAATGATAAACAGAAATTTTTCCCACAAAATATAGGCCTGGAAGATGGAATAATCAGCACCTAATCTATTAAAATTAGTATTTATAATTGCAGGTGAGAATGAAGCATTTCAACAAAATATAGACCAGATGATACATGGTTCATTTTGTTTAGTGACTATTAGGGAGAAGAGGAGTACTCCTATGAGAACCTAGGAGTAAGGACAGCGCTCTGAGTAAATGTTGCTTTTAGTCTAAGACCAAACAGAGGAATTGAAGAGGGAAACAAAGGCCAATGTGTGTGTTTTAGGGGCTATAACAAGGGCTCAATGGGGAAGTGAGAAGATTAATGATGTGCAAATGATAAATTGTCAAGAGATACATGGAAGGTATAAGAACTGAAGGAGGAAATGCAAGGTAGTCTGATATTCTCAGTGGACAGAGTTTTGCTGATTTGTGAGTAAGTGTAAAGCTTATTTAGATGTTCCTTGGCACTCATCACCAAGAGTCTCTCCTGAGAATAAACTGTCACCTGATTATGATAATTAAAAAAATTAAACAGTGAGTATATGTGTCCTAAATCTTAATGATATAAATACATAAATAGTGTTTGGATCTCTTGTGTAAGGAAATTTTGGTTTAATCTGGACTCTTAATTCAGTGAAAATATTAATATTAGGCATTAAGTGAGGGGAATGAGCTTATTAATTGAGGCAATTATGAGGAATGCATTTTACTAGGCTTTTTACATACAATCCATTATTGTATCAACAAGTATTATTACAGGTGTTTATACTTCCTTTATCAAGAAGAAAATTAGATCCAATAGAGTTAAGCATCAATATCAAGTCTCTTAGACTCAGTTTCCTCTGTACCTCACAATAACAATACTACTTGATATCATGAAGAGAACATACCAAACATGGATCTGATCATTGGCCACCTTGTCACTGAGACATTATTTCCTTGTTTTTGGAGGGTGGCATTTTCTTCCCTTTAACACTGTTGATTTCATTTCCCAGGTTACAAACACTTTTTTGATTCTTCTTGTGTCCCAGGAAAAAGTCATCTAATGATCTTTTTCTGCATATATATTACGCTTTGTGGGCATCAGGAAAAGTGGGATGCAACAGACTCAAGAAGCAACATTGAAATGTTTGAATTTCAAAGAAAATGAACTTTGAGTAAAAAACATATTTAGAGGAAAAACAGAGCAACCCACTCATTGAGGAGGTTGATACTTTGAGCAAGAGGGGAGCACTTGAAGAGCTGAATAGATCCTCTTTCCATAGGCATTTTCCATTGTTATCACATAGTGGTAACATTAATTACTGACAAAAACATATGAATCCATGGTAAATTAAATTTAGGAGATTGTCACTTATTTAATTTATCACAAAATACAGGTCAGTGCATACAGTGGGCCAAACAGTTATGGGAGCTGGGTATATAAGACTGAACAATAGAGACAAGAATTGTGCTTATGCGGGACTTAAATTCCAGTGGGGAATAGGTTTATAATAAACAAGTGAGCAACTAAACTAAAAATGTAGTTTTGTTAGTAATGAGTGGTATGAGACACATTTTATAAGACATGGTACAGGAGAGAAGAATTAGATAGAGATTTGTGTAGCTGTTTGAAGCACAGCTAGAATTTCAGTTTGGCCTGAGCTTAATAGCCACATTAAGTCTCTTCCTTTTTAAAACTATAAAGGAAAACTAAAACTAAAAAGTTTTATGCTATTTAAAAACATGCATTAGGAATGGGGACAATATGTCTCCCAATAGAAGTAGTTTATATGAGGATAAAGATTACTTACTGTTTTTACGCATAACAAACACACATAAATGGGTACTATATCTGTGGTATTACTACTTTTGAAGGACAGATGGTCAAGGGGATAGAATGTCCAAAAACATCTCCATGTGGCAATAATGAAAAAAAGATTGAGGAATACTGCCCTAATTCATTTCTAAATAGTTAGGTAAAAGCATGGAGTAACTAGATTGTTAGTTAAGGTCACCCAAGCACAGACATTGATCTATCACCTGTGGAGATCACATCGGTAAAACTGAGAGATGCTTCCTTCTCAGGAGTTTTCCCAGACTGTATGGTCAGCTATGCTAATGAGCCAGTTGTAATCTGTAAAGGGTGGTACAAACTGATATTTACTACAACTGAAGTTAGGAAAAGAATGAAGGCTATAACTCTTTTTTTTTTGTTGTTGCATTTTTTAATTTATTTTTATTAACTAATAAAAGGCTAATTACTTTACAGTATTGTAGTGGGTTTTGTCATACATTGACATGAATCAGCCATGGAGTTACATGTATTCCCCATCCTGATCCCCCCTCCCACCTCACTCTCCACCCGATTCCTCTGGGTCTTCCCAGTGCACCAGGCCCAAGCACTTGTCTCATGCATCCAGCCTGGGCTGGTGATCTGTTTCACCCTAGATAATATACATATTTCAATGCTGTTCTCTCGAAACATCCCACCCTCACCTTCTCCCACAGAGTCCAAAAGTCTGTTCTGTACATCTGTGTCTCTTTTTCTGTTTTGCATATAGAGTTATCATTAACATCTTTCTAAATTCCATATATATGCATTAGTATGCTGTATTGGTCTTTATCTTTCTGGCTTACTTCACTCTGTATAATGGGCTCCAGTTTCATCCATCTCATTAGAACTGATTCAAATGAATTCTTTTTAACAGCTGAGTAATATTCCATGGTGTATATGTACCATAGCTTCCTTATCTGTTCATCTGCTGATGGGCATCTAGGTTGCTTCCATGTCCTGGCTATTATAAATAGTGCTGTGATGAACATTGGGGTGCATGTATCTCTTTCAGATCTGGTTTCCTCAGTGTGTATGCCCAGGAGTGGGACTGCTGGGTCATATGGCAGTTCTATTTCCAGTTTTTTAAGGAATCTCCACACTGTTCTCCATAGTGGCTGTACTAGTTTGCATTCCCACCAACAGTGTAAGAGGGTTCCCTTTTCTCCACACCCTCTCCAGCATTTACTGCTTGTAGACTTTTGGATAACAGCCATCCTGACTGGCATGAAATGGTACCTCACTGTGGTTTTGATTTGCATTTCTCTGATAATGAGTGATGTTGAGCATCTTTTCATGTGGTTGTTAGCCTTTTGTATGTCTTCTTTGGAGAAATGTGTGATTAGTTCTTTGGCCCATTTTTTGACTGGGTCATTTATTTTTCTGGAATTGAGCTGCAGGAGTTGCTTATATATTTTTGAGATTAATCCTTTGTCTGTTGCTGTGTTTGGTATTATTTTCTCCCAATCTGAGGGCTGTCTTTTCACCTTGCTTATAGTTTCCTTTGTTGAGCAAAAGCTTTTAAGTTTAATTTAGGTCCCATTTGTTTATTTTTGCTTTTATTTCCAATATTCTGGGAGGTGGGTCATAGAGGATGCTGTTGTGATTTACGTCAGAGAGTGTTTTGCCTATGTTCTCCTCTAGGAGTTTCATAGCTATAACTCTTAAGTATTTCTAAATTGAATGCATGCCACTTGATAACACTAATCATCATGCATTGGGAGAGAATTTAATTCTACTTTCTAGCTCAGGAATGTTTTAAAATCAGTTATAATAAAAACAGTCTTGCCGCTTGATATGACATTTTTGTAATAATAGTCTTGAAAGAGTAGTAGTCACCAGATTAGATGATGGAAGAATTCAGTCCTGGTACTAGCTAGTTGGCCAGGAAGTTCTATTGATGTTTCTTCATCTGTATTATCACACAGTGAAGCCATTCCTCTATGCAAGAAAACAGTTTATTTGTTGAACAAATGACTGAATGGGTAATACCACAATCTGGGTTTTTGTCTGTGGGGAATAAGCTTGGCCAGATTTCAATGAAGCTATGCTTCTGGAAAAAGTGGATCATTGCAGGAGTGGATGGAAATTCACTAGTATAGTGATTAGTGCCTCAGTCAGCACAGACACAGCCTCAAAGGGATGCAGTTGAAATGATGCAAGTCTACATGTTTTGAAATCCTAGGCCATTTGAAAATGGCACTCTGTACTCTTTCAGCCCAGATCTATTGCCCAAAGGAGAACATTTCAATAATGATGTGTTTCTTAAGGTGTGGAGTGCAAGCTGTTTACAAATAAGACTCAACAATAGGTAAGTGACAGGCATGGTTCCATCATTTTGTAAACAGCTTACTTGATGGTCTTTTTGCAAGCCTTTTCTATTGAGATGAAATTTGAATTTCTTGGCTATCCAAAGCTTTGTATCCTACATAAATGCTTAGACATTCAAATATCTATGTAAATACGTATAATTTTAAATCCTTAGAAATTCTGACCCTATCAAAATAAATCCCTGTTGTTTTGCTTTTAATGTGATCCTAATTTACTTGACTAAAGCTTGGATTTTCGAAGCTGAAACTCTAATGTGTCATGATTTCTAGCTCTTTCATTGAGTGCAGTTCTTGTCAGTACATGCTGGATGGAGCCATACTTTAGGTTACCCTGACATGATCCTAAAATTTTTACTTGAACAATCTCTGACTTCTACATGCAGGGACCATCAGGTAACTGGGTTTTAGAGATCATAGTGGGAAATAATACTGTTTGAGGTGATTTTTAACAGTTTATTTGAGTATTAAACATGGTCTTATTAATTTAAACTACTATTTTGATACCATTGAGATAAATGAATCATTTATATATAGGGACAATTCTATTTGAAATGTGTCCATGATTCACCTGTAGTTTGTCTGTATAAACAAATTACAGCCTCAGGATGAAGATTCCAGAGTTATTAACATTTTTTAGCTTGGTTTACTTTAACCTATTTTGGCAAATTACCAAAACGCAAGTATCTACATTTTGGTCTCTCTTCACGTCATGAGATAAAGGAATAAATGAATGTGTTTAAGTTTCAAGGACACATCTTAGAAAAAGGAGGTACAGGAGTATCTAGTATGTATAAGGAGAGTTTTAGAGATAATTTTTATTTCCCTTCTGTTATGCAGTTTTCTGTGAGTGTATGTAATTCTGCTTTCCTGTTCTACTAATTTCCTTTAACATTAATTTTACTACTACTAATCATCTTTGAGAAAGAATTTATGTGGTGCTTTTCTTTCTGTTTTGATGAGTTAATGATTCTAATTATTTAATGAAAGCAATAAGTTTGATTACACACACATACACCCACACAGAATCAATCAATCAATCAATCTATCTATCTATCTATCTACCTATATGCATGCAAGTCCATTTGTTTCTGAGCAGCTCTGGGCACAGGGGTGGTGTTGGTGTTTGTGCTAGGGTTGATGCTGATAATTTTCTCAGAGATGATGTGGTGAAACCAAGACAGTTTGTTAAGGGATTAACCCCTTCTCTCTGGAACCTTTCCAAGAAAGCAATAATTTTCATATCTAGAATGGGATAGAAATTTTCAACCAGAGAAATAGCTACAGCAGATAATTCCATCTCTACTCATCTTTCAAGGAAAGCAAATAAGTTTTGAAGATTTACTGTTAGAAATAACCTTTTTAAGGACACAGATGTATAGAACAGACTTTTGAACTCTGTGGGAGAAGGCGAGGGTGAGATGTTTCAAGAGAACATCATCGAAACATGTATATTATCTAGGGTGAAACAGATCACCAGCCCAGGTTGGATGCATGAGACAAGCGCTCGGACCTGGTGCACTGGGAAGACCTAGAGGGAGAGGGTGGAGAGGGAGAAGGGAGGGGGGATCGGGATGGGGAACACATGTAAACCCATGGCTGTTTCATTTCAATGTATGACAAAAACCACTACAATATTGTAAAGTAATTAGCCTCCAACTAATTTTAAAAAATAAAAAAATTAGAAAAAATAAAAAGAAAAGAACTTCAAACCATTTAAAAATTATAAAAACAATTTTTAATTTGAAAAATATATTATGGATAGTTACCAAAAAAAAAAAAGAAATAACCTTTTTAAAGTCCTACATTAGATGTAGTCTGTTGATGGCGCCTATGCTCAGGGCACAGATCTTCTGAGGAACACAGGGTGCTATTTCTCTTTAAAAATAATGATCCAGAAGCTCTCCCTAAATACACTGCTATCACTTGTTATCTAGGATGTTATTGAATAAATAATTTAGCTCCATGAGAAATTCAGACATAAGAGTCATATATCAGCTGTAAATATAAATATATCAGATTTAAATTATAATAAGTACATATCAGTAATTACTTTAAATGTTTGAGTAATTGAGATACTATTTGATTGAATATCTCAATCAAAAATTTTTGAAATAATTAAGATACTCATATGGTTTTTATCTTTCAATTAGTTAACACAGTGTATTACATTGATTGATTTGCAAATATTGAAGAATCCTTGAATCCCTGGAATAAAGCCCATGTGGTCATAATGTAGGATCTTTTTTAATATGTTGTTGGATTCAAATCTAGGCTTTATGACAACAAAGAGTATATTGTTAAGCAAATTATATTTTGCTTTATCTCAGTCATAAAATGTCTCTTCACAACTAATTTGAGGATTAAATGAGAAAACATGTGTAAAGTATTAGCAAAATGTCTGGAACCTGGTAGACAGTATTTACTAAATGATTTATTATTTTCATTAATTTTATTTGGATATGTATATAAAGTATGTACCTCTATATAGACATTGCATTGCAGTTAATTTAATTTTATTTGGATACAAATAATGTATTTATCATTTATGTCATCATTAGAATACTATGAATGAATGATTGAATGAATGAAAAACAGATAGAGATTTTTTTTTTTTGCTTTATTGTTTGGTTAACATATTCAAAAATAATAATGCATGGTATAGGTAAGGCTGTAGGGAAAATTCATAAGTTTCTGTTCATGGGTGGGCTATAGTATCCTATCATATACTTTTTGATTATTTAATTTATTTTTTCTGTAATTGTTTATGTTTTTACTCATTTTATATTTTTCTTTGTTCACTGTATACAGATACTAATTCTGTGTATATCCTCTAAAATGTCAATCTTTCTCTAAATTATTATACTTTTCTTAATTGATGTTGTGTTTTCTTTTCCTGACTCCTTGAATAAGATGAAACTGTTAAATATATCTACTTGCAATTTCAGTAATTGATTTAGCAGCTCCTCCCACCATTATAATAGACAGTTATCACCTTAATAAATGGAAAATAAAATAAGGAAAATTTTGCTTTATTTCATTATTAAAACTTTGATCAATATTCAGCTTGGTATAAGATATTAACTATGCATAGAATGTTGTTAGTTTTCAGTTGGAAAGGTAATTGTGGCACCTCATTTACATAAAAAATATGTCCTTTTCCTTCATATGTCTCTTAAATACTTCTCCATTAGTCTGTAAGATTTTTGAGGTTAAGGATGATGTCTTAATCAGCCTTGAATTATGTTCTCCGAAAATACCAAAGCATAATAACCATATGACCTATTGATTGAATGAATGAATGGAAAAATTATCTTAAGATTTCAGAAAGTTTCTCATATAAATTATATTTACAGGTACTTTTATCTGGAACATAAGACGTGCATAAGGACCTATGGAACAAAAGAACAATGTAACTGAGTTTGTCCTCTTGGGGCTCACTCAGAGCGTTCAGGGTCAGAAAATATTATTTGTCTTGTTCCTGCTCATTTACATTGTGACCACAGTGGGCAACCTACTCATTATTGTGACTGTGATGGTCAGCCCAACCCTGGATGCCCCTATGTACTTCTTTCTTGGCTACCTATCATTTATAGATGCTGTTTATTCTACTACAGTCACCCCAGATATGATTAAGGGCTTACTGTCTAAAAAGAAAACTATTTCCTTCCAAGCTTGCATGACCCAGCTTTTTATATGGCACTTTTTTGGTGGTGCCGATATATGCCTTCTGGCGGTCATGGCCTATGACCGTTACGTGGCCATCTGCAAGCCCTTGCATTATATGACAATCATGAATCAGCGAGTGTGTGTTCTGCTGCTGCTGTTGGCCTGGGTTGGTGGCTTTTTACATGGTATATTTCATCCTCTATTTGTTTACAACCTTCCCTTCTGTGGCCCCAATGTCATTGACCATTTCATCTGCGACGTGTACCCGATTGACACTCATATCATTGCCCTCACAGTGTTGGCCAATGATGGCACAATATCTGTGATCATCTTCACACTCTTACTCATCTCCTACGGGATCATTCTGCACTCTCTGAAGAACGTTAGTCAGGAAGGGAGACGCAAAGCATTATCCACCTGTGGCTCCCACATCACTGTGGTGCTCCTCTTCTTTGTGCCCTGTATTTTTCTTTATGTGAGACCTCCTTCCACCTTACCCATTGATAAATCCTTGACTGTGTTTTACACTATTATCACCCCTATGTTGAACCCTCTAATTTATACTCTGAGAAATAGTGAGATGAAAAATGCAATCAAAAAGCTCTGGAACAAAGAAAGAAAATGAGACAGCCGGGAAATGTATGACTCATTTTCAATGAAGAATTTCTCTTTTTAGGAATGCCTTGTGTGATCTTTAAGTGTATTAAATTTCCCTTCATATTTTATTAACTTGGACATGATGAAATCATCTATTATATGAAGAGTCCTGATGAATAAATATATTATCAAGATTTTTGTAATTCTGTAGTTCAAGTATATATATTCTTTGAAATATGTTTTTGAGGTTTTCACATTTTCTTATGAAAGTATGTATCATTTTGGGATCTAAAAATCTCTATTTTGAAGTAGAGGTTTATTTGCTATATAAGAGTTAAGCTATAGTTAATATTATACATTTATTTAACTTATTGGAAGATTTTCTCATTTCTTTTTAAAAAAATTTCAGAATTAATAGGATTCATTAAAAATTTCAGAAAACTATTAGTAATATGAAATAAATTATTGTACATTTCTCTCCACACAGATACAACCCATATTTATATATGAAATATATATCTTGCTTTTGTTTCTGCAAGAAGCATATATTATTGTGCTAATATTGCTTAGAATGTAAATGTTGAAGTAGAATGATGCTTCAGAATTGCAAATATTTTCATAAGGAGGCTAAATTTATAAAAATAATATGAATTAACAGGATGTAAATATGAAAAAAAAACATATCTTACTCATTTTTCTAATTAAATTGTCTCAATTGGACTAGATTGTTTTGGAGTTACATTATCAGAAAGATGATCCATTAATCATCCCAGGTAATATAGAACACCTGGTAAAATATCTGCTATTTTTCAATATCCCTACCTCCTTTCTTGCTTATGGTATTCCATAACCTTTTATGGAGATCCAGGCTCTGCCTATGATTTGTCAATTTAGCATAATACATGAGCTACAGAGCTTAATACCAGGCTTTTTGGGGGATATAATTTTTAAGAAATATGCTGACAATATATGCCATTTTACCTCCCTTGCTAATGAAATACTTATTACTAAGAAATAAAGAGGACAGAATATATTGCTTTATTTCACAGAAACATCATTCATGCAATCTTCTGTCTATCTCTGCATCAGGCTTTAAAGGGAACATTACCTGCCTCAAAATTGTTGGAAGCACGTGGTCAAAAAAAATTATTATTTTGCCTTCCTTATTCAGTGTGGATTCATGAGGGACTAAGGTGACTGAACACACACACACAAGGCTACGGGTTTAACATCCTTATAAAGAGACCCCAAGAGCTCACTTGATCATCAGCCATAGAGGACACAGGAAAAAGATGGCCATCTACCAACTAGAGAAGGAATCTTGCCAAACATAAACCTGCCAGCACCTTAATCTTGAACTTTTAAGATTCCCAAACTGTGAAAAATAAATGTTTATTGTTTAAACAATCCAGTTTATGGTATTCTGTTTTAGCAACCCAAATGAAATAAGAAGTTTAATTTTTGAATTTGTGTAGTTATTTCAAGTGAGGAGATAAAGCCTTCTGTTAATTGTCTATGTTTATTGGTCTGCAATCTCTCTGAAGTCAGGGAAAATTAGTTAATTGCATTTGTATTCTCAGTTTCTTGCACAATGTACAGAACATAAATTTCACTCTATAGACTTTGTCAATCACTTGAATTCTTGATCTATTTGTGTGAGACTTTTTATTTCCTAATTTGAGGCAGGACTATGTCCCATTTCCTTCCCAAATAGCTCAGTGGTAAAGAATCTATCTACCAGTGCTGGAGATGTGAGAGTTTGATCACATTTGGGTTTGACTCCTGGGTCAGGAAGACTCATTGGAGAAGGAAACAGCAACCCACTTCAGTATTCTTGCCTGAAGAATCCCATGGACAGAGGAGCCTGGTGGGTTACTGTCCATGGAACTGCAAAGCATTGGACACGACTGAATACATATGCATGCCCCATTTCAGCAAGAAAGCCCCAGTGGTTATTGCCTCATTCTCTGAAAGATTTAAGGAAGCTTATCCCTGGTGACTCAGATAGTAAAGAATCTGCCTGCAATGTAGGATACCTGGGTTCAATCCCTGGGTTGGGAATATTCCCTGAGGAAGGGACTGGCTACCCACACCATTATTCTTGACTAGAGAATTCCAAGGACAGAGGAGCCTGGCAGGCTACAATCCATGGGATAGCGAAGAGTCAAACATGACTGAGTGACTTTCACTCAACACAGCATTGGAGATGGAAATCAAGTCACTATAACATCAGTTTCCTCACTGAGTTTCTGATTAACTTCTATCAAACATGCTATTTCTTCTATAAATACACTATTAGTGCCTCTGCAAGATATATATATATATATATGCACATATATAAGCACCTATATATATATATTATTAATACAATTATTACTTTACAGATGATGAAAATTGAAATTCAAAACTGTTAAATAATCTGCTCAATATTAGAGATAGAGTCAGTATGCAGATCTACATTATTCTAAATTCAATTCTGATACTCTTTCAACCATTTCAAATGAAACCAGGAAAGAGACAGCATTTCATCAGAACCTCACTTATTTCATAGCAATTGAAATGTTTTCCTTCCTGATTACAGAGTTATATAAAGTGCTTGTATATATAAGAATTTGCATTCAGAAAGCTTATAGCCTAGGGGTAACTAGATGGGTACAGAAAATAAAATAGAAAAAAAATATTTGCCAGTACTCTCTTGATACATATCTGATATACATAATATTTAAAATAACATTGAGTTTATTGTTCTATATGGTACAAGTTACCAGTTATGCTAAAAAATAATTGTACTCTATCTAAATTGATATGAAACTTTGTTCTTAAGTGGTTACTACAGTATTATAAAATTGAAATGTAGTGTTCTTATAAACAAATGGAGAATATGAAAGATGAAATAACTAGATCATCCAACATTTAAGGCACCTTTAAGCCCAAATATTCTTACACCACATCCTGCGATCTTTACACTACACAGAACTCCTTGGGGCTGGCATTTGACTATGATTTAAAATATTAAAATATTTTTAATTATATGTCATAAGAGGTATCACTTTATTAGATTAACAACTATTATTAGCAACTAAATACAGGCATTTTTCAAAAACACACACTAAAATTATCTGTAAAACATTCCACTATTCGAACACTGGCTTAATACTTAGGTCCTTGAATCTAGAATTTTCATTGAAATTGCTTTAGGTGGTCATTTACAAGGGATAAATAAACACAAAGCAGAAACCATTATTCCACAGTTTACCAAGGAAAGTACTTCTCAGCTAAACAGCTTTTATAACTTATAAGACAAGACTTTGTTGTAAATTACTTATGGATCTTTCATAAATGAAGCTTGCTTCCAAATATGAATGTGTGTGTACATCATGGATGTGTTTACAGTTTATTCTTTTTACAGAAATGTCCAGCCTCACACTTCCAGGGTTCCGTATACTTCATTGGAAAAAAAAGAAAAGATCAATGGACTCTACAGTGTAACAATGTTTAGTAGACATACTACTGTGACAAAAACATGAAGGAGAGTAAGAACCTTAGCTTCAGAATGGGGAGACATGAGTTTTCTTTCACATTGTGCTAGTATCTTCTATAACCTTAATCAGTCTTCCCAATGTCTACAAGTAATTTACTTAAGGTAAATGGAAGGTGTTTCCAAGTTCTGAGATTCTACCCAATTCAATATGTGTATTGCCATAAGTATAGTTTTATTTGCTTCTATTTCATTTAGAATTAAATTGGAAGAATTATTAGACCACAATCCATCTCCCAAAACTTTCCATTCCTGGTAAACAACTTAGGAGATGCCCTTCTGCAATGAAAGTATCTTTGGATTGGACTAACATGATATGAGCTATACTTTGGAGTGCCTTGCTGCTTTCATAACATGTTGCTCTACCTATTGATCTGCCCATAAGAACAATTTGGCAGGTACCTTGTTTCTGTGTAATTAGTCTTTGAAACTATCAAAAGTCAAACCATATCTCAACTAGTTTTTGATCAACTATGATAGGATCCATACATAATTTCTCCCGTTTTAATTCTGCTTTACCCTTCCAGTTTGAGAATCTGTGTTGTTGTCTCTCCAGGCTTTTAAAACACTCTGCCCTCAGATTTACAATCTGAAAACACACTTTCCTGGAACTCCTTTTTGAAAAATTGTTTTCGCGGACAACTTTCACTGACTTAGACTTAACTTTCTTCTATTTCCATTTTGTTGCTCCTCTAGGGCTTAGAGAGCTGGACTACACAGGTGTAAGGGTTCTAAAGCAATCTCTTTAGCCAGCACTGTAGCTATTTAAGTAGAACTGATGCTGCTGCTGCCGCTGCTAAGTCGCTTCAGTCGTGTCCGACTCTGTGCGACCCCATATGTGGCAGCCAACCAGGCTCTGCTGTCCCTGGGATTCTCCAGGCAAGAACATTGGAGTGGGTTGCCATTTCCTTCTCCAAGGGATGAAAGTGAAAAGTGAAAGTGAAGTTGCTCAGTCCTGACCTACTCTTAGCGATCCCATGGACGTTGTAGCCTACGAGGCTCCAACGTCCATGGGATTTTCCAGGCAAGAGTACTGAAGTGGGTTGCCATTGCATTCTCTGGTAGAGCCAATGAGCCATTGTGAATGGACTTCAAGCTTTAGGAAGTTGAGAATGACTATTTGTGTCAGCACACTCTAATTCTCTGATTTACTTCTGGCTTTCATTCCAGAGTGGAAAGACAACTTTAAGACATTTTCATGATGGCACCTTAGCAAAATCCATATTCCTTCTAGCTCATTAGATATTTTCAAATCCTCATTCAGACTGTCTTTGGCATTTGCCATTACTCATATTATCAATGCCTGTAAAACTGGAGTGTCTAGCCAAGCTAGGTTCAGTCACACCCTCTCGATGTTCTTAAACCCTTTTTTGTGCTACTCACAGTGACACATTCCTAGAGTGCAGTGAGAGCTATACACAATTTATTTTTCTTCTCAGTAATGCAAGAATATTTGGACATAGTGACTGTGTATTGTTCTTTTTTTTAATTTATTTAAATTATTTATTTATTTTACTTTACAACATTTTATTGGTTTTACCATACATCGACTTGAATCTGCCATGGGTGTACATGTGTTCCCCATCCTGATCCCCCTTCCCAATTCCCTCCCCATCCCATCCCTCTGGGTCATCCCAGTGCACCAACCACGAGCAACCTGTATCATGCATGAAACCTGGACTGGCGGTTCGTTTCACATATGAAAATTTACATGTTTCAATGTCATTGTCCAATATCATCCCTCCCTCATCCTCTCCCACAGAGTCCACAAGACTGTTAAATACATCTGTGTCTCTCTTGCTGTCTCACATACAAGGTTACCATTACCATCTTTCTAAATTCCATATATATGTGTGCACCAGAGAAAGTCCTAGATATACTTTTACTATTATCAATTTTTAAAAATTTTTTATTTTTTTTTCATTTTTAAGTCCTCTATCCCTCCTTTAATTTTCATTTTTATAACCTATTACTTTGCAAAATAAAAAACAAAACAAAACACAAAGGATCTTATTTTTAAAGCAAACTTCATATATTTGTGACTTTTTTTTTTTTTTCTTTAATATTGTATTTTTGAGAATCTAACCTCTACTCTAGGTTCTTAATCTTTGCTTTTTGGTATTTGTTATCAAATTTTTGTTGTTGTTGTTATCAATTCTGTACCTTTAAGAAGCCAATCTTATTTTAAGAAGCCAACCTATTTTAACTTGGGAGAGAGATTACTGGCTTGATTGCTCTCTCGCCCTTTGGATTCTCCTTTTTCTCCACCAGGTCATTTCTATCTCCTCCTTCCCCCTTCTCTTCTCTACCCAACTTGGTGAATCTCTTTGTGTGTTCTGGGCTGTGGAGGACAATTAGGGAACTGGTTACTGGCTGGATCTGTCTCTCTCCTTTTGATTCCCCCTTTTCCTCCTGGCCACACCTCTGTCTCCTTCTTCCCTCTTCTCTTCTCTGTGTAACTCCATGGACATCTCTGAGGGGTCCAGACTGTGGAGAACACATAGGGAAGTGATTACTGGCTAGCTTGCTCTCTCCCCTTTTGATTCCCCCTCTTCTCCTCCTGGTCACCTCTATCTCCCTCCTCCCTCTCCTCTTCTCCATGTAACTCTGTGCATCTCTATGGGTGTCCCTCACTGTGGAGAAACTTTTCACCACTAACCTAGATGTTTCACCATCAGTGCTGTATAGATGGAAAAGTCTTGAGGTTTCTGTAAGTATAAGACTGAAAAACAGGGACTTAAGTCCAAATCCTGAAAACACCAGAGAATTCTTGACTCCAGGGATCATTAATCAATAGGAGCTCATCAAATATCTCCATACCTACACTGAAACCAAGCACCACCTAAGGGCCAACAAGCTCCAGAGCAGGACACACCACGCAGATTCTCCAGCAACACAGGAGCATAGCCCTGAGCTCCAATATGCAGGCTGCCCAAGGTCACACCAAACCACTGACCTCTCAGAACTCACTGCTGGGCACTTCACTGCTCTCCAGGGAGAGGAAATCCAGCTCCACCCGCCAGAACACGGACACAAGCTTCCCTAACCAGGAAACCTTGAAAGGCAACCCATCCAACCCCACCCACAGTGAGGAACCTCCACAATAAAGAGGAACCACAAACTGCCAGAATATGGAAATGCCACCCCAAACACAGTGATATATACAAGATGAAAAGGCAGAGAAATGCCCAGCAGGTAAAGGAACAGGATAAATGCCCACCAAACCAGACAAAAGAGGAAGAGATAGGGAGTCTACCTGACAAAGAATTCAGAATAACGTTAGTGAAAATGAACCAAAATCTTAACAACAAATTGGAGTTACAGATAAATAGCCTGGAGACAAGGATCGAGAGGATGCAAGAAAGGTTTAACAAGGATCTAGAAGAAATAAAAAGGAGGCAATATATAATGAATAATGCAATAAATGAGATTTAAAAAAAAAAAAAACACTCTGGAGGGATCCAAAGGTAGAAAATCGGAGGCAGAAGATAGGATAAGTGAGGTAGAAGATAAAATAGTAGAAATATATAAAACAGAGAGAAAAAGGGGGAAAAAAGAATTAAAAGAAATAAGGACAACCTCAGAGACCTCTGGGACAATGGTAAATGCCCCAACATTTGAATCATAGGAGTCCCAGAAGAAGAAGACGAAAAGAAAGACCATGAGAAAGTACTTGAGGAGATGTTGAAAACTTACCTAAAATGGGAAAGGAAATAATCACCCAAGTCCAAGAAACCCAGAAAGTCCTAAATAGGATAAACCCAAGGCAAAACACCCCAAGACACATATTAATCAAATTAACAAAGATCAAACACAAAGAACAAATATTAAAATCAGCAAGGGAAAAACAACAGATAACACACAAGGGGATTCCCAAAAGGATAACAGTCAATCTTTCAATAGAAACTCTTCAGGACAAAAAGGAATGGCAGGACATACTTAAAGCACTGAAAGAAAATAACCTATAGCCCAGATTACTGTACCCAGCAAGAATCTTATTCAAATATGAAGGAGAAATAAAAAGCTTTACAGACAAGCAAAAACTGAGAGAATTCAGCACCAACAAACCAGCTCTCCAACAAATGTTAAAGGATCTTCTCTAGACAGGAAACACAGAAAGTGTATATAACCATGAACCCAAAACAACATAGTAAATGACAACGGGATCATACTTATCAATAATCACCTTAAATGCAAATGGGTTGAATGTCCCAACCAAAAGACAAAGACTGAGTAAATGGATACAAAAACAAGACCCCTATATATAATGTCTCCAAGAGATCTGCCTTGAAACAAGGGACACATACAGACTGAAAGCCAAGGGCTGGAAAAAGATATTCCATGCAAATATTCCACAAAAACAAAGTAAGAATAGCAATGCTCATTCCAGATAAAATAGACTTTAAAACAAAGGCTGTGAAAAGAGACAAAGAAGGATGCTACATAATGATCAAAGGATAAATCCAAGAAGAAATAACAATTAAAAATATATATGCAACCAACATAGGAGCATGGCAATACGTAAGACAAATACTAACAAGTATTCAGTTCAGTTAAGTTTAATTTCTCAGTCGTGTCTGAATCTTTGCGACCCCATGAATTGCAGCATGCCAGGCCTCTCTGCCCATCACCAACTCCCCTAGTCTACCCAAACCCATGTCCATTGAGTCAGTGATACCATCCAGCCATCTCATTCTCTGTCATCCCCTTCTCCTCATGTCCCCAAACCTTACCAGAATTAGGGTCTTTTCCAATGAGTCAACTCTTCGCATGAGGTGGCAAAAGTATTGCAGTTGCAGCTTCCACATCAGTCCTTCCAATGAAAACCCAGGGCTGATTTCCTTTAGGATGGACTGGTTGGATCTTCTTGCAGTCCAAGTGACTCTCAAGAGTCTTCTCCAACATCACAGTTCAAAAGCACCAATCCTTTGGTGCTCAACTTTCTTCATGGTCCAACTCTCTCATCCATATATGACCACTGGAAAAAACATAGCCTTGATTGGATGGACCTTAGTTGGCAAAGTGATGTCTCTGCTTTTAAATATGCTGTCTAGGTGGGTCATAACTTTCCTTCCAAGGAGTAAGCGTCTTTTAATTTCAAGGATGCAATCAACATCTGCAGTGATTTTGGAGCCCAGAAAAATGAAGTCTGACACTGTTTCCACTGTCTCCCCATCTATTTCCCATCAGGTGATGGGACCAGATGACATGATCTTAGTTTTCTGAATGTTGAACTTTAAGCCAACTTTTTCACTCTCCTCCTTCACTTTTATCAAGAGGCTTTTTAGTTCCTCTTCAGTGTCTGCCATAAGGATGGTATCATCAGCATATCTGAGGTCATCGATATTTATCCCGGCAATCTTGATTCTAGCTTGTGCTTCTTCCAGCCTAGTGTTTCTCATGATGTACTCTGCATATAAGTTAAATATGCAGGGTGACAATATACAGCCTTGACATACTCCTTTTCCTATTTGGAGCCAGTCTGTTGTTCCATGTCCAGTCCTAACTGTTACTTCCTGACTTTCATACAGGTTTCTCAACAGATAGGTCAGATGGTCTGGTATTCCCATCTCTTTAAGAATTTCCCACAGTTTATTGTGATCCACATAGTCCAAGGCTTTGGCATAGTCAATAAAGCAGAAATAGATGTTTTTGTTTTTGTTTTTTTCTGGAACTCTCTTGCTTTTTCGATGATCCAGCAGATGTAAGCAATTTGATCTCTGGTTCCTCTGCCTTTTCTAAAACCAACTTGAACATCTGGAAGTTCATGGTTCATGGATTGCTGATGCCTGGCTTCAAGAATTTTGAGCATTACTTTACCACAGTGTGAGATGAGTGCAACTGTGCAGTAGTTTGAGCATTCTTTGGCAATGCCATTCTTTGGGATTAGAAGGAAAACTGACTTTTTCCAGTCCTGTGGCCACTGCTGAGTTTTCTAAATTTGCTTGCATATTGAGTGCAGCACTTTCACAGCATCATCTTTCAGGATTTGAAATAGCTCAACTGGAATTCCATCACCTCCAATAGTTTTGTTTGTAGTGATACTTTCTAAGGCCCACTTGACTTCACATTACAGGATGTCTGGCTCTAGGTGAGTGATCACATTATCACAATTTTCTGGGTCATGAAGATCTTTTTTTATACAATTCTTCTGTGTATTCTTGCCACTTCTTCTTAATATCTTCTGCTTCTGTTAGGTCCATATCATTTCTGTCCTTTATCGAGCCCATCTTTGTATGAAATATACACTTAGCATCTCTATTTTTTTTGAAGAAATCTCTAGTCTTTCCCATTCTATTGTTTTCCTCTATTTTTTTGCATTGATCACTGAGATAGGCTTTTTTTTTTTTTTTTGTCTCTCCTTGCTATTCTTTGAAACTCTGCATTCAGATGGGAATATCTTTTCCTTTCTCCATTGCTTTTTGTTCCTTTTCTTTTCACAGCTATTTGTAAGGCCTCCTCAGACAGCCATTTTGCTTTATTGCATTTCTTTTCCATGGGGATGGTCTTAATCCCTGTTTCCTGCTTAATGTCATGAACCTCCATCCATAGTTCATCAGGCACTCTGTCTATCAGATATAGTCCCTTAAGTCTATTCCTCAGTTCCACTGTATAATCATAAGGGATTTGATTTAGGTCATACATGAAAAGTCTAGTGGTTTTCCCTATTTTCGGAAATTTAAGTCTGAATTTGTCAATAATGAATTCATGATCTGAGCCACAGTCAGCTCCTGGTCTTGTTTTTGCTGACTGTATAGAGCTTCTCCATCTTTGGCTGCAAAGAATATAATCAATCTGATTTCCATGGTGACCATCTGGTGATGTCCATGTGTAGAGTCATCTCTTGTGTTGTTGGAAGAGGGTATTTCCTATGATCAGTGAATTCTCTTGGCAGAGCTCTATTAGGTTTTGCCCTGCTTCATTCTGTACTCCAAGGCCAAATTTGTCTGTTACTCCAAGTGTTTCCTAATTTCCTACTTCTGCATTCCAGTCCCCTATAATGAAAAGGACATCTTTTTTGGGTGTTAGTTCTAAAAGGTCTTGTATGTCTTTATAGAACCGTTCAATATTGCCTTCTTCAGCATTACTGGTTGGGGTATAGGCTTAGATTACCGTGATATTGAATGGTTTGCCTTGGAAAGGAACAGACATCATTCTGTCATTTTTGAGACTGCATACAAGTACTGCATTTTGGACTCTTTTGTTGACCATGATGGCTACTCCATTTCTTCTAAGGGATTCCTGCCCACAGTAGTAGATATAATGGTTATCTGGGTTAAATTCACACATTCCAGTCCATCTTAGTTCGCTGATTCCTAGAATGTCGACATTCTCTCTTGCCATCTCCTGTTGACCATTTCCAATTTGCCTTGATTCATGGACCTAACATTCCAGGTTCCTATGCAATATTGTTCTTTATAGCATCAGACCTTGTGTCTATCAGCAGTCCCATCCACAACTGGGTATTGTTTTTGCTTTGACTCCAACCCTTCATTCTTTCTGGAGTTATTTCTCCACTGATCTCCAGTAGCATATTGGTCACCTACCAACCTGGGGAGTTCTTCTTTCAGTGTCTTATCTTTTTGCCTTTCATCCTGTTCATGGGGTTCTCAAGGCAAGAATACTGAAGTGGTTTGCCATTCCCTTCTCCAGTGGACCACATTCTGTCAAGTATGAAAGTGGAAATTAACAATAACACAATAGTAGTGGGAGACTTTAATACCCCACTCACACCTATGGATAGATCAACTAAACATAAAATTGACAAGGAAACACAATCTTTAAATGATACAATAGACCAGTTAGACCTAATTCATATCTATAGGATATTTTACCCCAGAACAATGAATTTCACCTTTATCTCAAGCACACACAGAACCTTCTTCAAGATAGATCACATCCTGGGCCATAAGTCTAGCCTTGGCATTCAAATTAAAAAAAAATGAAATCATTTCAAGCATCTTTTCTGACCACAGTGCAGTAAGATTAGATGTCAGTTACAGGAGAACAACTATAAAAAATTCCAACATATGGAGGCTGAACAACACACTGTTCAATAACCAACAAATCACAGAAGAAATAATAAAAAAAAAAAGAAATCAAAATATGCATAGAAACGAATGAAAATAACAACACAACCACCCAAAAACTATGGGACACTGTAAAAGCAGTGCTAAGGGAAAGGTTCTTAGCAATACAGGCTCACCTCAAGAAACAAGAAAAAAGTCAAATATATAACCCTACACCTAAAGCAAGTGGAAAAGGAAGAAATGAAGAGTCCCAAGGTTAGTAGAAGGAAAGAAATCTTAAAAATTAGGGTAGAAATAAATACAAAAGAAAAAAAGAAGAGACCATAGCAAAAATCAACAAAGCCAAAACTGGTTCTTTGAGAAGATAAATAAATTGATAAACCATTAGCCAGAGTCATCAAGAAACAAAGGGGGAAAAATCAAATTAACAAAATTAGAAATGAAAATGGAGATATCACAACAGAAAACACAGAAATACAAAGGTTCATAAGAGACTACTACCTTCAACTACATACCAATAAAATGGACAACTTGGAAGAAATGGATAAATTCTCAGAAAAGTACAACTTTCTGAAACTGAACCAGGAAGAAATAGAAAATCTTAGCAGACCCATCACAAGCATGGAAATTGAAACTGTAATCAGAAATTTTCCAGCAAACAAAAGCCCAGGTCCAGACAGCTTCACAGCTGGATTCTACCAAAAAATTGGAGAAGAGCTAAAACCTATCCTACTCAAACTCTTTCAAAAATTGCAGAGGAAGGTAAACTTCCAAACTCATTCAATGAGTCCACCAATCACCCTAATACCAAAACCTGACAAAGATGCCCCAAAAAAGAAAACTACAGGCCAATATCACCGATGAAAATAGATGCAAAAATCCTTAACAAAATTCTAGCAAACAGAATCCAACAACATATTAAAAAGATCATACATCATGACCAAATGGGCTTTATCCCAGGGATGCAAGGATTCTTCAATACCCACGGTCAGTCTAATACACCACATTAACAAATTGAGAAAAAAACCAACAAACATATGATTATCTCATAAGATGCTGAGAAAGCCTTTGACAAAATTCAACATCCATTTATGATAAAGTCCCTCCAGAAAGCAGTAATAGAAGGAGCATACCTCAACCTAATAAAAACTATATTTGACAAACCCACAGCAAACATTATCCTCAATGGGGAAAAATTGAAAGAATTTCCCTGAAAATCAGGAACATGACAAGGATGCCCACTTTCACCACTAGTCATGCCCAACTCTTTGTGGCAAATATTATTATAAAGTTTGCATTGTCACTTAAGGTATATCTGAAAAAAATAGTAAAAGTTATGATTTGCATGAATGGTAGATAGGTGGAAAATACTAAGTATTATCATGAAAAAAATTTTCATAAGATAGCTATCCACTTAAGTGACTAATTTATATAAGGGTGATATTCAGGCTCCATAGTAATCTCATTTGTTGTCAATGTCTAAATTCATGAATGGTTAACTTATACTGTTCTCTTGTCATAGTGTTTTGTTTTCATGTAGACCTAAGGAGAAGTTCAAAATTAAAGATGAGTACTAAAAAAGTTATCCTCCAAAGCCCATATAATTTATATGAAATAATTGAATTGTTGGTTCAGTATGCTAAGGATGATGAAATACCCTTGGGGTCCAATTAGCCAGAGTTAAGAAACTTCACAAAATTTGCCTACAAATAGAACATTTGATTGTACTTTTAAGAGTCAACAGACAAATCTTACCGAAAGGTACCATTTATAAATTAACAAAGACACTTACAGGCAGTTTTAATCATATAACTTCTTTGTTTATGAGCTAATAGCTGCCTTGGGCTCTGGCCATGGACCTATATCAGACAAGTTTATAGGTGAGATTTTTATTTTCAGGAAAACATATAAACTCAGGTTTAAATGGTTTTGCAAATCATATAATCATGCCTTATCCACACTTAACTGAAATTTGGCACCCTTTTTTAGTATGCAAAATATCAAGAAAGGTAGACTCAACTACAATACTACCAATATAGAAATAAATATATTTTGCTTTTTTCCTATTGATGCATATTTTAATTAGGATTAAAAATAATTAGTGTTAAGAATAACATCAAAATGTCTCCCAGTTAGCAATACAGAATAAGAATTTCCTTTAAGAAGCTGAACAATTTTTAAAACATCTATACTAAAAATTACACTTAAAAAGATGCACTATATATTACTTATCCATTTCTCTGATGTTAAGTGATCATTGTAGCTTTTGAATTTTCTACAGCTCTTCAAAATGTGTTGAACATATTCATAAATTATGATCTTTCTCCATTAAAAATATTTTCCATCTGATTTCTTCCCAGAAAAAAAAAAAGTATTATGGAGAGAAGAAAATGAAAAAAAGTATTTCTTCATAGTTATGTCTAAAATACTTGTATTTATAATATGTCTAATTCTTGCTCTATGTACACTAGTCTCTTTCTATGTAGGGGTATATGTAGGTGGATGCCACCTCAGAATAAGGAAATACAATGAAGCTGTTGCACTTTGTTCCACAAGTATACAATTTTCATTTTGGATAACTTAAAAAGTATGCATTTATCTTTGAAAGTAAAAGACATATTTTTTGCAGAATACATTTTATTATGTTTATGTTGTCTCTTCTCTTTTTTTTTTTCTTTACTAATTCTGTTAGTAATGCAGAATGCTGTAACCAGGAATGGCGGAAGATGGATGCCGTGGGAAGATGGGAGAAGGAGCCGTGAGAACACATGTAGCAGAAAAAAGAAGGGGTGGGAAGATCATGCATATCATAGATTGATGTGCTGCTGCTGTTTGGTAATAACATTTCAGTCATTTAAGGGCATTTGCCACTTCAGCATACACAGTGAGTGTCAAATAAATATTTGTTGAATGAGTGAGAATGCAATAGACACTTACAGTAATAGATTTTATATATATTTCTATTAGTTGGTCTTAATATATTTGTATGAATAGTGTATTACCTATCTCTATAATTTATCTATTAATGTTATTTCTCTCTGTTCTCCATATTCTTTTTTTTTTCTTTTAGAATGTTTAAAATAGGGATTTCCTTTTCTTAACAAACCCTCCTTCCTCTGAATACCTATGCAAGTTTTTCTTTTTAATCCAAGTCTTCTGAAGTTATCAATTTTTGAAGATGACTATGTTAAATTGTATGTGGAATATAATTTTAAAGAAGAAAAAAATCACTTGAAACAATATAATTATCTTGACATACTAACATGCTCTTTCCAAGAGGCAACAATTATTTTCATACCTACCCCGTAATCTGTGCCAGAAATTATAAACCTAGACTGCAGCTACTTTTCAATAATTAATTTATGTTTCTCTTAGAGAATAACAATAAACAGAGCTAGAGGACAACACTTGAATCCGTGTAGTTTTGTAGTCTGTGTGGTGGTGGTTTTGTCACTAAATTGTGTCCAACTCTTGTGATCCCATGGACTATAGCCTGCCAGGCTCCTCTGTCCATGGGATTTCCCAGGCAAAAAAAAGAAATGAGTAGCCATTTCTTTCTTCAGGGGATCTTCTCAACCCAGAGATCAAACCCCCATCTCTTTAACTGAAGACATATTCTTTACTGACTGAGCCACTAGGGAAGTCTGGAAAAGCAGAGCTATTCTTATCCATGGGGAGTGACTATTTACCAAGCATATCTTATCCCTTAATAGGTTTCAGGCACTGCAGATATCATGTCAGACACTATAGCAGTCAGAGTGAAAAAACACACCTGAATAGTTTATGTATTCTGATAGGTACCAGGGTGAATGTGTCACCAAGGACTTCTATACATTTCCATAAATTACTTGCTTATGATAGATAGATAGGGGCTTCCCTGGTAGCTCAGCTGGTAAAGAATCTGCTTGCAATGCAGGAGACCTGGGTTCAGTCCCTGGGTTGGGAAGATCCCCTGGAGAAGGGAATGTCTATCGACTCCAGTATTCTGGCCTGGAGAATTCCATGGACTGTATAGTCTATGAAGTCACAAACAGTTGGATACAACTGAGCTACTTACACTTCACTGTGATAGAAAATTGTTGACCATGTATTTGTTTTCACAGTTAGAACTGAGTGTTCAAATATAAATTATCATGGAGGAAGGAATTATTCTTAAATTTGCACAGGACCTCTGAGACTTCCCTGGTGGCTCAGACAGTAAAAGCATCTGCCTACAGTGTGGGAGACCTGGGTTTGATCCCTGGGTTGGGAAGATCTCCTGGAGAAGGAAATGGCAACCCACTCCAGTATTCTTGCCTGGAAAATCCTATGGACAGAGGAGCTTGGCAGGCTACAGTCAATGGGGTAGCAAAGAGTCAGACATGACTGAGCAACTTCATTTCATTTCACTTCTGAGCCTACAAGGTACATCTGAGAATTACAACTTATAACCTCATAGACACAGAGGAGGGCTTGAAAGTTTGAGATACTGAGATGATGCATTAAAGGCCAATGGAGAAGGAACCAAAGTGAGAACCTGATCTCATGTACATAGCACAGTGTTTTTCAGTAAATCATGTATCAAATGTCCTTATCAATATTTTACAGGTGATATGTACTAGGAGTCTGAAGAGATAAAAGCCATCAATGAAGACATAAGAAAATCTTGAAGCAAATACTGGGCAAGAATGCTAAAGACATGCTCCACATTTAAAGTGACTGCACTATTTTTGTTCTCAGAAATTAAGACCAGAATCCTTTCAAGATTAACAAGCACCATTCTGTATTACTTTTTAGGTAATTCAGGCTCTAAGAAGTTGTTACTTGCTGAATGGATCTTCTTATGCTTCAAAACAATGTGACTGAATTTGTTCTCTTGGGACTCACACAGAATCCACACTTGCAGAAAGTACTCTTCATTGTCTTTCTGCTCATTTTCCTGTTTACAATGGTGGCCAATCTGCTCATTGCCATCACCATCTCCCTCAGTCCCACACTTTCTGCTCCAATGTACTTTTTTCTCACTTACTTGGCCTTCATAGATGCCTTTTACACATCTGCCACAACCCCTAAAATGACCATTGATCTGCTCTACCAAAGGCGAACCATCTCTTGGCATGGATGCCTAGTTCAACTCTTTTTGGTACACTTCCTGGGAGGATCAGAAATCATAGTCCTCATTGTCATGGCCTATGACCGCTATGTGGCCATCTGCAAGCCTCTGCACTACACGACCATCATGCGACAGGAAGTCTGCCAGCTTCTAGTGGTTGTTGCCTTGATTGGGGGGATCCTGCATGCTACTGTGCAGATTATTTTCACAGTAGACTTGACCTTCTGTGGTTACAACGTCATGGACCACTTCATGTGTGATTTCTTCTCACTCTTGGAAATTGCCTGCAGTCACACACACACACTTGGAATGGTGGTGGCAGCCAACAGTGGGGCCATGTGCTTGCTCATTTTTTTCTTACTCCTCATCTCCTACATTGTCATCCTGAGCTCCCTGAAATCCCATGGCTCTGAAGGACGGCGTAAGGCCCTCTCTACATGTGGCTCCCACTTTACAGTGGTGGTGCTCTATTTTGTCCCTTGTATATTTAGTTACATGCGTCCTGTGACCACTTACCCTGGGGACAAGTTGGTGAGTGTGTTCTTTATAATCCTCACTCCCATGTTAAATCCTATCATTTACACAGTGAGAAACACAGAGGTGAAAAATGCCATGTGGAGTTTGTTGAAGAGGAGAGTAGCTTAGGCTATCCTTGAGTCCGAGAAAGTAATGATTTATATACATAAGGAAGATTTTACCTATTGTAAATTGTGAAAGAAATTTAAGAAATTTTTCAGATCATCTCCATTAAAAATATTTCCCATGCTGATTTCTCCCCAGAAAAAGGTACTTTATCCACTAAAAAAAAGGACTAGAAACTAACATTTGTTGAGTATTTGATAATGGCTAGTTATTTTTAGTCTTTTTGATAACTTTTAATGTACTTTACCAAGGCTTGTATGTTCACATTTATAGATTCTGAATAAGCAAGGGAAAGAACTATAATCCCCTAGTGGATCACTGTTGCATAATTTTTCTCCAGAGTCTTTCTGCTCCAGTACTAAATTCTTTATATATATTTCTTGGATGAAAGTTGCTTTCCATAGGATGTTATTTCATAATTTCTTTAATTTCTGCTTAGCCTGTGGGAAAGTATTCTGGTATAGAAAATCTCAGATAGATATGTGGGAAAGAGACAGATGGGAAGTGGAAGAATCATTACTGATTCTCTTTTTCTGAAATAAGAATTTACTAAAAACAAATAGAGAAGTATCCCCCCAAAAAGAGGAATGAATAATTCACAATCTACTTCATTTTTTTTTTTTTGCCACACAATTTAGGCCAGACATTTGAAATCACTCTTAATTTGCTCTTTCTTATTTGTTTAAATATCCTTGTAGCTCATGGTTTCCTTGAATAATAAGGAAATGTTTTCTTCCATATGAAGACTGAGGAAATATTTGAAATAAGAATGGCCAGCTTTTTTTATTTTTAATCAGGTTTCAACAGAAAGTCATTTAATTAGGTTCAAAGCTATGAAGGGAACTATACGTAGCTATCTGTAGGTCTAATACATATATTTACATTAAAAGATCCCCTTATTACCTATATGGCATATTTGCTTCAGTTGATTTGTCCGTGTAAACTGGTGGTTCCATTATCATTATCCCCATTTTACAGAGAAACAAATTGAAGCCATGAATATTTACTTATTTACTGAAATCAAATCACACATTTTTATCCCATAGTATGTGTCAGGAAAGCTAGAATACAGCTTCCTTTCAAAAGTTTCATATATGAACTTCTGACCAAAGTCTTTAAAACTTAGTTTTGCTTTCATTCAAATGAAACACAGGAGTCCATACTATGTTTAGGTATATAGATAAGAAACTTAACTGTAGTTTTAATTATCCACTTTGTCCTTCAAGAAAATCATGTTGGAATTGCTGCAGCCTTGTAACTAATGTCTCAAATATAGCACTACAAGTTGATAGTATGGCAAAGGATTCCTTTTTTATAAAACTAAACATTTCTTTCAGATTTTTCTATTAATAAATATTTAATAATATATCATATTAAATATTATTATTGATATATAATTACAATATCAATAATGATGTGATATATATTAATATAAACTTTCCCATTTATAAAACTAAACACTTCTTTCAAATTTTTCCCAGTATTTAAATTGCCCATCATAAAAATAAAATAGCTAAGATGTACTACTGCAAGGTTGCAATTCTCTTCTATGCATGTGAAGGATACAAGGTCATCCTATGTTATATAACTCATAAATCTAAGTTCTCTGACTACAACACTTGTAGCAAATATTACTTCTGTTACTTCTCAGAAATATCACTTTCTCAAATCCAGTGATCAACTGGAGCTATTTTTCCCCCTAATTTGCACATACTGTAATACCAGAGCATCATACTGGTGTGACTGTGTTTACTAAGTTGTGCATGAATGTCTCCAGTTCATAAGAAACCAAACATTTTCCAACAAAGTCTAGGTCTAAAACATAGCATCAGTACTTAACCTATTAAAATTATCCAGTTTGTAATTGCTGATAAGAATGAAACGTTTCAACAGAATCTCAACTAAGTGCTATGTGGTTCATTTTGTCTAATGATTTTTAGAGAAGGGAGGGTAGTACCCTGGGGGAAAGGATGGGAAAAACACTGAGTAAGAGTGATTTCTATGCTAAGACCAAACAGAGGATTTGGAGAGGGAAACTCAGGCCAGTGATTGCATCCTAGAGG
The DNA here is from genome assembly GCA_020226075.1 of Hydropotes inermis. NCBI lineage: Eukaryota > Metazoa > Chordata > Mammalia > Artiodactyla > Cervidae > Hydropotes > Hydropotes inermis. Next base: position 59,113,462 of record CM035289.1, read on the forward strand.
CTATGCCTGCGACTCAATGGAAGGGTGAAAAGATTAATGATGCATAAATTATTAATTGCCAACAGCTATCTTTCAAGGTATAAGAACTGAAGGAGGGAATAAAAGGCAGTCTAGCATTCTCAGTGGATAGAGTCTTGATGGTTTGTAAGTTTAATGCTTGTTTAGGTGATCCTTTGCACTATCACCAAGAATCTCCCCTAAGAACCAACTGTCACCTGCTTATTTCTGATACTTAAAAAAAAAAAAAATCATGACATAAGCAATGTTTGGATATGTTATGTAAGGATATTTTGGTTTAATCGAAACTTTTAATTTCATAAAAATATTAGGTATTGAGTGGAATGAGTGTACTATTGGTGGAGGCAAGTATGATGCATACATTTTGATAGGTTCTTTACATACTTTATTCATGTAGCAGCAAGTATTATTAGAGAGGTCCTCACTCCATTTTATACAGGAAGAAAATGTGATTCAATGAAGTTAAACATTGTCGGGTCTTTTAGTCTTTGCTTCCTCTACTCCTCTCACTTATCAATACTCCTTGATATCATGAAGTGAAAAATAGCTAAACACGTATCTGATCATTGGCTACATTGTGAAGTGTCACTGAGACATTATTCTCAGTGGGAGGCATTTTCTTCCCTTCATCTCTCCCCCATTAATCTTCATTCCCCAGGTTACTTATACTCAGTAGACTCTTCTTGTGTTAATGAAAAACCATCTGATGATTTTTTTTCTGCAGATACATTCCATTCATGGGCATAGTGATAAATGAGATGAAATAGGCTCAGGAAAGGAAATTCAAATGTTTGAATTTCAAAGGAAGTGACACTTGAGGGAAAGAGGTATTTAAAGGAAAAATACGCAGCTCAATCACTGAGGAAATTGATATTCTGTTTGAGCATAAGGTAGCACCTTGAAAAACTAAATAGGTGCATTTCCATAGAGCTCTCCCAATGTTATTCTGTAGTGTACACAATTATTACTGGAAAAAGTGGCTCTATGTTCTGCTCTATTCAGTGCAGGACTTAAAATTACCTGCACTGAATGAAGTAGAACATAGAGCCACTTTTTCCTGTATATATATATATATATATATATATATATATATATATATCTATATATATATATATATATTGTTTGGTGCCTACACTGGCCAGAGACTTATGGGAGCTGGTATACAACTTTAAACACACACACAAAAAAGTTCTTTTTTATGGGACTAAAGTTCCAATGTGGAGTAGATAGGTAATAAGCAAGTAAACACATAAACTAAAAGTATAATTTTGCTAGTAATGGGTAAGATTAAAAAAAATTATAAGAGGATGATGCCAGAGAGAAGAATTAGATATACCTATTTGTGTAGTTTATTGAAGCAGAGACAGATTTTTAATTTGATCCAAGTTTAAATAACTACATTATACATTTTCCTTTTGAAAAATAAGTTATTTTAAAACATGCATTGAAATGGGGGAAATATCTCTCCCAACAAAGCAAAACTAATTCCTTGGGGGATGAATATTTCTTACTATTTTTCTGCTATAATGCACAGATATACACAAATCACATGAATAGCTTGTATATTTGTGGTATTACTCTTTTCAAGGCAGAGAAAATTAAGGAATAAAATCGCTAAGAAAGCACATCTGAGATGGATAATGAAAGAAAAAAAAAAAATCACTAACTTCTACCCAAGCCACTAGGCAAGATCACGGGGTAACTTTAGAAAGATAGTAAAGATCATCCAAACACAGAACATGACCCATCGCCTTCAAGAATCATATTCAAGCCAATAGTCCAACACCACCCACTGGGTAAAATCTTCACAATAAAAAGGAACCACAGACCAGCAGAATACAGAAAGCCCACCCCAGACACAGCAATCTAAACAAGATGAAAAGGCAGAGAAATACCCAACAAGTAAAGGAACATGAAAAAAGCCCACCAAATCAAACAAAAGAGGAGGAGATAGGGAATCTATCTGAAAAAGAATTTCGAATAATGATAATGAAAATGATCCAAAATCTTGAAAGCAAAATGGAGTTACAAATAAATAGCCTGGAGACAAAGATGGAGAAGATGCAAGAAATGTTTAACAAGGACCTAGAAGAAACAAAAAAGAGTCAATTAAAAATGAATAATGCAAGAAATGAGATCAAAATCACTCTGGAGGGAACCATGAGTAGAATAACAGAGACAGAAGATAGGATAAGTGAGGTAGAAGATAAAATGGTGGAAATAAATGAAGCATAGAGGAAAAAAGAAAAAAGAATCAAAAGAAATGAGGACAACATCAGGGACCTCTGGGACAATGTGAAACGCCCCAACATTCGAATCATAGGAGTCCCAGAAGAAGACAAAAAGAAAGGCCATGAGAAGCTACTCGAGGAGATAATAGCTGAAAACTTCCCTAAAATGGGGAAGGAAATAGCCACCCAAGTCCAAGAAACCCAAAGAGTTCCAAACAGGATAAACCCAAGGCGAAATACCCCAAGATACATATTAATCAAATTAACAAAGATCAAACACAAAGAACAACTATTAAAAGCAGCAAGGGAGAAACAATAACACACAAAGGGATTCCCATAAGGATAACAGCTGATCTATCAATAGAAACCCTTCAGGCCAGAAGGGAATGGCAGGACATACTTACAGTAATGAAAGAGAATAACCTACAACCAAGATTACTGTACCCAGCAAGGATCTCATTCAGATATGAAGGAGAATTCAGAAGCTTTACAGACAAGCAAAAGCTGAGAGAATTCAGCACCACCAAACCAGCTCTTCAACAAATGCTAAAGGATCTTCTCTAGACAGGAAACACAGAAAGGTTGTATAAATGTGAACCCCATAACAGCAAACTAAATGGCAATGGGACCATACCTATCAATAATTACCCTAAATGTAAATGGGTTGAATGCCCCAACCAAAAGACAAAGACTGGCTGGATGGATACAAAAACAAGACCCCTATGTATGCTGTCTACAAGAGACTCACTTCAAAATAAGGGACACATACAGACTAAAAGTGAAGGGCTGGAAAAAAATATTTCATGAAAACGGACACCAAAAGAAAGCAGGAGTTGCAATACTCATATCAGATAAAATAGACTTTCAAATAAAGGCTGTGAAAAGAGACAAAGAAGGACACTACATAATGATCAAAGGATCAATTCAAGAAGAAGATATAACAATTATAAATATATATGCACCCAACATAGGAGCACCACAATATGTAAGGCAAATACTAACGAGGATGAAAGAGGAAATTAATAGTAACACAATAATAGTGGGAGACTTTAATACCCCACTCACAACTATGGATAGATCAACTAAACAGAAAATTAACAAGGAAACACAAACTTTAAAGGACACAATGGACCAGTTAGACCTTATTGACATCTATAGGACCTTTCACCCCAAAACAATCAACTTCACCTTTTTCTCAAGTGCACACGGAACCTTCTCCAGAATAGATCACATCCTGGGCCATAAATCTAGTCTTGGTAAATTAAAAAAAAAAAATGAAATCATTCCAGTCATCTTCTCTGACCACAGTGCAGTAAGATTAGATCTCAATAACAGGAAAAAAATTATTAAAAACTCAAACATATGGAGACTAAACAACACGCTTCTGAATAACCAACAAATCATAGAAGAAATCAAAAAAGAAATCAAAATATCCATAGAAATGAATGAAAATGAAAACACAACAACCCAAAACCTATGGAACACTGTAAAAGCAGTGCTAAGGGGAAGATTCATAGCATTACAGGCCTACCTCAAGAAACAAGAAAAAAGTCAAATAAATAACCTAACCCTACACCTAAAGCAACTAGAGAAGGAAGAAATGAAGAACCCCAGGGTTAGTAGAAGGAAAGAAATCTTAAAAATTAGGGCAGAAATAAATGCAAAAGAAACTAAAGAGACCATAGCAAAAATCAACAAAGCTAAAAGCTGGTTTTTTGAAAAAATAAACAAAATTGACAAACCATTAGCAAGACTCATTAAGAAACAAAGAGAGAAGAACCAAATTAACAAAATTAGAAACGAAAATGGAGAGATCACTACAGACAACACTGAAATACAAAGGATCATAAGAGACTACTACCAGTAGCTCTATGCTAATAAAATGGACAACTTGGAAGAAATGGACAAGTTCTTGAGAATTATAACTTTCCAAAACTGAACCAGGAAGAAATAAAAGATCTTAACAAACCCATCACAAGCAAGGAAGTCGAAACTGTAATCAGAAATCTTCCAGCAAACAAAAGCCCAGGACCAGATTGCTTCACAGCTGAATTCTACCAAAAGTTCAGAGAAGAGCTAACACCTATCTTACTCAAACTCTTCCAGAAAATAGCAGAAGAAGGTAAACTTCCAAACTCATTCTATGAGGCCACCATCACCTTAATTTCAAAACCAGAAAAAGATGCCACAAAAAAAGAAAACTACAGGCCAGTGTCACTGATGAACATAGATGCAAAAATCCTTAACCAAATTCTAGCAAGCAGAATCCAACAACATATTAAAAAAATCATACACCATGACCAAGTGGGCTTTATCCCAGGAATGCAAGGATTCTTTAATATCCACAAATCAATCAATGTGATACACCACATTAACAAAATGAAAGATAAAAACCATATGATTATCTCAATAGATGCAGAAAAAGCCTTTGACAAAATTCAACATCCATTTATGATCAAAACTCTCCAGAAAGCAGGAATAGAAGGAACATACCTCAACATAATAAAAGCTATATATGACAAACCCACAGCAAGCATTACCCTCAATGGCGAAAAATTGAAAGCATTTCCCCTAAAATCAGGAACAAGACAAGGGTGCCCACTCTTACCACTTCTATTCAACATAGTCTTGGAAGTGTTGGCCACAGCAATCAGGGCAGAAAAAGAAGTAAAAGGAATTCAGATAGGAAAAGAAGAAGTGAAACTCTCACTGTTTGCAGATGACATGATCCTCTACATAGAAAACCCTAAAGACTCTACCAGAAAATTACTGGAGCTAATCAATGAATATAGTAAAGTTGCAGGATATAAAATTAACACACAGAAATCTCTTGCATTCTTATACACTAACAATGAGAAAACAGAAATAGAAATTAAGGAAACAATACCATTCACCATTGCAACAAAAAGAATAAAATACTTAGGAATATATCTACCTAAAGAAACAAAAGACTTATACATAGAAAACTATAAATCACTGATGAAAGAAATCAAAGAGGACACAAACAGATGGAGAAATATACCGTGTTCATGGATTAGAAGAATCAACATTGTCAAAATGGCCATACTACCCAAAGCAATCTACAGATTCAGTGCAATCCCTATCAAGGTACCAACGGCATTTTTCACAGAACTAGAACAAATAATTTCACAATTTGTATGGAAATACAAAAAACCTCGAATAGCCAAAGTAATCTAGAGAAAGAAGAATGGAACTGGAGGAATCAATCTGCCTGACTTCAGACTATACTACAAAGCCACAGTCATCAAGACAGTATGGTATTGGCACAAAGACAGATATATAGATCAATGGATCAGAATAGAAAGCCCAGAGATAAATCCACGAGCATATGGTCACCTTATCTTCGACAAAGGAGGCAAGGATATACAATGGAAGAAAGATAGCCTCTTTAACAAGTGATGCTGGGAAAATTGGTCAACCACTTGTAAAAGAATGAAACTAGAACACTTTCTAACACCATACACAAAAATAAATTCAAAATGGATTAAAGATCTAAATGTAAGACCAGAAACTATAAAACTCCTAGAGGAGAACATAGGCAAAACACTCTCCGACATAAATCACAGCAGGATCCTCTATGACCCACATCCCAGGATATTAGAAACAAAAGCAGAAATAAACAAATGGGACCTAATGAAACTTAAAAGCTTTTGCACAGCAAAGGAAACTATAAGCAAGGTGAAAAGACAGCCCTCAGATTGGGAGAAAATAATAGCAAATGAAGCAACAGACAAAGGATTAATCTCAAAAATATACAAGCAACTCCTCCAGCTCAACTCCAGAAAAATAAATGACCCAATCAAAAAATGGGCCAAAGAACTAAACAGACACTTCTCCAAGGAAGACATACAGATGGCTAAGAAACACATGAAAAGATGCTCAACATCACTCATTATCAGAGAAATGCAAATCAAAACCACAATGAGGTACCATTACATGCCAATCAAGATGGCTGCTATCCAAAAGTCTACAAGCAATAAATGCTGGAGAGGGTGTGGAGAAAAGGGAACCCTTTTATACTGTTGGTGGGAATGCAAACTAGTATAGCCGCTATGGAAAACAGTGTGGAGATTTCTTAAAAAACTGGAAATAGAACTTCCATATGATCCAGCAATACCACTTCTGGGCATACACACCAAGGAAACCAGGTCTGAAAGAGACATGTGCATCCCAATGTTCATTGCAGCACTGTTTATCATCGCCAGGACATGGAAGCAACCTGGGTGCCCATCAGCAGACGAATGGATAAGGAAGCTGTGGTACATATACACCATGGAATACTAAGCAGCCATTAAAAAGAATTCATTTGAATCAATTCTAATGAGATGGATGAAACTGAAGCCCATTATACAGAGTGAAGTAAGCCAGAAAGATAAAGACCATTACAATATACTAACACATATATATGGAATTTAGAAAAAGGATAATGATAACCCTATATGCAGAACAGCAAAAAAACAAAACAAAACAAAACAAAAAAACACAGATTTATAGAACAGTCTTTTAGACTCTGTGGGAGAAGGAGAGGGTGGGATGTTTCAAGAGAACAGCATCGAAACATGTATAGTATCTAGGGTGAAACAGATCACCAGCCCAGGTTGGATGCATGAGATAAGTGCTCGGACCTGGTGCACTGGGAAAACCTAGGGGGAGCGGGTGGAGTGGGAGGTGGGAGGGGGGATCGGGATGGGGAACACATGTAAACCCATGGCTGTTTCATTCCAGTGTATGACAAAGTTCACTACAAATAAATAAAATAAAATAAAATAAATTAAAAAAAAAGAATCATATTCAGTAAAATTTAGATGCTCCTCCTTCTCAGGAGATTTCATTAAGTGGCCCACTACATTAAGGGACAAGTTTTAATCTGTTGTGAAATGTGTTGTAAATCGATATTTTCTACAAATGAAGTTAGAAAAAGAATGAAGACTGTGACCCTCACTATTTCTAAATTGAAAGTATGTCACTTGATATACTAACATTATGCACTGAGAAGAACTTCTCAGTGGTGGCACTAGTGGTAAGGAACATGCCTGCCGATGCAAGAGACACAGGCAATGTGGATTTGACCCATGGGCCGGGAAGATCCCCTGGAGGAGGGCATGGAGATCCACACCAGTATTCTTGCCTGGAGAATCCCATGAGCAAATGAGCCGGGCCACTGCCACCCCCATGGCCTCAAAAAGTTGGTCAGGACCGAAACGACTTAGCATGATGCATGCATTGAGAAAGAATTTAGTTATTATTTTTCAAACCTGAGGTACATTTCAAATCCTTTATAAAGGCAACTGTCCTGTAGTTAGATGTGACACAGTGTTAATAATAATATTGAAAGAATAGAGAGCATCAGGTTACATGATTGAAAAATTCAGTCCTTGGTACTAATTAGGTGGCCAAGAACAAGTCTTATTAACTTTTCTTCACCTATATTATCAGGCAAATGATTCACTGTGTGGACTTTCTAATATTCGAGAAGAGAGCTTACCTGTTGAATAAATAAATGAATGGTTAATATTATAACATGATCTAGCTTTGTACATGTGGAGCATCAGCTTAGCCTGAGTCCAGGAAAGCTCTGCTTCTGGGTAAAGGGGATCATTGCAGGGGTGGATGGAAACTCACGGGTATGGTGACTAATGCCTCAGTCAGTAGAAACAACCTCAAAGGAATGCAGCTGAAATTATGAAACTCTACACATTTTGAAATCCTGTGCCATTTGAAAATAGCACTTTGATCTCTTTAGCCCAGGTCTATTACCCAAAGGAGAACATCTCAATGATGCTATATCTTCTAAGATGTGGATGTTTAAGTGTTCACAAATTAAACTCAAATATACCTAAGTGACAGGCTTATTTCCATGATTTTGTAAACAGCTTAGCTGGCTGTCTTTGTGGCAATCTTTCCTATTTAGATGAAATTTGAATTCCTCTACCATCCACAACAGTGTCTATCTAGTCTTTGGCCACTTAGACCACTTGTTTTAAATATTTCTTCAAAATCATTAGAACCTCTGGTCCTATCAAAATGGCTCCTTATTAGTTGATCAGATGTTTTGCTTCAAGTGTGGTTCTGATTTACTTGCCTCTATGCTTGGATTTGCTATGATGAAACCAATGTGTCTTTATTTCTGGAGAAAAGTTTGCTTTAGCACATCCTAGATGGGACAATGGTTTCGGCTCTCCTGATGTAATCCCAGAATATCTACTTGTATAATCTGTGCATTCTACTTACTGGAACCACAGGTGATTATCTTTTAGAGGTCACTAACATGAGGTAAATGTGATTGAGCTTTTGAGGAGGAAGTTTTAACAACTTATTTAAGTATTAAATGTGCTTTTCTTAATTCAAACTACTAATTTTAAATTATTGAAATAATTGAATCACTTATATAAGGCGACGAGTATATTTTAAAAGTGTCAGCAGTTCACCTGTTTTGTCTGTATAAACACATTAAAGCCTCAAGAAGAAGTCTTGAGTAATCAACAATTTTTATCTTGACTTACAATCCAGATCATGAGATGAGTGAATGAAAGAATGTCTTTCACTAGATCTGAAAGAGACATGTGCACCCCAGTGTTCATCGCAGCACTGTTTATAATAGCCAGGACATGGAAGCAACCTAGATGCCCATCAGCAGACGAATGGATAAGGAAGCTGTGGTACATATACACCATGGAATATTACTCAGCTGTTAAAAAGAATTCATTTGAATCAGTTCTAATGAGATGGATGAAACTGGAGCCCATTTAACAGAGTGAAGTAAGCCAGAAAGATAAAGACCAATACGGTATACTAACACATATATATGGAATTTAGAAAGATGGTAATGATAACCCTATATGCAAAACAGAAAAAGAGACACAGATGTACAGAACAGACTTTTGGACTCTGTGGGAGAAGGCAAGGGTGGGATGTTTTGAGAGAACAGCATTGAAACATGCATATTATCTAGGGTGAAACAGATCACCAACCCAGGTTGGATGCATGAGACAAGTGCTCGGACCTGGTGCACTGGGAAGACCCAGAGGGATCAGGTGGAGAGGGAGGTGGGAGGGGGGATCTGGATGGGGAACACATGTAAATCCATAGCTGACTCATGTCAATGTATGACAAAAACCACTACAATATTGTAAAGTAATTAGCCTCCAACTAATAAAAATAAATGGAAAATAAAATTAAATTAAATTAAATTTAAAAAATTAAAAAAAAGAAAGAGTGTGTTTCAGAAACATTTCTTAGAAAAAGGAGGAACAGGAGCATCTAGTATGTAGAAAAGAGTTTTAGACAAATTTTATGTTTTCCTTTTTTCGTGCAGTTTTCTATGTGTGTGCCTATATGTGTATTATTATGTGTATTTCTTCTTTCCACTTATAATAATTTTCTTTATTTTTCTGCTACTTACCTTTGAGAAAGACTTTGGTAGTGCTTTTTTTTCTGTTTTGATTAGTTAATAATTTTAATTATTTAATGTACCCAATAATTTGGATCACACATACAGACAAAAATGCAACATATATATGTATCTGTGAGCAGCTCTGCCCACAGGGATGGTGTCTGTATTGGTGCTGAGGGTGATGCTGATGATTTGCTCAGGGAGCCGGTGGTGAAACCAAGAAAGGCTGGGGTCATTAGAGTCGGACACGACTGAGCAACTTCACTTTCACTTTTCACTTTCATGCATTGGAGAAGGAAATGGCAACCCACTCCACTGTTCTTGCCTGGAGAACCCCAGGCACGGGGCAGCCTGGTGGGCTGCCATCTGTGGTTTCACACAGAGTCGGACATGACTGAAGCGACTTAGCAGCAGCAGCAGCATCACCAGTTTAGATATAAGAGATAGATCTCTCTCTTTCTCTTTTATTTTTTTTCAATTTATGGTAAGGAGTCTGCCTGCAATGCAGGAGACCAAGGTTTGATCCTTGTGTCAGGAAGAACCCCTGGAGATGGGAAGGATTGCCACACCAATATCATTGCCTTAAGAATTCCATGGAAAGAGGAGCTTGGAAGGCTCATGGGAACCTAAGAAAGGAAATTGACATGTTCATGGGATTGCAGAGTCAACATGACTGAGCAACTAACATGCTTAATTTTTTTTCTTAAAATGGATAAATACCTAGTTATTATATCTCAATTGCTGATAAAAATTTTGTATGTTTAGCCAAATGTAGGGTAGAATAAATTGAGTAGTAAGTAAAAGAAAAGAAAAATGTGCTAGGGCAAATGAAGAAATACACGATGAGCTAATATTCACTGGGACAAAATGATTGGGTTGGTATCTTGTTCCTGGTTGGCAGTAGCTTTAAAACAGTGCTGAAGCTGATTTTTCCCTCCATCACTGTTACCTTAATTCTGTGATTTGGGATAGTAGTATCTTTAAATACAAGTGTACCTTTAAAATGTAGTAGAAAATCCCAGTGAATTTAATTAAGCAAGAATCAGTGTTGGATATTTTCCAATTCTAAGGCTTAATAATAAATGTCACTAGAAGGGATAAAATGTCCAGTCATCTTTGCCTCTAGTGGGAAAAAATGATAATATCTTTTTAAAAACTGATAGAAAGTTTTCAGAAGGGCCTTCTTAGGCTTAAAGAACTGAAGACGTGGATATCAAAATATCAAAAGAGAGAGAGGAAACACAGGAATGTATCTCAGAATCTCAAATCAACTAGTCTGGCCACACCAACAGAACTGATTGAGAAGGACTAAACAGCTGAATGATTTTTTTTTTTTTTTTGAAGGTAGTAACGAAGTAAGTTACTTATGATAAGTTTTCCTGGGAAATGGCTAGTTGCTATCTTCCTGTGTAAACATAGAGCTTGGTGGTCTTTTCAATAAATTATTTAAACATGGTAAACCTTTGTTTTTTGTAGTTGCCATGGTATTTCTCTTAAACAATCTATAAGTCAATTAAAATGTCTTCTGAATAATCAGAAGATTCCATGAAGAAAATTAATAGAGAGCTAAATGTAATAAAATATTTCCTCAAGTAATAATGCTGGCTTTCACTCTATATTGTAATACTAGAAGATAGAAGAATTCCAGCTTTTTATGAGTAACATAAAAAAGCTTTCTTCAGATTGTGAGCAAGCCTCCACAAGATAAGACTGATAGGAAATGGTGGGAACCAGTCTTCACAATGGTGTGACTTTATTATGTAAGAAATTTAAATCATTTTGAAATAAATCAAAATTAGGTTCCAGTTCTGCTTTTATCACTTAAAGCTGCTTGACTTTGGGGAAGTTAGCTAGATGCTATGAACCTCATTTTCTTAGACTATAAAATGGTAATTGTTGCTGTTTAGTGCTAAGCTGTGTTCAACTCTTTTTGCTACCTCATAGTCTGTACACTGCCAGTTTCCTCTGTTCACAGGATTTCTCAGGCAAGAATACTGGAGTGGGTTGCCATTTACCCTTCTAGGTGATTTTCCCAACCCATGGACTGAATCTCCATCTCCTGCTTTGAAAAGTGAGTTCTTTACCTCTGAGCCTCCAGGTAAGCCCAAAATGATGGCTACAGTTCTTTTAACTGCAAATGTTAAATGTGATACATTAAATTGTGAGTGATTGGTTGGAATCCACTGCTAGAGCTTAGAGCAGTTGAGTAATATGACAAGAACAAGATTTAAAGAGTAAAGTTTGGACTACTTTCAGAGAACAAATTGAAGGCCAGAATAAAAGTGGAGAGATTTGGAAAGCTATGGCAGTGGGCAAAGAAGGAAATGGGGGACAGGAAATGACCAAATTTGTGTTATATTTCAAAAATAGAAACAGTAGGATTTAGTTAAAAGTATCAATAAGTAATATGAGAGCCAAAAGGGAGTGAAAGATACTGTTATTTTTTTTTTTGTTTGTTTTCCCTGAACAGTTACATCAAAGGTGGGACTATGCAATGACATGGGAGACAACTTTTTATTGTGTAAAATTTAACATTTGTTTTATAAATACTAAACTTATATCCAACTGAAGAGGTCCAAAAATGCTGCCTATACAGTCCTGGGAATTTGGTTAGAGATATGGACTGGAATTCCCTGGTGGCTCAGATGGTAAAGCATCTGCCCGAAATGCAGGAGACCCAGGTTCAACCCCTGGGTTGGGAAGATCCCCTGGAGGAGGAAATAGCAACCCACTCCAGTACTCTTGCCTAGGAAATTCTATGGATGGAGGGTCCTGGTGGGTCCCTCCCATGGGGTCACAATGAGTTGGACAGGAAAGAGTGACTTCACTTTATGGACTGAAAACACAAATGTGATTGCTTCACTATTTATTGGTCAGAAAAAAAAGAAGAATAGTAACTAAAGACCCTAAGAAAAGTCTCAGTGAGTTCTGCGGCAATACAGGGCAGTGACCTTCTATTCATTGTTGAGCTGCTCACTCTGAATGTGTATATTATTGATAGCTTATGTGGGTATTTAGTATTACAATTTTAGAACTTCAGAAATGTTTTATCTTTTTATGTAATTTCCTTTCCATCTTTTCCTGTTCTATCATTTTTCCTTTAAAACTCAGTTGATTATCCAGATTGATTTGTTGAATATTTGCTAAAGACTAGTCTTTAAGCTCTGACATATGATAAATCCAAATGGCAATATCTCATTGTTTACTTAGCTTTTGTATTTATATTTTTGAGAGGAAAAATACTACTGTAAATTGTAAATAGCCAATACATAACTGTATCATATGCAAACATGTGACTGTTGGCAATGTCATCTCAGAACAGAAAAATAAAGTTTATTTACTGTATGAAAAAAAAAAAAAAAACTCAGTTGAAATTTTTTTTTTTCCCCTCGCAGGAAATATTCTCTGAATCAAGTTTGCTATATCTCTACACTATGACTCTAAGTAATAGTAGTGTTAGTCACTTGGTTGTATCCAAACTGTGACCCCACGGCTTCCTCTGTCCATGGAATTCTTCAGGCAAGAATACTCGGGTGGGTTACTACTCCAGGGGATCTTCCTGACCCAGGGATTCAACCCAGGTCTCACACATTGCAGGGAGATTCTTTACCATCTGAGCCACCTGGGAAGCCTGTGACTTTAGCATCCTGTGAATATTCTTATAAGGCATCTCTGGTCTAGAACTGTTTAATGCCTCATTATGTATCATATCAATAAGAGTAGGACAGTATGACATCCACTTTGGTGATCACATTTTCTGAAACAATGGAGAAAAATAGGTGCTCTATACACATTGTGGTAATTGCATGGATACATAAAGTGATTAATTTATAATGCACTTAAAAATCTCACCCTTATTTTGTAGGTATACAGTTTCTAATATGTAAACTCAGCCCCTGTCCAGACTAGATGGAATCAAGGAACAATGTAACTTACTTTGTCCTCCTGGGCCTCACGCAGAATCCAAAGGAACAGAAAGTCCTTTTTGTTATGTTCTTGCTCTTCTACATTTTGACTGTGGTGGGCAACCTGCTCATTATCGTGACTATAACTGTCAGTAAGACCCTGAACTCACCAATGTACTTTTTTCTTGCTAGCTTATCAATTATGGATGTTGCTTATTCATCTTCTATGACACCCAGATTGATATCAGATTTGTTCTTTGGGGAAAATACCATATCTTTTAAAGCCTGCATGAGTCAACTCTTTATAGAGCACATTTTTGGTGGATCAGGAGTCTTCCTTCTGCTGGTGATGGCCTATGACCGCTATGTGGCCATCTGTAAGCCTTTGCATTATTTGGTTATTATGAGGCAAAGGGTGTGTGTTATGTTGTTGGTGGTATCATGGGTGGGAGGTTTTCTGCACTCAGTAATTCAGCTTAGCACTGTTTATGGGCTCCCATTCTGTGGCCCCAATGTCATTGATCATTTTTTGTGTGATATGTTCCCCTTATTGGAACTCATCTGTACTGACACTTATATCATTGGCATCTTAGTGTTGGCCAATGGAGGACTGATCTGCACTCTTGTTTTTCTGCTCTTACTCATCTCCTATGCAGTCATCTTGAATTCTCTGAAGAACCTGAGTCAGAAAGGGAGGCAGAAAGCCCTCCAGACCTGTGGTTCCCACATCATTGTTGTTGTCTGCTTCTTTGTTCCCTGTATTTTTATGTATGTAAGACCTGCTAAGACCTTCCCCATTGACAAATCATTGAGTGTGTTTTTCACAATCATAACCCCCATGCTGAACCCATTAATCTACAGTCTAAGAAATTCTGAGATGACTAATGCTATGAAGAAGCTCTGGAGAAAAAAAAATCAGATCAGGTATTAAATAAGTACAATATATATAATGAAGAAACGAATTTAGCTTTAGGACCAATTTCTTTCTAATGAAAAATCTTTATAAATGAGATGCAAGATTTCCTTCTTTCTAAAGGATTTATACTAATTAAAACTGAACTGCTTGTTCATAAACAATGACAATTTCTCTGCTAGCATGTAACCTCTCTATCTGGTTTGTCTGATTTAATCATTGCACCTGGAGAGGTGGAATACCTTTACAGTTAAGGCATCAATAAATAAGGCAATATGTTAGTCAATGAAATTTTTATAGAATACGCTGATTTTTAACTAAACTCTGGGTTTCCTTTCATTACTTTCTCATTCTTAAAGTCAGATTCTTATCTTTTACCTTAATTCTAATGATTATAATAGTTGAATTGTTTAGTGCTATATGGACCATGTTCATTATTCAATTTCATTTGCTTTACCATTTAACTTTTGAGTGTAACATTTTTTTAAAATCAAAATATGATAAACAATTGCAAATATTAAATAAAGAATCCATTAAAAAAATGAAAGAGAGTAGAATAAACCTCATACATATCCCAAATCAGTATCCCCCTCTTCTCCCAGATGCAGTCACTTTGTTTCTGAGATTCAACTAATAATCTTCGCAAATACAAGTGTGTTTTCATATATGTTTGTATTGATGCCACTGTGTATAAACTTTGCACTACTTAGCATTCTGAAGATCTTTAAATATCAGGCCATATGTGCATGAGGGCTAAGCTATTTCAGTCTTATCCGACTTTTTGCCACCCTGGGGATGGTAGCCCTCCAGCCTCTTCCTCCACAGGATTCTTCAGGCAAGACTACTGGAGTGGGTTGTCATAGCTTTCTCCAAGGGATCTTCCCAACCCAGGGATTGAACCCTGTCTCTTATGTATCCTGCACTGGCAGGCAGGTTCTTTACCACTAGCATCACCTGGGAAGCCCTACTAGTCCATATAGACCTAAGTAATTGTCAATTTTCTCATACTGCTTTACTTTTTTTAATGTAGAAATATTGGCTTATTAATTTGTAAAAGATGTACCATGATAATATATGATGCTGATTGTGCAGAATAAATAGAAATTCTCTGAAATATGTTCTCAGTTTTTATGTAAATCTAAAATAATTTTCTGTTTTAAAATTTTTATTTGTGGTGGCTCAGTGATAAAGAATCCTTTTGCCAATGCAGGAGACATGGGTTCAATCCCTGGGTAGGGACGATCCCCTGGAGAAGAAAGAGGAACCCACTCCAGTATTTTTGCCTGAATAATTCTATGAACAAAGGAACCTGATAGCCTATAGTTCACAGGGCTGCAAAAAGAGTCAGACACAACGTAGCGACCAAACAACAACAACATAGTTGATTTACAATGTTGTGCTATTTTCTATTGTATAGCAAAGTAAATCAGATATAGGTATACATATATCCCCTCTTTTTTTAAATTGTTTTCTGTTTTGGTCACCACAGAGCAATAAGTAAAGCTCCCTATGCTATACAGCAAATTCTCATTAGTTACCTATTTTATACATAGTGTCAATACTCTACTTATGTTAATCCCAATCTCACAATTCATCCCTTGCCTGCATTTCTCCCTTAGCATCTATATGTTTCCTGCATCTGAGTCTCTATTTGTGCTTTTTAAAAAAGATCATATGTATCAATTTATTCAGATTCTGCATATTTGTGTTATTATACAGTATTTGCATTTATCTTTCTGATGTACTTCACTCTGTCTGACAGTCTCTAGGTCCATCCATGTCTCTATAAATGACTCAGTTTTGTTCCTTTCTATAGCTGTGTCATTTCTGGCTCTTACTCTACTTCTTTATAAAGATACAGTCTTTATAAACTGGATATGACGTGAGTTTGAGCAAACTGGGAGATGGTGAGGGGCAGGGAGGCCTGGGGCACTGCAGTTCATGGGGTCACAAGGAGTTGTACATGACTGAGTGACTGAGCAATAAAGATGCACTAGAATTGATGTCCGTGAAATAGAAAAGAACAAATATGACTCCTACTGGATCTTTTTCTTTTATTTTAAACTTTGTATTTTATTACTCTTGGTACAAGTTAATCACTAAAGGGAAGCTGCCTGTAGCTTAAAGAATATAAAAGAAATGGCTCATCTCAGGGAAACTGCCTTCCATGCATGAATATTAAAATAAAATACATTTGTTTAGCTCAGGGAAACATCCTGACCAGGCCCCTGCTGAATGATGGCAGGAAATAAGAAATTAACATGTGCGCTCTGGAGTATGGCCAGAAATAGAAAATATTTGCATCAGTTTATTGCCTCTTAAAATTTTGCTCATTCCATTTTTGTTCTATAAAGAAACTAGCACACAAACCCATGGATGATGATCCTTTCAAACACCAGCCCACTGTTTGCTCTCTTGACTAGCTTTCTGAATAAAGTTCCCCTTTCTTGTCCTAACAACTTGTCTCTCCATTTATTGGCCTGATGTGCAGCAAGCAGTACACACTTGGACACAATGACAAAAACTCATTTTTATTATAATCTTAACCAGTCATTCACTTTAAGAGCCCCATTTTTATAGTTTTTCTTTTGTTGGTAAGGATTTTATAAGGAATGGGTTGTAGCTTTCAGTATATTCTAACGGTTGAGAACATAGTCTTTTTGAGAAAGATTCTTCTAAGATTAAATCTTAGCTTTGCCACTAATAATGTAAACTTTGGCAAAATATGCCTTTCTTATTTTGTATTAAAAGGGGAATAATGAAGATATTTTCAAGATCAAAGAAAATAATCCAAACAAGTTCTTAGACAACTAAAAGTGAAAAGAAAGTGAAAGTTGCTCAGTCATGTCTGATTCTTTGTGACCTTGAAATTCTCCAGACCAGAATACTGGAATGAATAGCATTTTCCTTCTTCAAGGGATCTTCCCAACCCAGGGATCAAATCTAGGTCTCCTGCTTTGCAGGCAGATTCTTTAGGAGCTGAACTTAAGTGCTCATTAATGTTAGTTATTTTGAATATTTTATTGCCTACAATAAAGTCCTTTAAACTGTAATAGAACTACGCACCTGGCCTAGAGTGTTAAACTAATAAATGTATAACATATATATATGTATTTAGCTTCCATGGTGGCTCAGTTGGTAAAGAATCCCCTTGCAATGCAAGAGATCTCCTGCAATGCAGGAGATCTGTGTTCAATCCTGGGTAGGGAAGATCCTCTGGAGAAGGAAATGGCAACACACTTCAGTATCCTCGCCTGGGAAATCCCATGGACAGAGGATCCTGGAAGTCTACAGTTCATGGGGTCACAAAAGATGGACATGACTTAGTGACTGAACCACCAAAAATATATATGTGTGTGTGTTTCTGTTTATAAATATATATATTTATATGTATCAGTCAGTCAGTTCAGTAACTTAGTCGTGTCCAACTCTTTGTGACCCCAAAATCGCAGCATGCCAGGCCTCCCTGTCCATCACAAACTCCCAGAGTCTACTCAAACCCATGTCCATTGAGTTGATGATGCCATCCAGCCATCTCATCCTCTGTCGTCCCTTTCTCCTCCTGCCCCAATCCCTACCAGCATTAGGGTCTTTTCCAATGAGTCAACACTTCCCATCAGGTGGCCAAAGTATTTGAGTTTCAGCTTCAACATCATTCCTTCCAAGGAACACTCAGGACTGATCTCTTTTGGGATGGATTGGTTGGATCTCCTTGCAGTCCAAGGGGCTCTCAAGAGTCTTCTCCAACACCACAGTTCAAAAGCACCAATTCTTCAGCACTCAGCCTTCTTCACAGTCCCACTCTCACATCTATACATGACCACTGGAAAAACCATAGCCTTGACCAGACAGACCTTTGTTGGCAAAGTAATGTCTCTGCTTTTAAATGTGCTATCTAGGTTGGTCATAACTTTCCTTCCAAGGAGTAAGTGTCTTTTAATATCATGGCTGCAATCACCATCTGCAGTGACTTTTGGAGCCCCCCAAAATTAAGTCTGACACTGTTTCCACTGTTTTGCCATCTATTTCCCATAAAGTTATGGGACCAAATGCCATTTATCTTAGTTTTCTGAATGTTGACCTTTAAGTCAACTCTTTCACTCTCCTCTTTCACTTTCATCAAGAGGCTTTTTAGTTCCTCTTCATTTTCTTCCACAAGGGTGGTGTCATCTGCATATCTGAGGTTATTGATATTTCTCCCGGCAATCTTGATTCCAGCTTGTGCTTCTTCTGGCCCAGCATTTCTCATGATGTACTCTGCATATAAGTTAAATAAGCAGGGTGACAGTATACATGCTTGACATCCTCCTTTTCTTATTTGGAACCAGTCTGTTTTTCCATGTCCAGTTCTAACTGTTGCTTCCTGACCTGCATACAGGTTTCTCAAGAGGCAGTTCAGATGGTCTGGTATTCCCATCTCCTTCAAAATTTTCCACAGTTTATTGAGATCCACACAGTCAAAGGCTTTGGCATATTCAATAAAGCAGAAATAGATATTTTTCTGGAGCTTTCTTGCTTTTTTGATGATCCAGTGGGTGCTGGCAATTTGACCTCTGGTTCATCTGCCTTTTCTAAAACCAGCTTGAACATCTGGAAGTTTACAGTTCATGTATTGCTGAAGCCTGGCTTGGAGAATTTTGAGCATTACTTTACTAGCTTGTGAGATGAGTGCAATTGTGCAGTAGTTTGAACATTCTTTGGCATTACCTTTCTTTGGGATTGGAATGAAAACTGACCTTTTCCAATCCTGTGGCCACTGCTGAGTTTTTCAAATTTTCTGGCATATTGAGTGCAGCACTCTCATAGCATCATCTTTCAGAATTTGAAATAGCTCAATTGGAATTCCATCACCTCCACTAGCTTTGTTCACAGTGATGCTTTCTAAGGCCCTTTCGACTTCACACTCTAGGATGTCTGGCTCTAGGTGAGTGAGCACATCCTGGTGATTATCTGGGTCATGAAGATCTTTTCTGTACAGTTTTTCTGTGTATTCTTGCCACTTCTTCTTAATATCTTCTGCTTCTGTTAGGTCCATACCATTTCTGTTCTTTATTGAGCCCATCTTTACATGAAATTTCCCCTTGGTATCTCTAATTATCTTGAAGAGAACTCTAGTCTTTCCCATTCTGTTGTTTTCCTCTATTTCTTTGCATTGATAGCTGAGGAAGGTTTTCTTATCTCTCTTTGCTATTCTTTGGAACTCTGCATTCAAATGGAAATATCTTTCCCTTTCTCCTTTGCTTTTCGCTTCTCTTCTTTTCACAGCAGTTTGTAAAGCCTCCTCAGACAGCCATTTTGCTTTTTTGCATTTCTTTTCCATGGGAATCGTCTTAATTCCTGTCTCCTGTACAATGTCATGAGCCTCTGTCCACAGTTCATAGGCACTCTATCTATCAGATCTGTTCCCTTAAATCTTTTTCTCACTCCTACTGTTTAATCATAAGGAATTTGATTTAGGTCATACTTGAATGGTCTAGTGGTTTTCCCTACTTTCTGCAATTTAAGTCTGAATTTGCCAATATGGAATTCATGATCTGAGCCATAGCCAGCTCCCAGTCTTGTTTTTGCTGACTCTATAGAGCTTTTCCTTCGTTGGCTGCGAGGATTATAATCAATCTGATTTCGGCGTTGACAATCTGGTGATGTCCATGTGTAGAGTCTTCTCTTGTGTTTTTAGAAGAGGGTGTTTGCTATGACCAGTGTGTTCTCTTGGCAAAACTCTATTAGGCTTTGCCTTGCTTCATTCCATACTCCAAGGCCAAATTTGTCTGTTACTCCAGGTGTTTCTTGACTTTCTACTTTCACATTCCATCCCTTACAATGGAAAGGACATCTTTTTTTGGTGTTAGTTCTAAAATGTCTTGTAGGTCTTCATAGAACTGTTCATCTTCAGCTTCTTTAGCATTACTGGTTGGGGCATAGACTTGGATTCCTGTGATATTGAAAGGTTTGCCTTGGAATTGAACAGAGATCATTCTGTCATTTTTGAGATCATTATGTGTGTGTGTGTGTGTGTGTGTGTGTATGAATTCATTAATTAATCTAATTTTAGGAAAGTTTGTACATAGTTTCTCTCTCTCAGCCAGGAAGAACACTGTGAAAGCTGACTGGCCTTGCATGCATTCCTGCTTCTGATGGTCCTTTATATCTTGGCCTGACCTGAATTTCTTTTTCTTATTCTTTCCTTATAAACTGGCCCTGTACTTTCAAAAATTTAAGTGACACAGCTGTAAGTCTGAGTCACCTTACTACACATGTGTGATAAGTCAAAACATTATTTTGCTATGAAGATGAGTTCATTATAACATGCTAGTAGTATATGTCGGAGAAGGCAATGGCACCCCACTCCAGTACTCTTGCCTGGAAAATCCCATGGATAGAGGAGCCTGGTAGGCTGTGGTCCATGGGGTTGCTAAGAATCGGGCACGACTGAGCGACTTCACTTTCACTTTTCACTTTCACACATTGGAGAAGGAAATGGCAACCCATTCCAGTGTTCTTGCCTGGAGAATCCCAGGGACGGGGGAGCCTGGTGGGCTGCCTTCTATGGGATCACACAGAGTCGGTCACAACTGAAGTGACTTAGCAGCAGCAGCAGCAACAGCAGCATATGTAAAGACTACAAATATAGGAAGTTCAGAAGCAGAATAGGGTGTCTGTTTTGTTCAATATCACATATCCTGAGCTAGAAGACAATTTGGTCCAGAATCCACCAGGGAAGCCCAAATTAATGCTTAATTAATATTTACTGAATGAATAACCATCATCTCTAATTAACCCTCTTAGAAGTAACTGCTTCTGCCAAACACACACATACACACACACACACACACACACACAAAAAAAAAAAAGTGGGGAGGCTCTTATGAACTGGAATGCTTCTGAAATCAATGACATTCCATTAAAACTGATGATGACATGGAGAGTTTTAGGTCTGGTATATATGAAAGTTCTCATCTGAAGGCACTGAATTGTGTCTATCTAGGTTATGAAGAAATAATTTATTCTATCCAGTCAAATGGCTTAAAGAATCTTTGGATGTTTGGTTTACAGATTCTAATCTGAGCTACAGTTAACAACTTGTAGGAGCACACCTGAAAAGGACAGGAATGCCCAAGGAGATGCTGTACTGTTGACGCTAACCATATTGTCGTTGGTTAAAGTAAAATGGTGCCAACTCTTTCCTGACCTCAGAATCATTGCATTTTTCATTGGTAGTATGCAAATTCAACATCCTTTCATAATGAAAAAAAAAAAAAAATTCCCAACAAATTGAGTATAGAAGGAAAGTACCAAACATAATTAAAGCTGTATCTGACAGAACCACAACTCATAATGTACTCAACTTTCAAAAGTTGAAAACTTTCTCATTAAAATATGAAGCAACACAAAAGTGTACACTCTAAAAATTCCTTTAAAACTTAAGACTGCAGGAAAAGTTCTGTTCAATTTTTAGAATTTTTTCCTACACATAGCCCAGGTCATCTCTGGAATGAGATAATTTAACTAAATATTTAGTTAATTTGACTATCTGTAATGGTGCTTCCAATGTTAGCCAGTTTTATCATTTAGATCTCAGCTTAAGCATCACCTTTTAAGAAAGGTCTTCTCTAATTACAGTATCCACAGTAGAATTCTCCCTCTTATTTCTATCACAGTACCCAATTTGTTTTCTTATAAGCATTGCATAGACTACAACTAATTTATTAAATTGTCTCCTTCTTCATTGTCTGACTCTAGAGTGAAAATACAAAGTGCCTGTGGGAAGGAACTTTTATATGGTTTGCCTCCTCTTTATCAATTGTTGTGTCCTCACCCATAACACAGCTCCTGGTATAAAATAGCTATCTTTTTATTAAATTATGAAAAATAATTTGAAAAAAGTATAAATATTATACCCAAATTAGTGATAACATTTTATGTGTAACAAATGTCAAGACAGGATAAACTGAGTATGAAATAAAAAGAATGATAAACTTGCTATGGCAATTTTGGAGACACTTGATAAATAAATCTTCACTGGAACAAAATTATTGGGCTGATATTTTGTTCTTATTTGGAAAGAGTCTAAAAATGGTTCAGTTCAGTTCAGTTCAGTCACTCAGTCGTGTCCGACTCTTTGCGACCCCATGAATCACAGCACAGCAGGCCTCCCTGTCCATCACCAACTCCCGGAGTTTACTAAAACTCATGTCCATCAAGTCGGTGATGCCATCCAGCCACCTCATCCTCTGTCATCCGCTTCTCTTGCCCCCAATCCCTCCCAGCGTCAGGATCTTTTCCAATGAGTCAACTCTTCACATGAGGTGGCTAAAACTGGAGTTTCAGCTTCAGCATCAGTCCTTCCAATGAACACCCAGGACTGGTCTCCTTTAGGATGGACTGGTTGGATCTCCTTGCAGTCCAAGGGACTCTCAAGAGTCTTCCCCAACACCACAGTTCAAAAGCATCAATTTTTCGGTGCTCAGCTTTCCTCACAGTCCACCTGTCACATCCATACATGACAACTGGAAAAATCATAGCCTTGACCAGACAGACCTTTGTTGGGAAAGTAATGTCTCTGCTTTTAAATGTGCTATCTAGGTTGGTCATAACTTTCCTTCCAAGGAGTAAGTGTATTTTAATTTCATGGCTGCAATCACCATCTGCAGTGATTTTGGATCCCCCCAAAATGAAGTCTGACACTGTTTCCACTGTCTCCCCGTCTATTTCCCATGGAGTGATGGGACTAGATGCCATGATCTTAGTTTTCTGAATGTTGAGCTTTAAGTCAACTTTTTCACTCTCCTCATTCACTTTCATC
>CM035289.1:59136845-59284596 GCA_020226075.1 Hydropotes inermis
ATGTGCTATCTAGGTTGGTCATAACTTTCCTTCCAAGGAGTAAGTGTATTTTAATTTCATGGCTGCAATCACCATCTGCAGTGATTTTGGATCCCCCCAAAATGAAGTCTGACACTGTTTCCACTGTCTCCCCGTCTATTTCCCATGGAGTGATGGGACTAGATGCCATGATCTTAGTTTTCTGAATGTTGAGCTTTAAGTCAACTTTTTCACTCTCCTCTTTCACTTTCATCAAGAGGCTTTTTAGTTCCTCTTCACTTTCTGCCATAAGGGTGGTGTCACCTGCATATCTGAGGTTATTAATATTCTCCCGGCAATTTTGATTCCAGCTTGTACTTCATTCAGCCCAGCGTTTCTCATTATGTACTCTGCATATAAATTAAATAACCAGGGTGACAATATGCAGCCTTGACATACTCCTTTTCCTATTTGGGACCAGTCTGTTTTTCTATGTCCAGTTCTAACTGTTGCTTCCTGACCTGCATACAGGTTTCTCGAGAGGCAGGTCAAGTGGTCTGGTATTCCCATCTCTTTCAGAATTTTCCACAGTTTATTATGATCCACACTTTATAGAGCTGTTTTTTTTTCCCTGTGATATATTTTTAACCCTAATTCTGTGATGTGATTTAGTAGTATCTTTACATATACATGTTGCTTTAAAATGTAGTGGAAAATCCCAGTGAATTTAATTAAGTAAGAATCAGTCTTGGACACATGCCAATTCTAAGACAATGATAAATGAAATCAGAAGAGATAAAATGTCCAGTGATTTTTTTTACCCTATTGGAAAATATGATGATATCTTTTTAAGAACTTATATACATTTTCAGTATGTTCTTTGTTAAGCTTAAAGTAATGCATTAAGAGAAAGAAAGAAAGAAAGAAAAGCAGCACAAGAAAATAGCATGTCAACATTTCAATTCAACTTTCAATTAGTCTGACCATGGGATCTCAAAGTGTTGGATACAACAGAGCCGAACTGAACTGAGCTTTATCAAAGCAACTTGATTGAATGAAAAGGACTAAATAATTGAATGGAATTTTTCTATACTAAAATAAGTAGGAAAAGAACTTACTTGAGATCAATTTCCCTGGGAAAAGGCTAGTTCCTGTCTTCCTATGAAAACATAAGATTTACATTTATTTTTGTTAAATTATCCTAGCATGGCAAACTTTTATTCTTTCTTTTTTTTGTGAACTCTGTGCAATTTATTTAAATAGTCTACAGTGAAAATGGAAATCTTCTGAATAATCAGACAAGTCCATGGAAGAAATAAATGAAGAGCTGAATGAAGGAAAAATATTCTCAAGCAGTCTTTTGATCTCTGCTGTCATACTGGATTAAAAGATTTCCAAGCCTTCATGAGTGAGTTAATACATCTTCTTTCAGATTGTGAACATTTTTCCACAAGGTGAGACTTAAATTCATAGTGAAATTCAGGCTTCACAGTTGTGTGACTATACTGTGTAAAAAAGTAAGCCATTCTGATGTAAGTCAAACTTCAATTCCAGTTCTAGTTTTATCAGATAAAATGTGTGTCCTTGGGGAAATTAATTCAAATAAAATGTGAGAAATACCATTATTAAGACAGTAATATTAAGTGTTGTATATTAAATGGTAAGTGCATGATTGGAACACATCATGGTGGTTTTGAGCTGTTGAGTGATATGCATTCATGCATGCTAAGTCTCTTCAGTTGTGTCCGCCTCTGTGTGACTCTATGGACTGTAGCCCACCAGGCTCCTCTGTCCATGGGATTCTCCAGGCAAGAATACTGAAGCGAGTTGCCATGCCCTCCTCCAGGGGGTCTTCCCCACCCTGGGACTGAATCTTCTTCTCATGTCTCCTGCATTAGCAAGTGGGTTCTTTACCACTAGAACCAGAACACAATTTAAAGAAAATCACTTGGACTGTTCCAGGAGAACAAATTGTTAGAGATGAGAATAAAAGAGGACATAATTGGCGAGAGGCAATTGCACTGGGCCAGGAAGGAAATGAGGGTAGGGAAAGATTAAATTTGTGATACATTTTGAAATTAGAGACTAGAGGATTTGGTAAAGCTCTGAAAAAATCATATGAGATTAATAAGCGAGTGAAAAACAGTATGAGATTTGTTTTTTTTGTTTTTTTTTTTTTGGTCTGAGCAAATATATTGAAGGTGAGAGGAACAGCTTTTTATTTTTATTTCTTTTTCTATTTTTTTATGGGAACAGAAATTTTTTTTTTTATTGTAGTGAATTTTGTCATACATTGAAATGAAACAGCCATGGGTTTACATGTGTTCCCCATCCCTATCCCCCCTCCCACCTCCCTCTCCACCCGATCCCTCTAGGTCTTCCCAGTGCACCAGGTCCGAGATGTTAATGATAACCCTATATGCAGAACAGAAAAAGAGACACAGATGTATAGAACAATCTTTTAGACTCTGTGGGAGAAGGTGAGGGTGGGATGTTTCAAGAGAACAGCATCGAAACGTACATTAACTAGGGTGAAACAGATCACCAGCCCAGTTAGGATGCATGGAACAGCTTTTTATTGAAAAAAAAAAATATTTCTTGTGAAAATACCAAATTGATATCCAGCTAGAGATGTCCAAAATTGGAGGTGTTACATGTACAAGATTCAAAATAAGTGCACACACACAGGCTGGAGGCACAAAATTACACTGTTTCAGTATTTACTGCCCAGGAAAAAAGAGGAATACCTTACTAAAGACCCCGAGTGAGTTTTGAGACAACCCAGGGTACTGACTTTATACCTAAAGTTTGATCTGCTATCACTGAAGATGTAAATTATATTATGTGGGACTCAGTGGCACACACTTGGAATTTCATAAATGGGGTATCTTTCAATGGAATTCCCTTTTAATCTTTCCTTGTTCTTTTACTTTTCCTTGAAAGCTCAGTCAAAGCATTACTTCCTCCTGGAAGTCTTCCCTTATTCCAGATAGATTGATATAATCCAACATTGTGACTTTTAGCATTGTATGAATATTCTGTAATGGCCTTTAATGCATTGGCCTGGAATTGTTTGATCCCTTCCTATGTGTCCTATCGCTGAAGATAGGGAACTATGCCTTATTCAAGTTGGTAATTATAATGCTTGTGATGCATTGGACACAGAAACTCCATATACACTCTTTTAATTGAATGGATTAATAAAAAGGTTAATTTAAAATGCATGTTGAGTTTCAACAGAAAACAAAATTCTGTATTTCAATTATCTTTCAGTTGAAAAATAAATATATGTATTTTTTAAAATGAGCATAAGGAATAGGGAAAAGTGAAAATAAATAAATTAAATACATTTAAAAGTGTTCTCCCTTGTTTTGCAGGTAAATTGCTTCCAACCAGATTAGATGGAGCCAAGGAACAATGTAACGTACTTTGTCCTCCTGGGCCTCCCACAGAATCCAAAGGAGCAGAAAGTCCTTTTTGTTATGTTCTTGCTTGTCTACATTTTGACTGTGATAGGCAACTTGCTCAGTGTTGTGAGAATAACTTTCAGTAAGACCCTGAATTCACCTATGTATTTTTTTCTTGCTAGCTTGTCATTTATAGATTTAATTTACTCTTTTTCCATTTCCCCTAGATTGATTTCAGACTTGTTCTTTGGAGTAAATATAATATCCTTCCAATTTTGTATGATGCAGCTGTTTACTGAGCACTTTTTGGAGGATCAGAGGTCACCCTTCTGCTGGTGATGGCCTATGACAGCTATGTGGCCATCTGTAAGCCCTAGCATTACTTGGTCATTATGAGGCAGAGGGTGTGTGTTGTACTTCTGGTGGTGTCCTGTGTTGGAGGTTGTCTACACTCAGTAATTCAACTTAGCACTGTTTATGGGCTTCCATTCTGTGGCCCCAGTGTCACTGATCACCGCATGTGTGACATGTACCCCTTATTGAAACTTGTCTGTAATGATACCTATGCCATTGGCATGTTAGTGGTGGCCAATGGAGGACTGAGCTCTGCTATGGTTTCTTTGCTCTTACTAATCTCCTATGGAGTCATCCTGCACTCTCTGAAGAACCTGAGCCAGGAAGGGAGGCAGAAAGCTTTCCACACCTGTGGTTCCCACATCACTGTGGTTTTCTGCTTCTTTGTCCCCTGCATTTTCATGTATGCAAGACCTGCTAAGACCTTTCCCTTTGACAAATCATTGAGTGTGTTTTACACAGTCATAACCCCCATGCTGAACCCATTAATCTACAGTCTAAGAAATTTTGAGATGACTAATGCTATGAAGAAACTCTGGAGAAACACAATGAGATCAAGTAATAAATAAGTGTGTTATTCATCAGAAAGAAACTACTTTAGCCTTAATACCAATTTATTTGGAATGCTGAAGTCTTTATAAATGTGATGCAAGCTGCCCTTTTTTCTAAAGGATTTATAATAATTAAATTAAAGAATGAACTATATTTTCATAAATAATGATAGTTTCCCTGCTAAAATGTACACTATCGTGTCTGATTTATGATTGCACTTAAAGAGGTGGAATACATTCACTGGGGCATCAATAAATAGAATTTAATGAATTAGTCAATGCAATTTTTATAGAGCACACTAATTTTTAATTAACTTCTGCATTTACTTTCATTACTTTTTCATTCTTGGTTTTAAGTTGAATTCTCATACTTTACCTCATTCTTATTATTATACTAGTTAACATTTTAATGCTATATGGACCATTCTTTTTTTCTATTTCATTTGCTTTACACATGAATTTTTTAGTGTAGTATTTAATTTTTAAATCAAAATTGACAGTAAGATGAATAATTTTGAATACTAAATATAGAATCCAGGCAAATTAAAGTAGAATAAACCTCATACACATCCCAAAACATGTTCCCCAGTACTTCCAAATGCAGTCACACAGTTTCTGAGATTCAATTAATATTTTGAAACTACAAGTGTATATATATATGTGTGCGTGTGTGTGTGTGTGCGTGTGTGTGTGTGTCTCTGGGTATATATTTTCCTTTGCATCACTTAGCCTTTTGAATATCTTTTCATACCAGTCCATATAGACCTAACTAATTCTCAGTTTCCTCACACTGCTTTATTTTTATGTATAAATACTGGCTTATTAATTTGTAACAATTGTACCATTAGCAATATAAGAATTTTAATTGTGAGGAATACATAGAAATTTTCTGAAATATGTTCTCAGTTTTTATGTAAATCTAAAAACATTCTCTTTTTAAATTTGTATTGCAGTATACAATAGTCCATAGAGTCACAAAGAGTTGGACACGATTGAAGCAACTTGGCACACATGCACACATAGTTGCTTTACAGTGTTGGGCTACTTTCTGCTGTACCACGAAGTGAATCACCTACACACACACATATAGCTCTGGTCTTCTTTGTGTTTCTTCTCATTTAGGTCACCACAGAGAATTGGGTAGAGTCCCCTATGCTATGCAGTAGGTTCTCATTAGTTACCTATCTTATTACTACCCATAGCATCAATAGTATATATTCTACCCATAGCATCAATAGTATATATATATATATATATATATATATATACTATTGATATATATATATCAGTCTCAATATCACAATTCATTCTACACCTGCCTTCCCCACTTAGTATCCATATGTTTGTTCTCTACTTCTGAGTGTCAATTTCTATTTTGTAAATAAGATCATTTCTATCATTTTTTTTTACAGATTCTACATATAAAAATTATTATACAATATTTGCATTTCTCTTTCTGACGTCCTTCACCGCATATGACAATCTCTAGGTCCATCCATGTCTCTATAAATGACCTAATTTTATTCCTTTTTATGGCTGAATCATTCCTGGTTATTGCTTTACTTCTTTATATAGATACACTAAAATCAATGTAAGTATAATAGGAAAGAACAAATATGACTCCATATTGGATCAATTTCTTTTACTTTAAGCTTTGTATTCTATTACTATTGCTACAAGTGAATCACTAAAGAGATGCTGCTGTAGCTAATAAAATACAAAAGAAATGATCCATCTCTAGGAACACTGCCTCTCATGCCTAAACATTAAGAAAATTTTATTTATTTATTTATTATTACATTTATTTAGCTCAGGAAAATATTCTGACCAGTCCCCCTGGGAATGACTGCAAGAAAGAAGAAAATAATGCATATCCTCTGTAGTCTGGCCAGAACCAGGAAATATTTGCATCAACTTGTCACCTTTTTGGCTTCTCTGGTGGCTCAGATGGTAAAGAACCCACGTGCAATGCAGGAGACATGGGTCCGATCCCTGGGTTTGGATGATCTCCTGAAGGAGAGCATGGCAACCCACTCCAATATTCTTGCCTAGGGAATCCCCATGTACAGTGGAGTCTGGCAGACTGCAGTTCCTGGGGTCACAAAGAATCAGGCATGACTGAGTGACTAAGCACACATACAACATCTTTTATACTTTACCCCTTCACCTCTCTATTTTTATTCTATAAGGAAACTAGCACCCCAACCCAGACAAGATGGTCCTTTTGAACACTAGTCTACCATATCCTCACTCTACTAGCTTTCTGAAGAAATTTGCCACCCCTTACCCTAAAAATTTGTATCTCAATTTGTTGGCCTGACACAGGACAAGAAACACAAACTTGGACTTGGTATCAAAAGCTCAAATTCTAGTTTCCATGTACTTGAATTCATAGAAAACTCACTTATAACATAATATGAAATTCAGGATAGTTATTCTGCTTAAGGTGAAAGATGTCCATCACTTTCTGGAGATTTCTGGCTTTGATGAACTCTCTTTTTAAAAAATTAATTAATTAATTAATTTTACTTTATAGCATTGTATTGGTTTTGCCATATGTTTACTTGAATCTGCCATGGGTGTACATATGTTCCCCATCCTGAAACCCCCTCCATCCACCCTCCCCATCCCATCCCTCTGGGTCATCCCAGTGCACCAGCCCCGAGCATCCTGTATCATGCATTGAACCTGGACTGGCGATTTGTTTCACATATGAAAATTTACATGTTTCAATGCCATTCTCCCATATCATCTCATCCTCGCCCTCTCCCACAGAGTCCAAAAGACTGTGATAAACTCTTAAATCAGTCAGCTAAGAACTTGGAAGTGAAACAACAGAAATAGACTTCTAGTTCTGTCACTTACTTTTTTGTATAATTTGTATAAGATTTTTTAAATATAATTCTTCTGTGTATTATTTCCACTTCTTCTTAATATCTTCTGCTTCTTTTAGGTCCATATCATTTCTGTCCTTTATTGTGCCCATCTTGCATGAAATGTTTCCTTGGTGTCTCTAATTTTCTTGAAGAGATCCCTAGTCTTTCTTATTCTATTGTTTTCCTTTATTTCTTTGCATTAAACACTTCAGAAGGCTTTCTTATCTCTCCTTGCTATGTTTTGGAATTCTGCATTCAGATGGATATGCCTTTGCTTTTTTGTCTTTCACTTCTCTGCTTTACTTAGCTATTTCTAAGCCCTCCTCAGACAACCATTTTGCCTTTTTGCCTTTCTTTTTCTTTAGGATGGTTTTTAACACAGCCTTCTGTACAATGTTATGATGCTCCGTCCATAGTTCTTCAGGCACTCTATCTATCAGATCTAATCCCTTGAATCTATTTGCTACTTTCACTGTATAATTATAAGGTTTTGATTTAGGTCATACCTTAATGAACTAGTGGTTTTCCCTATTTTCTTCAATTTAAGTCTGATTTTTGCAGTAAGGAACTCATGACATGAACCACAGTCAGATCCTGTTTTTTTTTGTTTGTTTGTTTGTTTTTATGCTATATAGAGCTATATAGAGCTTCTCCATGTTTGACTGCAAAGAATATAATTGAACTGATTTCAGTATTGATCATTCATATGTAGTATGAACTCTTGTGTTATTGGAAGAGGGTGTTTGCTATGACCGGTGCATTCTCTTGGCAAATATCTGTTAGCCTTTGCTCTGCTTCACTTTGTACTCCAAGGCTAAACCTACCTGTTACTACATGTATCTTTTGACTTTCCTGTCCCCTATGATGAAAAGGACATCTCTTTTGAGTTTAGTTCTAGAAGGTCTTGTAGGTCTTCATAGAACCATTCAACTTCAGCTTTTTTGGCGTTAGTGGTTGGTTAATAGAGTTGGACTACTGTGGTATTTAATGATCTGCCTTGGAAGTAAACAGAGAATAATATGTTATTTTTGGCATTGTAACCAGGTGCTACATTTCAGACTCTTTTGTTGACTCTGAAGGCTACTCCATTTCTTCTAAAGGATTCTTGCCCACAGTGTTAGATATAATAGTCACCTGAATTAAATTCAACTACTCTGGTACATTTTAGTTCGCTGATTCCTAAAATGCCAACGTTCACTCTTGCTATCTCCTGTTCGACCACTTCCAATTTACCTTGATTTATGGACCTAACATTCCAGGTTCCTATGCAATATTGTTCTTTACAGCATCAAAATTTGCTTTCACCACCAGACACATCTCCATAACTGGGCATTGTTTCCACTTTGGCTCAGCCTCTTTATTATTTCTTGAGCTATTTAATCTTTCTGGAGCTATATCTCTTCTCCAGTAGCATATTGCACATGTAACTGACCTGGGGTGTTCATCTATCAGTGTCACATCTTTTTGCCTTTTCATACTGTTCATGGGGTTTTCAATGCTAAAGTGGTTTACCATTCCCTTCTCCAGTGGACTGTGCTTTGTCAGAACTCTCCAGAGCCAGACACGCCTTTGAGTGTTTCAATGTCTCTTGCGGAGGCACAGGTGAGCAGTGGCCTGGGGACAGGGATACTTGCCACAGCAATCCTGGAAGGCACAACATGTGGCATGGCAAACATAGACTGTGTATTAAAAAGCAGTGACATCATTTTGCTGACAAATGTCCACCTTCAGTCAGTTCAGTGCTCGGTCATGTCCAGCTCTTTGTGACCCCATGGACTGCAGCGTACCAGGCTTTCCTGTCCATCATTAATTCCTGGAGCTTGTTCAAACTCCTGTCCATTGAGCCAGTGATGCCATCCAACCATCTCATCCTCTGTCATCTCCTTCTCCTCCTGCCTTCAATCTTTCCCAGCATCAGGCTCTTTTCAAATGAGTCAGTTCTTGGCATCAGGTGGCCAAAAGGAGCTTCAGTTTCAGCACCGTCTTTCCAATGAATAGTCAGGACTGATTTCCTTTAGGATTGACTGGTTTGATCTTGCAGTCCAAGGGACTCTCAAGTGTCTTCTCCAACACCACAGTTCAAAAGCATCAATTCTTCGGTGCTCAGCATTCTTTATTGTCCAGCTCTCAGATCCATACATGACTCCTGAAAGACCATAGCCTTGACTAGACATACCTTTGTTGGCAAAGTAATGTCTCTGCTTTTTAATATGCTATCTATGTTGGTCATAGCTTTTCTTCCAAGGAGTAAGCATCTTTTAAATTCATGGTTGCAGTCACCATCTTCAGTGATTTTGAAGCCCAATAAAATAAAGCCTGTCCCTGCTTCTATTGTTTCCCCTTATATTTGCCATGAAGTGATGGAACTGGATGCCATGATCTTAGTTTTTTGGAGCCAAAAAACTTGTTTCAGTCTCCTTTTTCACTTTCATCAAGAGGTTCTTTAGTTCTTCTTTACTTTCAGCTATCAGGGTGGTGTCATCTGCATATCTGAGCTTATTGATATTTTTACCGTCAGTCTTGATCCAAGCATTTTTTATGATCTACTCTGCATATAATTTAAATAAGCATGGTAGCAATAGTTACATCTAGTCAAAGCTATAGTTTTTCCAGTAGTCATGTACTGATGTGAGAGTTGAACCATAAAGAAGGCTGAGCAATCAATAAATGATGCTTTTGAACTGTGTTGCTGGAGATGACTCTAGAGAGTCCCTTGGATGGCAAGATGAGCAAATCAGTCAATCTTAAAGGAAATCAACCCTGAATGTTTATTAGAAGGCTGATGATGAAGCCAAAGATCCAATACTTTGGCCACCTTAAGTGAAGAGCTCTTCGGGAAAGCCCCTGATGCTGCAAAGATTGAGGACATGAAGAGAAGGGGACAACAGAAGGCAAGAAGATTGGAAGACAGAACCACCTCAATGGACAAGAGTTTGAGCAAGCTGTGGGAGATCGTGAAGGACAGGGAAGCAAGGTGTGTTGCAGTTCATGGGGCTACAAAGAGTCGGACATGACTGAGCAACTGAACTACAATAACATTACATAGGTCTGCCATACAAAAAGGCTTAATCTTTCTAACTTTACTCCAGTGTTACCTTGGATTTGAGAATTTCAAATATACTCTGATTAATTGAAAATAAAGAATAGTCGTTTACAGAAACTTAGGTCTTCACTCTTAATGAGTCACTTACTCTTTGCTATTAGGATGATGTTTTTCCAGTTGGTTCTCCAAAGGTCATTGGCCAGGAGAAGCATCTGAAAATATACCATGCACTAGAAGGATCTCTCAGTTCTCTGGAGCATGATTCCTAGGTGAATTTTATCTTGAACCAGCAGCTTAGGGACTAATTGTTTTAACAGCTCAGTTAAGTGCTTTCTTATTCATTGTTGATTAAATGCTCATTCTTGTCTACCTTTCCCTGAGTGAAGACTTCTCTGTGGGTATTGATATTACTGCCAAGATATAAAATATAACTCATTGCCTTAGCAGGTGTGAATCATTTTAATATAGTCATATAAAGGCTTTGTAAAAATCAAAAATAAAGCCTCTTTCTTTAATTACCCAGCTCTTCACATTATTGACTAAAATTATTATCAAAAGTTTGATAAATTAATCTGGCTAGTTGAATATAATAGTGAAGTTTTAAATTTGGTACTGAAATATATTTTCAATAAAATATTTTAAGTTTGATGACATCAACCACATCAGCTGTATATTATTTAAGTCAACTCAGGATAATTCTACAATCTGAACTAAGTGTTTAAAAGCACTGAAAATGGCCATTCTTTGTACAGGCAGTGAGATGTATCCATGTGACAAAGCACTTCCAGCTGCAGGGACTACCCTGATCTTTGCTCTGTGGTCATAGCAGTGTTGATGGGGTAACACTCTTGATTTATCTTAATTTAAATAAATTTCATCTTCAAGGATCAAAGACAGAATTGGAGAAACCTGGACTTGAAAATATAACAGAAGAGGAAATAGAAACCCAGGTAACACATTCACAAAAATTCTTCTATGCTATACGAACAGGGCAAAATCAAGTTATTTGAAATGAATGATATATCTTTCTAAGAAGCAAGATTTAACACATAACCTCAAAGGTTTTATGCCAGAAGCTCCTGGTATAGTAGAATACATACATTCTTTACTCCTTTTGTAAAATATTATTGAATTAAAAAGAGAGGTGATATATTTATCCAGTATTTTGCTTTCAAAGTATTTAAATGTGTGCTGAAATAGAGAAAACACATAGTGAAAGATAACATGACAATATAATGTGACATAAAAATGGTCTTTTAATAACTTTTTTAAGATTACTTTATATAATTTAGAGAATTTAGCAATGATTTTGCATTTCAGGATAGTGAAGATAATACAAAGATTAATATAGCTCTTTATAAACTGTTACCTTGTGAATGATCACTTTAAATATCCTGGTTCTATGTAAATATTTTATTTATTTGTAAATTTTTTATTGTGGTAAAATATAACTAACACATTATTGTTCATCCATTTTCACTCTACATCTCCAGAACTTTATCATCATTTGAACTAAAGCTCTGCACCCATTTAAATAATAACAATGGGACTCCTCGCTTCCACAAACCCTGGTAACCACTGATGAACTTTCTGTCTCTGTGAATATGCCTATTCTAGGAACCTCAAAAAGGCAGATCTTAAATATTTGCCTTTTCTTTCTAGCTTATTGCACATAGTATATATTTTCAAGATTCATCCCTGTTATAGCATGCATTAGAATGTCCTTCTTTGTGGAGGCTGACTAATATCCCATTTTCTATATATAGCACAATTTATCTATTCATTCATTGTTGCTGCTTAGTCACTAACTCATGTCCAAATCTTTTTCGACCCCATGGACTGTAGCCCAGCAGGCTCTTCTGTCCATGGAATTTCCCAGGCAAGAATACTGGAGTGTGTTGCCATTTCCTTTTTTAGGGGATCTGCCCAACCCAGGGATCAAACTTGCATTTCCAGCATTGGCATGTGAATTCTTTACTGCTGAACCACCAGGGAAGTCATTCATTAGTTGTTGGAAATTTGGGTCGTTTCCACCTCTGGGCAATTATGAATAATGTTCCTATGAATGTCTTGTGCTAACATGTACTAAAGTATTTGCTTCCTATTCATTTTTTGTAGAAATCCACATTGACATTTTCAGATTTAACTAATGACCTTTTCTTACAGAGGCAAACAAACTTACAGTGTGAAAACTTGAGCTCAGAGACACTGAGTTATTTGCTAGATTCACTTATCTGTACTTATAACTTGTTAGTGCATTTTAGTATCTGGGGAAATATAATTCATGTATATTTTTATACAAACAATTTACAGAATTTTAATAAAATATCAATATCTATACCTTTCGGTGCAGTAATTTCATGAATATTTTCTTATTTTTAGAATCTTAAATTTAATATGAATGCAATAGAACATATCACTTTATGCACTCAGTTGTCCTCTTAATTATGGAAAGAAGATTCCTCAGATTAAATTTAATTTTAATGATATATTTCAAAGAATAAAATGAGACATGGAAAAAGACAGACAAGGGAATTTCCACAACGTCATGTGAGTAGTGAAAATAGGGCAGCTTCCAGAATTACAAAAGGTAATGACCCATTTGATCCACCTATCTAAAGGGAATGATTTTTTGGATAGTTAGACAAAAGGTTGGGTTTGTGGGGAAATTGAAGTAAAACTAATTTAGAGTCATGGTGTTAAAGTTACATGGGGAGACAAATAATAGTAAATCCTATTTTTAATTTTATTTAGTGATTACTAGTCAGACCATTTTCATAGAGATTATTTGTATTATACTGTTGAATCCCTAAAACCATGCTATGTGATAAGTGATATTATGTCTCATTACACAGATGGTGTTGAGTACTTGATCCAGGTCACACAGTTAGTAAGTATGGAGTGCAGGGTTAGGATTCCAAACAATAATTTAAATCCCAAATTGCCATAAAGCACAATATTGCCATCCAGAGCTGCACCTGCAAAATTATAAAACATAAAACCAAGTAAAACTTAACAAGACTATGTATGAGGTAGGAAATGTATGATACCTGGTCATTGCTTTTCTGTGTTTGTCTTCAAAGCATGCTCAACCATATTTAGGGTTTACAGGCAGTATATTTCCTTTTATTACAAAGAAATTGATTTGGAAAATTTGATGTTGCTTTAAAATTTATCTTTTAAAACAAAATCTGATGAACTGGTTAAATGTTTATTAAGACCTCCAATTTTTTTGATGCATCATTTTTATGGTCACTGATCAATCACTAAATTAAAACTTTTACTTGCATTGGAAATAGGCTTTCCTATATAGAAAGTTAAATAGAAACATATTAAAGTATAGATTGTGATCATATGTTGCAAAGGGGTCTGGACTGAAACTCAAATTTTCAGGGTTTGCAATTTCTAAGATCTTTAAATTGAAAGTGTTTCCCAAAATTTTATGCCTTGCATACCATATAAATAGTTCATTTTTTCATAGTGTGCTGTTGAATTCAACATAGTGTAGCTCAACTTAATTTATTTTATTTATCCTTGTGGAAGAGGTATCATGAATGTGCATTTTTGAGCATTCTTTAAAGATGTATGTTCTCATTGATTATATTTAAGAGATTTAAAGAATCTCACAAATGTTTGAAGTAGATATATTTAATTTTACTAAATACTAAAGTAAAATATTGATAAAGTCTACAATTTTTTATCATTCTGAGTCAATAGAATACTGATGCTCATAAGAATATTTTAATAATTGAATATTCATTGCCCACTTAAAATGGATAAAGCACACTGAGATTCTGGGAATAGTTATTAGTAAGACATGTTTACGGACCCAACAAACCCAACAGATGACAGTAGAAAATCAGCTATAAACACATACATGTTGCAAGTGCTCAAAAGGTCAAGTGTAAATGCTCAAAGGGTCTCCTACTGGAAGTTATCTCCTTAGTGCTCAGACAACTGCTATGAACTGTGAATATTTATTTTCTATTACAAACACTTACATAGCTTCCTCATTGTGAGTGGAGATATTTAATAAAGTATCTATACAATGAAAGTCTTCCCAAGTGGCTCAGTGGTAAAGAATCTGCCTGCCTAGCAGGAGACTTAGATTCAATCCGTGGTTTAGGAAGGTTCCCTAGAGAAGGAAATGGCAACTCACTCCAATATATTCATTCTAGGAAATGCCATGGACAGAGGAGTCTAGCAGGCTATACTCCATGGAGTTGCAAAGAATCAGACACATTTTGGTAACTAATCAGCTACAACAACATAAAACAAAAAGGCAAAACTCTGAAGCCAGAGCTCCTTTAGGCAGCTGGTGTTTTCTATCCATGCCTCTTAAAGTTCAGAATTTGATTTCCTCATTTTCCTTTGACTGAAAGTATAATATAAATCTTGATACTGAAGTTACCTCTCATTCCACCTCCAGATGGACAGTTAGGAAATCTGAAATTCCTCTATTCCCTACTCATTCAGTGACTTCAAACTAAGCAGTTTTCTGATTTCAAAGCATATTATTTTCAGCTCATGGTCTTTGCCACTTTCTATCTGCTTTTACTTCAATCTTATTTTCTCTTCTTTATATTTTTATTTTACCTCTACTGTTTGAGTAAAAAGTGTCATGTCAGAGGCACAAGATAATTCCTGTTCTTCAAAAGTGTCAGTCCATAAAGTAAATACTGAAATGGAACACATTTAAAACAATTACATGAAAAACTGGTCCTGGATCATATCTGAAAGAACCAACAGACAATTTATTTTACTTAAGTGAGAATGAATGTTTTGTATTTTACATAGACTCACAACAATAAGAATGCATCATTTGAACAAAATAACTAAACTATTGGCTACTTTAATAAACAAATAACTTCTAACATATATTAATTCATCTTCATTAATATAAAGAGAATGAAACAGCAAAAATGTTAGCATGCCATTTAGAATAAAGGCTTCAATGACAAGAATTTGGAAACTCACACGTGTGGAAATAATGCTGCCTTTTCAATAGGAATCAGAGTTGGGATGTGATTTTCCAAAGGTGCCTCCGGCTTACTCTCAGACACTCAGTCATGTCCGGCTCATTGCCACCCTATAAACGATAGTCCACCAGGCTCCTCTGTCCATGGGATCCTCCAGGTAAGAATATTGGAGTGGGTTGACACTTTCTCCTCCAGGAAGTCTTTCCATCAAGGGATGGAATCCATGTCTCTTAAGCCTCCTACACTTGCAGGCATATTCTTTACCACTAGCCCAGCCAGGGAAGCCCAAGCTAACCAAAATCAAATGATATTTCTAGATGTCTGGTAGCAAATTCTCTCCATTATAAAATGATTCAGCCTAAAATATTTATTTTGTCATTCTTATTTGAGCTTGGCTAGCAATAATCAGTTCTAAACTATTTTGGAAAGTAGGAAAAATGCTTACATAGTACCCAATCCCTTAGTTTTGTACTGTCCATTTTTTTCCCCTCCAATAGCTTATAACAAATTGCACTGTCCACTTTCCCTCCAAAATGTATTGTACATTTTTTCCTTCCAAGTAGCTTGTAATAAATATCTACTTAGTTTGTGTGTTTTTATGTGTTTGGGTGTGTATATATCCAAGCAGAATGATGATTTTACTGTGCTTTCTTGAGTAGTAAGATTTCATACATTTTATCTCTGTTCAGTTGCTCTCTTATGAGTTTTGAAATTCAATATAATTAAGTAGAATTCAATAAGCATTGAGGGCTTTCCTGGTGGCTTTTACTGAAAAGAATCCACCTGCAATTCAAGAGACCCTGGTCCAAACCCTGGGTCAGGAAGATCCCTTGGAGAAGGGACTGATTACCCATTCCAATATTCTTGCCTGGAGAAAACTATGGACAGAGGAATATGGTGGGCTATAGTCCATGGGGTCGCAAAAGAGATGAACACAACTGAGTAATTACCATGAGCGTGAATAAGCATTGAAAGAGCATTCAAAATGTGCCTGTTTCTCTCACTCTTGTGGTTGATTTATGTCTCAATTTTTGAAAATCATAATAGTCAGAAAGATATTTATCAAAAGCTCAACTTATAATTTTATCCTGGAGAAGGAAATGGCAATCCACTCTAGTATTCTTGCCTGGAGGATACCATGGACAGAGGAGCCTGGCAGGCTCCTATAGGGTGACAAGAGTTGAACACGTTTGAGTGTCTTAGCACATAATTGTATGCTCCATGACTAGGTATTACTTCATATAAGTATGTAAAGAAAGTTATTACAAATTAGATTGTTTTCATGATAGATTTCAGAAGGTGAAAATGCACTTAGGAAAAAAAATGATATGTAAAATGAAAAAAAAAATCTTGTCTTTGATAGGAGATATTCTGGAGAAAGCATCTTTTTCCTCATTTGGTATATAAACTCACAAATCTACCCACTCATATATACTCCTCAATTAGAACACTGAAGCTTCAGCACTGTAGTTGAAGCAAAGAATTTGATAAAATGAATGGAGTACTGTGGAAGGACATTGCAAAGTGTCATGTTCTAAAGACATACTCTGTGTGAGATACTGTGGAGAAAACTGTTCAGTAAGGCATCACATATTTGACACAAAACTTGTGATCTCAGATTCATTATTGGCCCTTTGGTTTGCAGTCTCTGATACCTGATCAACAGCTTCAGGACACATGGGAAATAGGAACAATGTGACTGAGTTTGTCCTTCTGGGGCTCACACAAAACCCTGAGATGCAAAAAGTTCTATTTGTTCCATTCTTATTCATCTACATTGTGACAATAACGGGTAATCTGCTTATCATGGTGACCATCACAGCCAGCAGATCACTGGGTTCCCCTATGTATTTTTTTCTGGTTTCTTTATCATCTATAGATGCTGTCTATTCAACCGCCATTGCTCCCAAAATGATCACTGACTTGCTTCATGAGAAAAAGACTATTTCCTTCCAGGCTTGTATGACTCAAGTCTTTATAGATCATTTAACTGCTGGTGCTGAAGTCATCCTTCTGATGGTGATGGCCTATGACCGATATGTAGCCATCTGCAAGCCTCTTCATTATTTGATCATCATGAATAGGAGGGTATGTGTCCTCATGCTGCTGGTGGCCTGGACTGGAGGCTTTCTGCACTCACTGGTTCAAGTTCTTTTTATTTATCAGCTCCCTTTCTGTGGCCCCAATGTCATTGACAACTTCCTGTGTGACATGTACCCTTTACTGAAACTTGCTTGCACTGATACCCACCTCATTGGACTTTCTATGATAGCTAACGGAGGGGCAATCTGCACTGTTGTCTTCTTCATCCTCTTAGTGTCCTATGGGGTCATACTACACTCCCTGAAGACTCATGGGTTGGAAGGGAATCACAAAGCCTTCTACACTTGTGCATCTCATATAGCTGTGGTCCTTTTATTCTTTGTTCCTTGTGTCTTCCTGTATGCAAGGCCTAATGTCAACTTTCCCATTGATAAATCCATGATGGTTGTTTTAACATTCATAACTCCCATGTTGAACCCTTTAATCTACACTCTGAGAAATGCTGAAATGAAAAATGCCATGAGGAAACTCTGGAGTAAAAATATGGCCTTAGTTGGAAGAGGGAGTTATCCATCATATAGAATGTGAAGGTTATTCTTTTACAAAATCAAGGAATAGTTTCACCTTCAGTGGTTTTATTTAGAAGATTATTTCCTTTGTTTTATTTAGCCTGTTTATTCTGAAACAGCTATATAAATAAAACTGTATGTAAGTGGAATATTTTACAGTCCTGAGAGACCAAGAGAATCACATATATTTAATCTCTTATATATGTAGTCATACTGTATTAAGATTCTTTACTGACAACATTTTTTGTGTCTATTTCACATTCTTGTTTGTGGGTTATAGTACCATCCTAGTACAAAGAAATATGACCTAGTAGAATGTATTCTCTATTAGAGAGTGTGAAATTATGACCATTATACAGAGTGAAGTAAGCCAGAAAGATAAACACCAGTACAGTATACTAACACATACGTATGGAATTTTAAAAGATGGTAATTATAACCCTATATGCAAAACAGAAAAAGAGACACAGATGTATAGAACAGACTTTTGGACTCTGTGGGAGAAGGTGAGGGTGGGATGTTCAGAGAGAATAGCATTGAAACAAGTATACTATCAAGGGTGAAACAAATCACCAGCCCAGGTTGGATGCATGAGATGGGTGCTCAGGGCTGGTGCACTGGGATGACCCAGAGGGATGGGAAGGGGAGAGAGGTGGGAGGGGGGATCAGGATGGGGTACACATGTAAATCCATGGCTGATTCATGTCAATGTATGGCAAAAACCACTACAATATTGCAAAGTAATTAGCCTCCAACTAATAAAAATAAATGAAAAATACATAAATAAATAAACTTCTATCTTGAGACAAAAAAAATTAAAATAAACAAAAATTCAGATTTTTATTGTTAAATAGGTTAATCTAACAATAAAATTAATTACTGAAAATTTCACAGACCATATTCATAGAAGGTATAAAGCCATGAGAAATGAACTTTGTCAACTTTATATTAAAACACTAGTATATGATGGATCTTTGTTCATTCTGAAAATGCCAAATTTTCAACTGTATTCTGTGCATCTAGATCAACAGCCCTCTGGTACTTGAAAACAATTTTAAGTCATTCATATCATATATAATTCCAGAGTCTTTCTATATCTGGGTACAGATTTTTTAACCCAATAACAGATGCCTTCCCAGTTCTCTGTAGCTCTTTGATTCTTTGATAGTTTGGAGGGTAAGATACTGTATAGCAAACATCATTCTTTTTATTTTTCTTTTGGCTGAGCTGGGCCTTCATTTGTGGTGTGTGGCCTTTTCATTGCAGTGTGTGGGCTTCTATTGTTGCAGCTCTGTGAGTTTCTTTAATTGGGCCAGCTAGGCTCATGCCTGCCAATGCAGGAGACATAAAACACCTGGGTTGATCCCTGGATCAGAACCTCTGGAGAAGGAAATGGTAACACACTGCGGTATTCTTGCCTAAATAATACATGGACAGAGGAGCCTGCTGGGCTACAGCCCATAAGGTCACAAAAAGATAGACATGACTGAAGTGACATAACACACAGGCTCCATTGTGCAGGCTCAGTACTTGCAAGCTTAGTTGCCCTGTAACATGTGGGATCAAACCTGCATTAGAAGGTGGATTCTTAACCATTGGACCACGAGGGAGGTCTCACAATGATCATTCTTTAAGGTTCTTTAAGGTTCATTATACTGTTCTTCTTAGAATTCAACCCACAACTTAATACTAAGGTATTCAATCTGCCTTTATCCTTTTATCAATTTCTAACTGCATTTACTTAGTGTACTTAGTGATGTTAATGCCTCTGATTATTGACACATATTGAACTAATGACAGTTATATAATTTCATTTATTCCTCAGTGAAGGAAATAAAAAAGTGCACTAGATCTTTCAATTAGAAAGAAATCTAATAGAGTGAATTAGCCACTTTAAAAATAATCATATTTGAGGGAACTGACATGTGGATTTGACCATGCTCACTAGAGTGAGGAACATACAGATAAGGAATCTGGACTCAATGAAAAGTATCTTTGCATGTACTTCTTTAAATATGTTAAAGTTTTTTTTTTCATATGTATGTCTTTAAAGTTGCATAAGATATACATTTCAGTTATGGTGTGAGATGGACATATACTTTCCTTTCTTAGCATAAGGATAAATAAATCTTGCCAGTACATTTATTGAATAATAATTCTTTTCCTGACTACCTTGCAATACCACTAACTTCATACATATATACATACACATTATTCTATTTCTTAGCTGTATGTGTTGTTCCACTAATATCCATGAACCGGTACTATAGTGCTTAAATTACTGCAGTGTTTCAGATACCATTGTCATATAAAACATCACAGCAAACTTGAGTGGTTTAAAGCATTAACATTCACTTTATTGTTTCAGGTGTTTTCAGTGGGTCTGGAATTTGATCAGATCAATTGACTACTTCAGTCTCAGCATCTTTCTTGAGGTTTTAGTTAGAAATGGGCAGAGGCTGAAGTCATCTGAACAAGTTTCTTCATTCATATACTTGATACACAGGCTGGAGAGCCTTGAACAGTTGGGATTAGAACAGCTGGTATATCTTGAGGTCACAAAAGTAAAGATCTAATCATATACAATTGATGTCCTAATAAAAAATGGAAAGTTCGCCAGAGCCCACTCTCTCATGTTTGCTTAGAGGAGAGGCCCTGTGAAACTGAGCACTGAAGAACTGATGCTTTTGAACTGTAGTGCTAGAGAAAAGACTCTTGAAAGGCCCTTGGACTGCAAGGAGATCAAGCCTGTCAATCCTAAAAGAAGTCAACACTGAATATTCTTTGGAAAGAC
Organism: Hydropotes inermis; assembly: GCA_020226075.1. NCBI lineage: Eukaryota > Metazoa > Chordata > Mammalia > Artiodactyla > Cervidae > Hydropotes > Hydropotes inermis. The sequence continues at coordinate 59,157,420 of CM035289.1, forward strand.
TGATTCTGAAGCTGAAGCTCCCTGGAAAACACCTTGCTGGGAAAGACTGAGGGCAGGAGAAGAGGATGACAGAGGATGAGATGGTTGGATGGCATCACTGACTCAATGGACAAGCATTTGAGCAAACTGTGGGAGATAGTGAAGGACAGGGAAGCATGTCATATTGCAGTCCATGGGGTCACCAAGAGTCAGACATAACTGAGCCACTGAACAGCAACCCACATGCTTCCCCTTAAAGTATGTCAGGAACTGTTACACCACAGTGTGGGTCCTTTATAAAATCTCAGCTACAAATATCCAACCCATGTCTTTAAAGATCAGTCTTAGTTCCTTGCAAATGAAACAGGATTTTCTGTGGTATGTTTAGGTCTATTGATGAGAAATATTCTTCACTCTTAATAATTCAATTTGTCCTTCAAGAAGGTGATATCAATGTGTTGTAGTTTTCTCTGACTTGTTGCCATGTATTTCTGCACTACAAGCTTTTTCTTTATTTTAAATGACAAATGTATGCCTCTGCAGTTTTACAAAAGTCCACCATTAGTATTAGAATAGATATTTTTTTAATTCTCTTTAATTTTTTAATTTTTATTTTTTTCATTTATTTTTATTAGTTGGAGGCTAATTACTTTACATTATTGTAGTGTTTTTTGTCATACACTGACATGAATTAGCCATGGATTTACATGTATTCCCCATCCCGATCCCCCCCCCCACTTCCCTCTCGACCTGATCCCTTTGGCTCTTCCCAGACAAGGAGGCAAGGATATACAATAGAATAGATATTTTTAAAACAAAAAATCCTTCTTATATCTTTCCTTATAGTGAAAATAAGTTCTAATGTATGTCTTCATAAAAGGGAATTGACTAATGTGAATTTTAGTAAAATGGGAGATACTTGCATTCTTCCTCTCTGCAAGTGAAGAATGTTAGGTCATCTTTCATTGTTACATAACTGTTTATAAATCAGAGCTTCTCTGACTACAATACTCCAACTCATGTTACTTCTCACAAATGTCACGTTCTCTAACTCAGTGGTATAGTGGAGTTATTTCTTCCATAATTTTGCATGGCTGTCTCTAAAGAGACAGGGAAATACAATGGAGAAAAGAGAGTCTCTTCAACAACATTCTCTTACACCATATACAAAATAAACCCTAAAGGGATTAAAGACTAAATGTAAGACTAGACACTGCAAAATTCCTAGAGGAAATCACAGGCAGGACACACTTTGACATAAACCACAGTAAGAGCTTTTGGATCTATCTCCTGGATCTGTTTTTGTCCTATCGGAATAAAAAAGTAAAAAACAAACAAACAAACAAAATAACACAACTGGATGTTTTCAAAGTCCTATTCTTATTGACAGACCTTGAATCCCATTTATTGTCCCAAGAGAAAGGCATTTGTATGAATTTCAACTCACCCTTTTCAGGCTTTCTTGTGTAGTTTTTAGAATTAGCCCATATCTTTAGTGAAAAGAGGGTGTTAAATACATGGTTTAACTCTGGCTTCTTTTTAAAGTAATGGCCCGGCAATATATGGACCCCTTGCTAGTTCTCTAATGTTGTTAAACACATGCATTTTATATCTTTCTAACTCTTCTTGTGGTTTGTATTGAAATGCTTATTACAAAACAAACATTCTTGCTTCTGCAGGTAACAAATGCTATCACTCTATTTATATTTAATTTTCTAGTTTGGGTCTAAATGTAGTTTATAGGGAATTATCACAGATTATTACAGACTTTGAGTCACAATGGCAGTTACATTTCCAGTGTCTTACTTTTACTGGAACATGTAAATTCTGCTGCTTTGATATGATCTAGCAAATTCTTTTACCTCCTTCACATAAGCAGAAAGCATAAGTAGCTCTTTGCACTCCACAGGAAAGATCATAGAGAATTATACCTATGCATATACTATGTCCAGCTCTGAGTCATAATTAGTTCACTGTAATCTGGATCATATAAAATAGCTTTTCTAAATAAAGGATAAGTTCTTTATATTTTATTACTTACTGGTAAGAAAATAACCAGATGATTAGATGTACCTATGCTTAGATGTTATCTAAGTTAAACGGCAACTAATTTATAGATTTTGTATGCGGAATATCTGCATATGAAATCTGAATTTTGTATGCAGATGTTATCTAAATTAAATGAAATTAGCAATAACCTCATCACATATGTCTGCTATACTTAATATTTAACTCAATATTAAATAATTAATTAATTTATTTATTTATTTTTTATACTTGATATTTTTAACTTCACTCCAGTGCCATCCTGCATTTGAGAATTGCAAATATATACTGATAAGTTGAAAATAAAGAGCTGTTTATATAAACATATACATTTGCTATAAATAATTCACTATTCTTTGTTACTAGAATGACTCTCCTAAGGTGACTGGACAGGGGAAGCCTCTGAAAATATACCATGCACTGAAAAGATCTCTCAGTTCTCTGGAGCATGATTCCTAGGTGAATTTTATCTTGAACCAGCAGCTTGGGGACTAATTGTTTTAACAGCTCAGTGAAGTGCTTTCTTGGTCACTGTTGTTCAAATGCCTGTTCATATCTTCCTTTATCTGGGTGAAGACTTCTCCTTGGGTATTGATATTACTTCCAAGAGGTAAAATATAAGCCATTATGTTAGTAGGTATGAGCCATATAGAAATAGTCATACAAATGATTTATAAAAATCCAAAATCAAGCCTATTTCTTTAATTATCCAGCTCTTCACTGTAGACTAATTATAATTAATAATTATCCAGCTCTTCTTCATTATTGACTAAAAGTATTATAAATGTTTGTTCAATTAAGCTGGTTAGTTGAGCATAATAGTTAAGTTTTGAATTTGATACTGAAATATATTTTCAATAAAATCTTTCAAATTTGATGACTTATCAACCACATCAACTGTGTAGTCTTGAAGCCAACTCTGGATAATTTTCCAATCTGAACTGTAAAGTGTTTATAAGCACTGAAGATGCTCCTGCTTTGTACAGACAGAGATGTATCTGTGTGACTGAGCACTTCCTGCCGCAGGGACTAAGTGTGCCCTTGTCTTTCCTCTGTGGTCACAGCAGGGTGGATGTGGCTGCAGTTCTGACTTACTTTAATTGAACTAAATTCATCTTCAAGGACCAAAGACAGAATTGAGGAAGTTTGGAATTGGAACAAATGACAGAAGAGGAAATGGAAAACACAGGTAACACATTCACAAAAATTCTTCTCTGTTATGAGAATAGGGCCAAACAGAGTTATTTGTAATGAATTAAGTATCTTTCTTAAGAAACAGATTTTAAAGTATGATCTCAAACCTTTTATGCCATAAGTTCCTGGAATAATAGGCTACTTACATTTTTCTGCACTTTGTAAAATGTTATTGAATTAAGAATAGCAATGATGTACTTATCCAATATTTTGTTTTACAAGTATTTGATTTCTCTATTTTGGTATAGAGGAACAGAGAAAACACATAACAAAATATGACAATATAATGTGATCTGGAAATGGTTTCATTATAACTTTTTAAAAAGTGCTTTATGTAATTTAGAGAATTTATATAATTTTGAATTTTAATGTGTCAACATTTAAGATAATAAATTAATATAGCTCTTTATAAATCATTATCTCTTCCATGATTTCTTTAAATGTCCTGGTATTATATTATTCTTTGATAAATTTTATTGTCGTAAAGTAAACCTTACACATTATTGTGCATCCATCACCATTCTCCAAATACAGAAACTTATCATCATCTAAAACTAAAACTCTACACCAATTACACAATAACTCCCTAACTCCTCAATTCCATAAGCCATGGTCACTGATGAGGTGCTTGCTGCATCTGTCAATATGACTGTTCTGGGTATCTCATAACAGGGGGATCATAAAATATTTTCTTTTTTTTTGTCTGGCTTACTGTACTTAGCATATGTCTTCAAGATTCATCCATGTTATAACATGTATTAGAACATCTTTCCTTTTGAAAGCTGGCTAACATTCTATTGTCTGTACATAGCATGATTTGTCTGTACCTTCATTATTTTTTGAGCATGTGGGTGGTTTCCGCCTTTGGGCTATTGTGAATAATGCTCTTATGAACATGTACAAATATGCTATATATTGCATGCTATTATATTTCATTATCTAGATAGTATTGAATACTTGATCCAGGTTACACAGGTAGCAAGTATGGATTTTGAGGCTCAAATTCCAAACTATAATTGAGAATCCAAGTTCTCATAAAGTACAGTGTTGTCATCTGGGGCCACCCCTGAAAAATTGTAAAACAAAACCAAACAAAAGTGACAAGAACCGTATATGAGGTAGGCAGTGTACTGTCTCTGATAATTGTTTTCCTGTATTTGTTCTCAAAGTCTGCTCAATCATATTTAGGGTTTAGAGGTAGAATTTGTTTTCATGTACAGTGAAAGTTATTTGTAAAACACAATATTGCTTTAAAATGTATCTGTTTACAAAAAATCTGATGAGCTCTTTGAGTATTTATTCAAACCTTCAAAGTTTTGCTACATCATTTATGATAAATTTTCAATAGTAGAGTAAAAACTCTTGCTTGTATTGGAAATAGGTTTTATGGTATAGACAGTTAAATAGAAACATTTAGACATGAGTTGTGATCATATATTGAAAAAGGATCTGGACTGAAACTCAAATTTTCAAGGTCTGTAAGTTCCAATATCCTGTCAATTAAAAGTGTTTACCAAAATTTTACACATTGCATACCATATATAAATGATTTTTTTATCTTATATTGTTGAATTTGGCATAGTGTAGATCTACTTAATTTTATTGTACTTATCATTGTGAGATAGTTATCATTGATTTGCATTTTTGAACATTTTAAAAAATTTATATGTTTTTATTGACTGTGTTAAGAAAATGTGAGGACACAACTGAGCAACTTTCACTTCATTTTCAATAGGAATAGGAGTTGGAATGTGACTTTCACAAAAGTGCCTTGTGCTCATGCTCAGACATTTAGTCACACCCAGCAATTTGTGATCCTATGGACAATAGCCCACCAGGCTCCTCTGTCCATGCTATCCACCAGGCAAAAATTCTGGAGTGGGTTGCTATTTTCTTTTCCAGGAAATCTTCTTGCTCAAAGGATCAAACCCACGTTTCTTACACCTTCTGATTTGCAGGCAGATTCTTTAACATTAGACCCACCTGGGAAGTCCAAGCCTCAGTTCAGTTCAGTTCAGTCGTTCAGCCGTGTTCGACTCTTTGAGACCCCATAAACCGCAGCATGCCAGGCCTCCCTGTCCATCACCAACTCCTGGAGTCCACCCAAACCCATGTCTATTGAGTTGGTGATGCCATCCAGCCATCTCATCCTCTGTCGTGCCCTTCTCTTCCTGCCCCCAATCCCTCCCAGCATCAGGGTCTTCTCCAATGAGTCAATTCTTCACACGAGGTGGCCAAAGTATTGGAGTTTCAGCTTCAACATCAGTCCTTCCAGTGAACACCCAGGACCAATCTCCTTTAGGATAGACTGGTTGGATCTCTTTGCAGTCCAAGGAACTCTCAAGAGTCTTTTCCACACCACAGTTCAAAAGCATCAATTCCTCAGTGCTCAGCTTTCTTCATAGTACAACTCTCACATCAATACATGACCACTGGAGAAACCATAGCCTTGGCTAAATGGACCTTTGTTGGCAAAGTAATGTCTCTGCTTTTAAATAAGCTATCTAGATTGGTCATAACTTTCCTTCCAAGGAGTAAGCATCTTTTAATTTCATGGCTGCAGTTACCATCTGCAGTGATTTTGGGGCCCCCAAAATAAGTCCAAGCCTAAGGAAAATCAAATAATATTTCTAGATTTTTGGTAGAGAATTCTTTCCATTATACAATAATTCAGTTTAAAATCTTTATGTTGACATCTTAATTGAGCTATGGCTAGCAATAATCAGTTCTAAACAATTTTGGAGAGCAGAAAAAATTGTTTCTGTAGTACCCAATCCCTTACATTTTCTTTGTCCATTTTTCCCCTTCAATACCTAGTTTGTAATAAATGTATATATATATTTTTTTGTATGTATTGTTTGGGTGTGTATATATATTGAAGCAAATCAATGATGCCATTGTATGGTCTTTAATAGAATGATTTCATACATTTTATCTATGCTCAGTTATTCTCCGATAAGTTTTGAAATTCAGTTTAATTAGAGTTTAATAAGCACTGAGGGTATCACTGGTGGCTCAGATGGTAAAGAATGGGCCTGCAGCTGAGTAGGCCCAGATTCAATCCCTGGGTCAGGAAATCCCTGAGAGAAGAGTATGGCTACCCGCTCTAGCATTCTTGCCTGAAACCTATGGACAGAGGAGCCTGCTGGACTAAAGTTCATGAAGTTGTAAAAGAGAAGGACACAGCTGAGTGACTAAGCATGAGCAAAAATAGGCATTGAAAAATAGGCAAAGAATAACTGCCTGGTTCTTTCACTGTTGTGGGTGACTTATTACTCAATTTTGGGAAGTCAAAATTTTCAGAAAGGTATTTATCTAAAGGTCAGCTTATAATTTTATGCCCCATGACAAGGTGTCACTTCACATAAATATATAAAGAAAGTTATTAGACTTTGGTTATTTATATGGTAGATCTCAGAAGGTCAAAATGCACTTGGCAAGAAAGAAATATGTAAAGTTAAAAAATACAGTTTTTTGTGAAAGATATTCTGGACAAATCATCTTTTTTTTTTCTCACTTGGTATGTAAATTTACAGATACACCCACTCACATAACCACCCTGTTAGAATACTGAAGTCTCATCAGTGGAATTGAAGCACAGATTTGATAAAATGAATGGAGTATATAGAAGGATATTGCAAAGTGTCATGTTGCAAAAGCTTACTCTCTGTGAAAACTGATTGAACAAACACTCTCGAGTAAGGCATCCTATATTTTGCACAAAGCACGTGATCTTCTCAAATTCATTACCGACCCCTTGGTTTGCAGCCTCTGACACCTGATCAATAGCTTCAGAAGAACACATGGAAAATAGGAACAATGTGACTGAGTTTGTCCTCCTGGGGCTTACACAAAACCCTGAGATGCAAAAAGTTCTATTTATCCTATTCTTACTCATGTATATTGTGACAATAATGGGTAATCTGCTTATCATGGTGACCATCGCAGCCAGCCGATCACTGGATTCCCCTATGTACTTTTTTCTGGCTTCTTTATCATTTATAGATGCTGTTTATTCTACCATCATTGCTCCCAAAATGATCACTGACTTGCTTCATGAGAAAAAGACTATTTCCTTCCAGGCTTGTATGACTCAAGTCTTTATAGATCATTTAACTGCTGGTGCTGAAGTCATCCTTCTGATGGTGATGGCCTATGACCGATATGTAGCCATCTGCAAGCCTCTTCATTATTTGATCATCATGAATCGGAGGGTATGTGTCCTCATGCTGCTGGTGGCCTGGACTGGAGGCTTTCTGCACTCACTGGTTCAAGTTCTTTTTATTTATCAGCTCCCTTTCTGTGGCCCCAATGTCATTGACAACTTCCTGTGTGACATGTACCCTTTACTGAAACTTGCTTGCACTGATACCCACCTCATTGGACTTTCTATGATAGCTAACGGAGGGGCAATCTGCACTGTTGTCTTTTTCATCCTCTTAGTGTCTTATGGGGTCATATTACACTCCCTGAAGACTCATGGTTTGGAAGCGAATCACAAAGCCTTCTACACCTGTGCATCTCATATAACTGTGGTCCTTTTATTCTTTGTTCCTTGTGTCTTCCTGTATGCAAGGCCTAATGTCAACTTTCGCATTGATAAGTCCATGATGGTGGTTGTAACTTGCATAACTCCCATGTTGAACCCTTTAATCTACACCTTGAGAAATGCTGAAATGAAAAATGCCATGAGGAAACTCTGGAGTAAAAATGTGACCTTAGTTGGAAGAGGGGGTTTTCCATCATGTAGGATGTGAAAGTCTTTTTTTTTTTTTTTCCAGGATCAAAGAATTGTCACTCTCAGTGACTATATTTAGAAAATCATTTCCTTTGGTTTATCCATTCTGCTTATTCTGAAACAGCTATATGAATTAAACTTTAAGTGGAATATTTTATACTTCTGAGAGACCAAGAGAATCACATATGTTTAACCTCTTAGATACGTAACATACTGTATTAAGATTCTTTAGTGACAGTAACTTTTTTTTCCTATTTGAAGTTTTTATTTGTGGGTGTTGATACTTCTATGTTACTGAAAAATATGACCTAGTAAAAAGTTCTCTTTTAGTCCAAGAAAGAGAAATATGAAACTTAAAAATCTGATTGCTAAAAAATTTATTAATCTAGCAATAAAAATAAATTAATTAATTTAAAATTTCACAGACTTTGTCCATAGCAGAAGATAAAATAATGAGAAATGAACTTTGTGAGCTTTATTCTGTAATGGTGGTGTATGATGGATTTTGTCTTCAAATCAGGTTTTGCACTGAAAATTTCAAATTTTCAACTCCATTCTGTGCATTTTTTCAACTGACCTTCTCTGATACTTGAAATATGTTTAACTCATTCGTATCACTCCAGAGTCTGTCTACTTTAAAGTATCTGGGTACAGATTTTCTAATGCAATAAATGTTTAACATTTTGGATATATATTTTTTGTTTTATGTAATGAATGACTTTGTGACTCTCTGTAAATGATATGTTGTTACCTTAAGTGATGAAATCAAATTGTCTTCTCTTTCTGCAATAACCTTTGGCAGTTAAGGGAATCAAATACTGTATTACAAAGATCATTTTTTTTTTTTTTTGCCTCCTGGTTTCACTTGGTCTTCACTGCAGTGCAGAGGATTTACTAGTCTCAGCCCACAGGCTTCTCTCATTGTGGCACTAGGTCTTCAGAATGCACAGACCCCGTAGTTGTGTTGTGTGGGCCTGTAGGCTTATTTGCTCCACAGCTTGTGATATCTTAGTTCCCCAACCAGGGATCAAACCTATGTCCCCTGAATTAGAAGGAGGATATGTAACCACTGGTTCACCAGGGAAGTCCCACAGAGATCATTCTTTAAGGCCCTTGTGTTACAAGTTAAATCTTAGAATTCACCCTACAACTTAGATACTAAAATATCCCATATGCCTTTATCTTTTCTTTCTACTTGTGATTGGACTCAGTGTACTTAGCACTGTTAGTTCCTCTGATTATTAACACAGACCAAATTATACCGGACATAAAATTTCATTTATTCCTCAGTGAAGGAAGTAAAAATACACTAGATCTTTTAACTAGAAAGGAATCTAATTGAATTAATTACTTAAAAAATATTATATTGAGGTAACTGACACCTGAATTTGACCATACTCACTAGAATGAGGAAGGTACCAATGAGGTCTTCCTCAAGGCTGATGAGGTCTTCCTCAAGGCTGAAGAGGTCTTGAACTCAAGACAAAATATCTTTGCATGCACTTCCCAAATCATTCTCTGCTCTCAATAAAAAGAAATTACTCTTTAAATACTTTGAAGTATTTTTTCATATTTACATCTTTAAAAATCACATAAGATATATGTTCAGATATGGTGTGAGATGGATATATACTCTTCTTTCTTAGCATAAGGATAAATAAATTTTCCCAGTACATTTATTGAATAATAATTATTTTCCTGATGACATTGCAATACCACTAATTTCATATGTCATATGTATATATATATATGATATACATATATAGGCTTCCCAAGTGGCACTATAGCTTCCATGGTGGCTCAGATGGTAAAGCGTTTGCCTGCATCATGGGAGACCCGGGTTCAATCCCCAGGTCGGGAAGATTCCCCTGTACTCTTGTCTGGAAAATTCCATGGACTGAGGAACTTGGTAAGCTACAGTCCATGGGGTCGCAAGGAGTGGGACACAGCTGAGCAACTTCACTTTCACTTTCAGGTGGCACTAGTGGTAAAGAACTTGCCTGCCAATACAGAAGACATGAGATATAGGTTCGATCCCTGGGTTGGGAAGATCACCTGGAGGAGAGTAAAACAACCCACTCCAGTATTCTTAGCTGGAGAATCCCATAAACAGAAGAGCCTGGAGAAGTACAGTTCATAGGATATCAAAGAGTCAGATACGACTGAAGTGACAGCACAGTATATATATATATATGTGTGTGTGTGTGTGTGTGTGTGTATAATTCCATATCTTAGCTTTCCATTCTGTTCAACGAATATATCCATGAGTCAGTACTATAGTGTTTAGATTACTGCAGTGTTTCAGATATGATTGCCATATAAAAAATCATTCCAAAATTAGGTGGTTTAAAACATCATCATTCACTTTATTAGTTCAGATTTTTTCATTCAGTCTGGAATGTGATAGATAAGTTGCATATTTCAGTCTCAGCATTTCTCTTGAGGTTTTAGTTAGAAATTCAATGAGGCTAAAGTCATCAAAAAACTTTCTTCACTCGTATACCTGATATACAGGCTGGAAAGACCTGAAGAGTGGGGATTAGAATAGCCTGTACTTCCTGAGATCATGACTGAGAACCTAATCAAATATAATTAGTGTCTTAAAAAAATGAGCCCACTCTCTCATGTTTGCTTGGAGGAAGGACCCTGTGAGGCTGAACACTGAAAAATTGATGCTTTTGAACTGTGGTGCTGCAGAAGACTCTTGAGAGTCCCTTGGACTGCAAGGAGATCTAACCAGTCAGTCCTAAAGGAAACCAACCCTCAATATTTATCTGAGGCACTGATGCTGAAGCTGAAGCTCCAATATTTTGGCCACCTGATGTGAAGAGTTGACTCATTGGAAAACACTCTGATGCTGGGAAAGACTGAGGGCAGGAGGAGAAGGGGATGACAGAGGATGAATGGTTGAATGGTCCATCACCAATTCAATGGACATGAGTCTGAATAAACTCTGAGAGAAGATGAAGGACAGGGAAGCCTGGCATGCTTCAGCCCATGAGGTCACAAAGAGTTGGACATGACTTAGAGACTGAACAATAACAACCTGTGATGATGGATTTAGAAGGTGGCCATCTACAATCTGGGGAAAAAGTGTTCACCGGCATCCAACCCTGCAATCACCTTGATCTGGGATTTCCAACTTCCAGAACTGTGAAAAAACACATGTCAGTCTTTTAAGCTACACAGTCTATAGTATTTTGTTAAGGCAAACCAAACTGGCTAAAATGATGTATAATACAGATTTGGTGAACAGAGGTCTGAATTGAATGTGATTCAATTCAGGGAAAAAACAGCAAAAAGCAACAAACAAACAATCTCCCAATCCAGTCACCAGAGATGTGGATAATTTCCAAATCCAGATCTTTGAATAAATGAGACATAAGATATTGTCTGGCAATATCACCATCATAAGTCAGGTAGATCTTCAATCTAATCTTTCTCTGAGAGATCTGAGGTCACTGACCAGAGTGTGATTGTGATCAGGACAAATCAGTTCCATTCAGTCACTCAGTCATGTCCGACTTGCCATATCATGGACTTCAGCACATCAGGCTTCACTGTCCATCACCAATTCCCAGAGCTTGTTCAAACTCATGTCCATCAAGTCGGTGATACCATCCAACCATATCATCCTCTTTTGTCCCCTTCTCCTCCTGCCTTCAATCTTGCAAAGCATGAGGGTCTTTTCCAATGAGTCAGTTCTTTGCATAAGGTGGCCAAAGTATTGGAGTTTCAGCTTCAACATCTGTCCTTCCAAAGAACATTCTGGATTGATTTCATTTAGGATTGACTGATTGAATTGCCTTGCAGTTCAACGGACTCTCAAGAGTCTTCTCCAGCACCATAGTTCAGTTCTTTGCTGTTCAGCTTTCTTTACAGTGAAATTCTCACATCCACACATGACTGCTGGAAAAACCATAGCTTTGAATAGATGGACCTTTGTTGACAAAGTCAAGTCTTTGTTTTTTAATATATTGTCTAAGTTTGTCATAGATTTTCTTCCAAGGAGCAAGTGTCTTTTAAGTTCATGGCTACAGTCACCATCTGCAGTGGTTTTGGAGCCCAAAATGGTAAAGTATGTCACTGTTTCCATTGTTTCCCCATGTATTTGCCATGAAGTGATGGGACCAGATGCCATGATTTTAGTTTTCTGAATGTTGAGTTTTTTTTTTTTTTTAATTAGTTGGAGGCTAATTACTTTATAATATTGTAGTGGTTTTTGTCATACATTGACATGAATCAGCCATGGATATACATGTATTCCCCATCCCCATCCCCCTTCTCACCTCCCTCTCCACCCGATCCCTCTGGGTCTTCCCAGTGCACCAGGTCTGAGCACTTGTCTCATGCATCTAACCTGGGCTGGTGATCTGTTTCACCCTAGATAATATACATGTTTTGATGCTGTTCTCTTGAAACATCCCATCCTCACCTTCTCCCACAGAGTCCAAAAGTCTGTTCTATACATCTGTGTCTCTTTTTCTGTTTTGTGTATAGGGTTATCATTACCATCTTTCTAAATTCCATATATATGTGTTAGTATACTGTAATGGTCTTTATCTCTCCGGCTTACTTCACTCTGTATAATGGGCTCCAGTTTCATTCATCTCATTAGAACTGATTCAAATGAATTCTTTTTAATGGCTGAGTAATATTCCATGGTGTATATGTACCACAGCTTCCTTATCCATTCATCTGCTGATGGGCGTCTAGGTTGCTTCCATGTCCTGGCTACTATAAACAGTGCTGCGATGAACATTGGGGTGCACGTGTCTCTTTCAGATCTGGTTTCCTCGGTGTGTATGCCCAGAATGTTGAGTTTTAAGCCAACTTTTTCACCCTCCACTTTCACTTTCAACAAGAGGCTCTTTAGTTCTTACTGGAAATGACTTGAAGTAGATTCTAAGCTAAAGCTCACTGCTAGTTGCCTGAATGCCACTGTTCTACACTAAACTAAATTGATGGTTTTTGAAACAAATAGACTGTCATGTTTTATTCCAGAAAAGATGGGTTTATTTCAGATCAGCAAGAATTGCAGGTGGGGACTTAGATAGTCAAGGACAGGGAAACTTGGCGTGCTACACTTCATGGGGTTTGTGAAGAGTCAGACATGACTTAGTGATAGATCAACAACAACCATGGCAAAACATGTGCAATTTTTCCCAAGGCAAGGGAAGAGGAATGCTTTTAGAGAGGGGAAATGAGAGTTAAGGGGTGGGGAGCTAGTAAATAAAGAGCCTGTGGCTTTTCACTGGGTAAGCCCTTGCCAACAAGGAGGAGCATTTCTTCTTCCTGTTTTGTTCTTCTATGTTATAGGGCATAAGAGTTCCCCGTTTTGGTTTCCCAGCTCCATTCAACTAAGTATTTGTTCATTTATTTATTTTAATGTGAGAGAATGTTGGCCCAAAGCTCTCCTAGTGGGTCAGTTTTGAATATCTAGTAGACTACATGTACTCTAAAGAAGGCATGCATTTCCATATTGAGTACGTGGTGCTTGAGTAGTTTTCATAGTGACTGAGTAGAAGTATTTGGAACTAATTTATTGTTTCACATTGATAAGCAAAAAGCCACATTGATGTGCAACCAAAGAAATTTAATGAAGGCAGGGACTAAGTCTTATCATGTTCACATCTAAGTTACTTGTCTGGTTTAGGAATCAAATGAAGAGACTGGCTAAGTCAGTGTGGAAACAAAGCTTAAAAAACATTCTGTATTACTAATATTTACTTTGTATTACCTTTTTTTTAATATGAGGAAATCATCTAAGAGTGTCAAGAGATGCATTTTTGTATCTCTTGTATTTGTATTTTGTATCTCTCAATATCTTTAATTCACTCTTCAGATCTTACTTGGGAAAAAAAAAACCATGAAGCTCATAGAAGTAATGGCATAGATCATTCAGGCATGTCTTTTGTTTTAATTACTCTGTAACAAGTGGGAATATCAGCTACTCCATGCAGGAAGAAGATAAAACAGGTTAGAATTTAATGAAAACTTAATTGTTGCTTTTAAACTGCTTGAACAAAATATGCAATTTTAGAAATGTTTCTTTCTTTCATAGGTCTCAGTTGTTCCATATGCAAAACAAAAAGAATGAGTAACTTTTGAATAAAGTAATTACTCTCTCATGTTCCTGCTCAGTCTCTCAGTAGTGACTCACTCTTTGTGATACCATGAACTGCAGCTGCCAGGTTCCTCTTTCCATGAGATTTTTCAGGCAAGAAAACTGGAGGGGATTGCCATTTCCTTCTCCAGAGGATCTTCCCACTCAGGGGTTGAACTTGAGTCTCATGTATTGGCAAGCAGACTCTTTACCACTGAGACCCCAGGGAGCTCAAAACCTTACCTGCTCACTGTGGTGACTATCGTATGCAGTCAGACATTGCACACTCTGTGAAGTATTCCTTCTTGGTCTTCTTGTCATTGGCAGACACCTGCTATTCCTCTTCACAATCCTTCAAGTGCTAGCTGATTTGCTCTCTGATTCAAAAGTTGTGTAATTCAGAGACTTCCCTGGTGATCTAGTGATTAAGATCCTACACTTCCACTGCAGACTCTTGGGGTTTGATCCTTGGTCTGAGAACTAAGATCTCACATGCTGCAATGCATAGCCAAAAAAAAAAAAGAAAAGAAAAAAGGAAAAAACCTGTCCAATTCGTGTGGCTGAAGGTAACAGGATTGTGGAAGAGGAATAGCAGATTGTCTGTGACAGTGCCAATGTAGGTAATAAGTAACAACAAAATCAGAATTATTTGCATCTGAGAATTCTGTGCAGGTCCCATTAGAATGAATTCAGTCATTTTCATCGTTTCTTCTTTCATTTCAGTGATATGATGAATTCAGAAGCAGAGACTTAATGAAATAAGACAATGAGTTCAACACCAAGGTGATAAGAAGTTAATTCTTTGGATTTTCAGATATGTCCAAAACATTTGTAATAAGAAAATAATTTTTCCCATGGTATGCAAGAGTAAAAGAAACATGCTACTTTTTTCCATTTTATAAAAATAAATTCTGTTTCACTGAAATTATTTTTTTAATTTTTAATCAGAAAATAATTGCTTTACTATGTCATGTTGATTTCTGCCATACAACAACATGTATCAACCATAAGTATACATATAGCTCCTCTCTTCTGAGCCTCCCTCTCAATCCCCCCACTATCTCACCCCTCTGGGTCATCATAGATCACCAGGCTGAGCTCCCTCTGTTATACAGCAACTTCCCACTAGTTATATATTTTTAAGCATGGTAACATATGTATTTCAATGCTACTCTTTCAATTTGCCCCACCATCTCCTTCCCACATTGTGTCTACAAGTTCTTTCTCTATGTCTGTGTCTCTACTCCTGTCCTGCAAATAAGTTGATTATTACTGATTTCCTAGATTCCATATCCAGGACATGGAACCAATATAGATGTCCATCTATAGATGAATGGATAAAGAAGTTGTGGTACATATATACAATGGAATACTTCTCAGCCATAAAAAGGAATGAATTTGAGTCAATTGAACTGAGATGGACAAACGTAGAGCCTGTTATACAGAGTAAAGTAAGTCAGAAATAGAAAATCAAATATTGTATCAGAGCGAACTTTTAAGGTTGCTTTATTCAGCTTATTATGAGGCTTAGTATGCTCAAATCCTTCTTCTACACCTTCTGACAAGTGGTCCCTGGGTCTTTTCTGGAGGACATCCAGGCACAGAAAGCTCACCATGTAACAACCTGATTGCTTTTCGGCCAGTAAGAAATGTGAAAAACATTTCTTTAGATATTAAAGAAGGTACTTGTGCAGCTGTTTGTTCTGGTTCAGCACACTGTTGATACAAAGATGAAGTCTCACTCGCTCTCCTCTTCCACTTAAAAACCATTTAAGTAAGCCTAGGAGACAAGGTCTGTTTCTTGTTCACCACTTTATCACCAGCACTTGGTTCAGGGTCTGGCTCATACTGACGTTCAATAAAACTAAGTCAATAAATGAGTTTGTAGACTCTCATTTCCCCTGTTTTCTTTTTTTCTAGCTAATCCCAAGATAAGCATTTAGTTTCTTACTTCAGGGAAAAATAAAAGCTGAATAAATGTTTGGAATGTTTAAAAATATATAGTTCTTTCACCCACTGAGATCTCTCACTCTCTCCACCCTAACCATCTGTCTTCCTTGGTCTGTTTCAATCAACTCACTTACCTTCTGGCCAAAAGGTAGCCCTAGCTGAATATTAGAGGGCAGATGAGAAGGAAAAACAAACAAACAAAAAAGAATGTTTATTGTCCTGGTTCCCTGTTGTGGTTTGTCAAAGGCTGAATGCCTTTAACTGATGATGTTCCATTTTGAATGAACCTTCTAAGTTCCTAAGATCTCCCTCTTCCCTTGGGGAAAATTGTCAGTGATTATGAAAATTCGTTGTATACCATTTAAGCTGATGTGAAAAGGTCAAGTTGTTCTCAAATGGAAACAAAAACATTGTATAATTTAAGTTTAGTGTTCTTATTTACCAATAAGTTGGAGGATCAGAAAGATTAAATAATTAAATCATAGAACATGTAAGTCAGCATTGGGCCCAAATACTCTTATTCCATGTCCTGTGATCTTTATATCATGCAGAATTCCTTTGTGTTGATGTTATATGAAGTTTGGTCTATAAAAACAAAAATATTTTCTGATATATGCCATAGGAAGTGACACTTCATTAGGTTAACAACAACTAGGAGTACTTATATGCGTTTTTTTTGTTTTGTTTTTTTCCAAAAGCACCCAGTAAAATGTTTGAAAAAACAATGTCACTATTAGAAAGTTGGCTTTGCACTTAACTCCTTGAAACTTGATTCCTTTCTGAAAACTGCTTTGCAGATTATTTATAAGGAATGTATATATATTTTTAAAAGAAGAGTGGGTATCATTATTCTACATTTAACCAAGGAAAATACATCTTGGCTAAAAAAAATTATCTAGGCTTCCCTGGTGGCTCAGTGGTAAAGAATCTTCCTGCAATGTAAGAGATCTTGGTCTGATCCCTGGGTTGGGAAGATGCCCTGGAGAAGGAAATGGCAGCCCACTCTGGTATTCTTGCTTGGAGAAATCCATGAACAGAGGAGGCTGGCAGGCTACCATCCATGCAAAGAGTTGGACAAAACTGAGCAATTAACTTATAAGACTTTATTGAAAATTAATTTTGGGTCTTTTAAAAAATGAAGTCAATCAGCTATCAAAATACACACACACACACACACACACACACATATAGACACACACACATAATGGAGGGGATTATAGTCTCCTCTTTTGTTGGAAATGCCCAATCTCCTACTACATAGTTATCATATAATACTTTATTGAAGAAATCAATGGACATCGTGATGTAACAAAATTTAGCAGACATATTTTGGCTATGGAAACATGGTGGAGAGTAAGAACACTAACTTTAGTATCAGGAGCCATGAGTTTTTTTTCATACTATGCCATTATGTTCTTCTTTAGCCTTAAACAGTTTTCCCTATTTTTGTAAGTAGTTTACCTAGGTAAATTGCAGTGTGTTTTCAATTTCTGTGACTCTGGCCAAACCAGTGCATTTATTGCCATAAATATTATTATATTTATTTATACTTAAAGTAGGATTGGGAATACATGTAAATCCATGGCTGATTCATGTCAATGTATGGCAAAAACCACTACAATACTGTAAAGTAATTAGCCTTCAACTAATAAAAATAAATGGAAAAAAAAAAGAAGTAAAGCAGGAAGGCTTATGAGACCACAGTCCACCTTCCAAAACCTTTCCATTACTGGTAAATAACTTAAAAGATGTCTTTCTGAGATGAAAATGCCTTTTTGAATTGGACTGAAAGAATATGGACTCTGCACTTTTTTTTTTTTTTTTTAAGCACTGCTTACTATTAGGCTAGTCTTTGGATTTAATATGATGAGAAATGGCAAGGTGACCCAACATACCATTTCTTGGTCATCTGTTTTCTTTTTTGTTTGTTTGCTTTATTTATTTTTATATTGGTTGCATGGGGTCTTTGTTGCTGTGTAGGAGAGCTTTAGTTGTGCATGTGAATACCTGGTTATTGCATGCATGCTAGATCTAGTTCCCTGACCAGAGATTGAACCTGGGACCCCTGCAGTCATTATTCAGAGTCTTAGCCACTGGACTAACAGGGAAGCCCCTATTTCTGCTATTGAGGGCTTTGAGAACATGTTTGAAATGCATGAAGCTTCCATAAGTACATTTTGCCAGTACATTTTACCTGGTTGTTGTGAAATGAATCCCTGAACCTGTCAAAGGTCAAACCATATCTCAACTAGTTTCTGATCAATGATAAGGCCCATGTATAATTTCTTCTGTTTTCATTTTACTTTACCATTCAAGATTGAGAATCTATATTGCTCTCTCTCCAGGGTTTAAATCATTCTGTCTTTAGAGTTGCAATCTGGAACTTTCCCAGTAAAGATCTGGAAACTCCTTTTTACAAGTTATTTTTTGGACAACTTTCACTGTGTTAGACCTAAATTCTGCTCTGTTTTTCATTTTGTGCTTCTCTAGAGCTTGGGGGGCTAGACTAGACACATGTAGGAGTTCTAAAGCAAGCTCTCTACCTAGCACTGTAGCTATTTAAGTAGAGACTGCATGACCATGCAATGAGCAATTGTGCATAAATTTCAAGCTTTTATGAGATTGGGAATCAAGCCTTTGTCAGTACATGATTATTATTTGATCTGAATCTAGCTTTCATTCCAGAGTTGAAGGAAGGGTTCAAGACATTTTCATGATGACACTTCAGCCAAATTCATATCCTTTATAGTTCTTTAGATCATTTTATATACTTATACAGATTGTCTTTGGCATCTGACATCACAAATAGCACTATAGTACATGCAGCTATGTAGCACTACTCTAATACTGGAGTACCCACAGTGGTGTGGTTACTCACTCAGAGCCAGACATTCTGGAATATGAGGTCAAATGGGCCTTAGGAAGCATAACTCCAAACAAAGCTAGTGAAGGTGATGGAATTCCAGCTGAGCTATTTCAAATTCAAAAATAGGATGCTGTAAAAATGCTACACTCACTATATCAGTAAATTTAGAAAAGTCATCAGTGGCCACAGATTGGGGAAAGACAGTTTTCAGTCCAATTCCAAAGAAGAACAATGCAAAAGAATGTTCAAATTACTCTACATCTCCACATATTTCACATGCTATCAAGATAATGCTAAAAATCATTCAAGCGAAGCTTCAACAATACATGAACCAAGAACGCCCAGATGCCCACCATGGATTTAGAAAAGGCAGAGGAAAAAGAAATCAAATTGCCAACATCCGTTGGATCATAGAGAAAGCAAGGGAATTCCAGAAGAAAAGCTATTTCTTCTTCATTGACTTGCTAAAGACTTGGACTGTGAGGATTACAACAAACTGTGGAAAATTCTTCAAGAGATTGGAATACCAGACAACCTTACCTGCCTCAAGAAACTGTCAAGAAACAGAACCAGACATGGAAAAACAAACTGGTTCAAAATTGGGAAAGGAATATGACAAGGTTGTATACTGTCACCCTATTAATTTAACTTCTATGCAAAGTACATCATGCAAAATGCCAGGCTGGGTGAATCACAACCTGGAATCAAGATTGCCAGGAGAAATATCAACAACCTCAGATGTGCAGATGATATCACCCTAATAGCAGAAAGTGAAGAGAAACTAAAGAGTTTCTTCTTCTTCTTCTAATTCTTTTTTAATTTGTAGTGAATTTTGTCATACATTGAGATGAAACAGCCATGGGTTTACATGTGTTCCCCATCCCGCTCCCCCCTCTCACCTCCCTCTCCACCCACTCCCTCTAGGTCTTCCCAGTGCACCAGGTCCAAGCGCTTGTCTCATGCATCCAACTTGGGCTGATGATCTGTTTCGCCCTAGATAATATACATGTTTCGATGCTGTTCTCTTGAAACATCCCACCCTCTCCTTCTCCCACAGAGTCTAAAAGACTGTTCTATAAATCTGTGTCTCTTTTTCTGTTCTGCATATAGAGTTATCATTAACATCTTTCTAAATTCCATATATATGTATTAGTATATTGTAATGGTCTTTATCTTTCTGGCTTACTTCACTCTGTATAATGGGCTCCAGTTTCATCCATCTCATTAGAACTGATTCAAATGAATTCTTTTTAATGGCTGAGTAATATTTCAGGATGTATATGTACCACAGCTTCCTTATCCATTCATCTGCTGATGGGCATCTAGGTTGCTTCCATGTCCTGGCTATGATAAACAGTGCTGCGATGAACATTGGGGTGCACGTGTCTCTTTCAGATCTTGTTTCCTTGGTGTGTATGCTCAGAAGTGGGATTTCTGGGTCATATGGAAGTTCTATTTCCAGTTTTTTAAGAGATCTCCACACTGTTTTCCATAGTGGCTGTACTAGTTTGCATTCCCACCAACAGTGTAAGAGATAGCCTCTTTAACAAGTGGTGCTGGGAAAATTGGTCAACCACTCGTAAAAGAATGAAACTAGAACACTTTCTAACACCATACACAAAAATAAATTCAAAATGGATTAAAGATCTAAATGTAAGACCAGAAACTATAAAACTCCTAGAGGAGAACATAGGCAAAACACTCTCCGACATAAATCACAGCAGGATCCTCTATGACCCACATCCCAGAATATTAGAAACAAAAGCAAAAATAAACAAATGGGACCTAATGAAACTTAAAAGCTTTTGCACAGCAAAGG
Organism: Hydropotes inermis; assembly: GCA_020226075.1. Classification (NCBI taxonomy): domain Eukaryota; kingdom Metazoa; phylum Chordata; class Mammalia; order Artiodactyla; family Cervidae; genus Hydropotes; species Hydropotes inermis. Next base: position 59,178,118 of record CM035289.1, read on the forward strand.
AAATTATAAGCAAGGTGAAAAGACAGCCCTCAGATTGGGAGAAAATAATAGCAAACGAAGCAACAGACAAAGGATTAATCTCAAAAATATACAAGCAATTCCTCCAGCTCAACTCCAGAAAAATAAATGATCCAATCAAAAAATGGGCCAAAGAACTAAACAGACACTTCTCCAAGGAAGACATACAGATGGCTAAGACACACATGAAAAGATGCTCAACATCACTCATTATCAGAGAAATGCAAATCAAAACCAAAATGAGGTACCATTACACGCCAGTCAGGATGGCTGCTATCCAAAAGTCTACAAGCAATAATGCTGGAGAGGGTGTGGAGAAAAGGGAACTAAAGAGCTTCTTGATGATGGTGAAAGAGGAGAGTGAAAAAGCTGGCTTAGAATTCAACATCTAAAAACTGAGATCATGGCATCCAGTCCCCTCATTTCATGGTAAATAGATGGATAACAAATAGAAACAGTGGCAGATTTTATTTTCTTGGGCTACAAAATCACTGTGGATTGTGACAACTGTCATGAAATTAAGATGATTGCTCCTTGGAAGAAAAGCCATGACAAATATAGACAGTGTATTAAAAAGCAGAGATATCACTTTGCTGACAAAGATCCATGTAGTCAAAGCTATGATTTTTCCAGTAGTCATGTATGGATGTGAAAGCTGAACCATAAAGAAGGAAGACTGAGAGTTGAAAAAATGATGCTTTTGAATTGTGGTATTGGATAAAACTTTTGAGTGTCCCTTGGACAGCAAAGGGATCAAACTAGTCATTTCTAAAGGAAATCAACCCTGAATATTCATTGGAGGAAATGGTGCTGAAGCTTTAATACTTCGACCACCTAATGCGAAGAGCCAACTCATTGGAAAAGACTCTGATGCTGAGAAAGACTGAGGGCAGGAGGAGAAGGGGACGACAGAGGATGAGATGGTTGGATGGCATCACCTACTCAAAGGACATGAATTTGAACAAACTCCATGAGATAGTGAAGGACAGGGAAGCCTGGAATGCTGCAGTCCATGGGGTCACAAAGAGTTGGACACAACTTAACAACTGAACAACGATAACTACAGTGAAGCTAGAATTGTCCATGTGATTTCAGTTTCCTTATCCTCTTTTCTTTCATAATACATGCTGCTCAGAATGATCACATTCTCTAGGGTCAATGCAGAGTTATGTACAATTCATTTATTTTTCTTATTACTTAAAGCATATTTGAACATGGTATGTGAGTGTGATTCTATCTATAAATATTTCTTTTTCATATATACAGGAGTATTTTTTGAGTTGAATTGAACTATTTTTTTTTTTTACAAAATTATTGGAAATATCTGTATTTTTTTCTTTCAGTAGACAATTGTAATGAGCCTTACAATTGGTAGGAACACAGTTCATGCCACATTTGCTGTAAAACAATACATTAAATACAAGAGTCCTGGCTCACAATTTAATGGCCTGGCCTCTTCTTTCCCTTTGGTAAATGGCATTCTCATTCCCTGGCTTATGTTTCCTTGCTATAAATTTTGAATGCCATTTCTTATTTTATCCTATTCCATAATGAATGTTATAAAATTATATTTAATTGATTTAAATAAATGTATTTTCCCATCTCTAAGTATACTTGAATAATCAAATTATTTCCATCACCATCATGTTAATCTAACTCCAGAATTGGCACAAAAGAACTACTGTAAATTTCACCTAGTATGAGGTATCGATATTATAATAGGGTTCATAAATATCAATTGTTTCAATGGTGGCTCAGTGATAAAGAACCAGCTTGCCAAACAGGAGATATGCATTCAGTCTCTGGTTTGGGAAGATCCCCTGAAGAAAGAAATGGCAACTCACTCCAGTATTGCCTGAGAAATCCCATGGACAGAGGAGTCTGGTGGGCTACAGTCCTTGGGGTCACAAAATGGTCAGATACAATTCAGTGACTAAATAGCAATTACCACTTAAAATATATCTGAAAACAATATTTGAAAATTCTGATTTCATAAGTAGATTAAAAACAAATTATTATAATGAAATTTAAATATCTGATAAATAGCCACATACATCTCAATTTACACAATACTAAATATTCATACTCAGTAATAAACCCATATATTTTCCAATACTTACATTCATGTGATCCTATGCTTTCTTTCTTTTTTTTTTTTTTTCTTCTTTAATAGTGTTTCGCCTTCATGCAGACTCAAGGAGGAATTTGAAATTAAAGATGAGTGCTCTAAAAGTTCTCCTCTGATGTTTAGCCACTTTACTTGATATCATTGGGTTGTTGGCAAGATCTACTAATGATAGCAAAATACCCCTGAGATCCTATTAGACACAGCTAAGAAACTTTAAAGAAATTGCCTACAAACAAAATACATGATCCTACTTCTAAGGTTCATACAAAGGTACCATTTATAAACCAACAAAGACATTTATAGCTGAGCCAGCTGGCATTTTAAAATCTTACAACTTTCCTTCTTTCTCGGTGAACTAACTGCTGTCTGAAGCCCTGGCATTGAACTATGTCAGATATGTTCATAGGTGAGATTTTTTTTTTTTCCAGAATATCATAGACTGTATATCACAGACTCTCAGGTTTAAATGGATGACATAAATGATATTATTATTCCTCACCTTTAACTATCTGACATTAAAATGTATCTTTTTCAGCATATAGAACATCGATAAAAATAGATTTAAATACAATATTACCAATTCATAAGTAGAAATATTTTGGTGTCTTTTTTCCTTACTGACATATATTTAAACTAGTAAGAAGAATAATAAAATTGGGTAGAATTAGAATAATTAAGCAATTCAAATATACATCCCAAATTGTCTCTACTTTATATTACAAATGAAAAATGTTCTTGGGATACTGATCAATTTTTAAAAGCATCCCTGTTAGAAAGTACATATTAACTGTACTTCCCTGGTGGCTCAGTTGTTAAAGAATCTGCCTGCAATGCAGGAGACCTGGTTTGATCCCTGAGGTGGGAAGATCCCCTGGAGAAGTGAATGGCTACCCACTCCAGTATGCTGGCCTGGATAATTCCATGGGGTCACAAGGAGTCAGACATGACTGTGAAACTTTCAATTTTCAATTTCAATTTCAGCTATCCATTTTTCCAATGTTTAATATTCCATACCATTTCCAAATTTCCCATACCCCTTAATAATTGTGTTGAAAATATTTGTTAAGAATGATTTTTCTCCTTTAAAAATATTTCCATTAGAATTTATTCCTAGACAGAGTAGTGTGCACCAAGTAAAAATAAAAACATAAATTTCTTCATAGATATATCAAAACAGTTTTATTATGTAAATGATCTCTCATTTTTACCTTTTGTGTATACCCTTTTCTGATCTGTTAGAGGAGCGTACCTCAGAATAACAAAATACAGTGAACCAGCTCCACTTTGTTTCCTCATAACTATAATTTTCAGTTTTTAATTAATACTTACAGGAGTATAGGGCTTCCCTGGTGACTCAGATGGTAAAGAATCTGCCTGTAATGCGGGAGACCCAGGTTTGATCCCTGGGTTGGGAATATCCCTGGAGGAAGGGAATGTCAACCCACTCCAGTATTCTTACCTAGAGAATTCCCTGGACAGAAGAGCCTGGTGGTCTACAGTCTATGGGGTGGCACACAGTCGGACATGGTTGAATGACTAGCACACACACACAGAAGAGTATGTGTTCATTTTTTCTAAAGATTTATTTTTTCTTGTGAACCATTTTTAAAACCTTTATTGAATCTGTTACAATATTGCTTTTTTAAAAAAATATATATTTTGGTTTTTTTGGCTGCATGGCATATGAAGTCTTAGCTCCTCAACATTGGTCAAATCCCCAAACCCTCTGTAACCTCTGGACTATTAAGGACATCTCTGTTGTGTTCCTTTTGAATAGTTAAAAAATAAAGCTCTTTATCCATTATTCTTTGAAAGTTTTAAGGGCATTGAGCAGGAACACTCTTCCTGACTTTGTGTTAACAGATGCACATTCATAGGCCGTAAGTGTCCAACAAATATTTCTTGAGTGAGAGAACTTATAATAGATACCTCAGTAGATTTTATCTGTGCTTGTTAGTCTGAATATATATTGATATGCATAAACATATAGTACATTGTCTATCTTTGTATCTTTCAGAATTTTCTGCTCTTCACATTAAATTTTTACTTTAAGACTTTTGAAAATAAAGCTGTCCACTGCTTGAAAATTCCTTGTATACTGAAAAACTTTGCGAGGGTTTTTATTTTTTATTTTTTTTACCCAAGGTTATAGAAGCTTTACATTTACTAAGCATGACTACATTAAATTCAATATGAAACAGAATTTCAAAGAATAAAAAACATTAATTAACAAACACTATAATTATCTTGAAAGTAAAAAGACCCCATAACATACTTGTTCCTAGAGGCAATTTAATATTTTAATACTTACCCCATAAGGTGTGCCAAAACTATTAAACTGGAGTTCAGCTTCTTTTCAAATGTTAATTTCTGTTTCTCTTGAAGTAGAGAGTAATCATAAACAGAATAGGAGAAAAAAGCACTTGAATTTCTCCTAGTTTTATGGTCTGGGGAATCAGGTATATACACCCATGGTGTATAGCAATTCATCAAGCATCTACTTATCACCTAATAGGTTTCACACACTACAGACATCGTGCCAAGCACTATATCAGTGAGTGAGGAAACACAGCTGAATAGCTTGTATTCTGGTTGGTACTAGTTACATTGTGTGAGCACTGACTTATATATTTTCCTAAACCCACTGCTTATGATGAATATCTTTCAACCATGTCTTTATTTCCAAAGTTAGAGCAGGGTGTTCAAATATAAATTCTCATGGAAAGGGGAATAACTTTCACTTGTGTGTGGCACATCCCAGCTTACGAGGTGCATTTGAGAATTAAAATTTGTAACCTCACACAGAGAGGAAGGCTTGGAAACATAAGACACTGAAAGACTTAGCAGAATTATATGGAGTTGGAAAGCAGGGGAAAATCCATGTTTTATGTAGAAAGCCTAGTTTTTTCAGTTAATGACATATCAAATGTTTCCCAAGAGATATTTTCTAGGTGACAAGTTCTAGATGTTAAGAGAGGGGAAACTCATCACAGAGGAATTAAGCAAGAACTGAAGCACGTGTCGGGCCACAGTGGCAAAGACACACTCCACAGTTCCAGGGACTGCTGTGTTTATGTTCCAAAGAATTCAAACTCTAATGCTTTCATGATTAACAGGTATCCTTCTTTGTTCCTTTCTAGGTATCTCAGAACCTAGGAAGGTATATGTTGCTAAACAGATCTCTTGACATCTTCAAACAATGTGACTAAATTTGCTCTCTTGGGCTCTCACAGAATCCACACTTGCAGAGAATACTCTTCATTTTGTTGTTGTTGCTGTTGTTCATTTTCTTATTTACTGTGTTGACCAGTTTGCTCATTGTCATCATCATCTCCCTCAGCCCCACACTTTCAGCTCCCATGTACTTCTTTCTCACTCACTTGTCCTTCAGAGATGCCTCCTACACATCCATCACCACCCCTAAATTGATCACTGACCCACTGCACCAGAGGAGAACTATCTCCTGGAGTGGCTGCCTGACTCAGCTCTTTCTGGAACAATTCCTGGGAGGATCAGAGGTTACCATCCTCACTGTCATGGCCTGTCACTGCTACGTGGCCATCTGCAAGCCTCTGCACTATACAACCATCATGCAACAGGGGCTCTGCCAGCTCCTGGTGGTGGTGGTCTGGGTCAGGAATCCTGCATGCCACCATGCAGATTTTTTTCACAGTAGTCTTGACCTTCTGTGGTCTCAACACCATTGACCATTTCATGTGTGATTCCTTCTCACTGTTGCATCTTGCTTGCAGCAATACCTACAGGTTTGGAATGGTAGTGGCAGCTAACACCAGGGGCATGTGCTTGCTCATTTTTTCATGCTCTTCCTACATAATCATCCTGAGCTCCCTGAAATCATGGGAGCTTCCTTCATGGCTCTGAAGGAAGGTGCAAAGCCCTCTCTAAATGTGGTTCCCACTTTACAGTAGCAGTGTTCTATTTTGTTTGTTGTATATTCACCTACATGCGTCCTGTGACCACTTACCCTGAGGACAAGTGACTGACTATGTTCTTTGCAGTCTTCACTCCCATGTTAAATCCTATCGTATACACAGTGAGAAACACAGAGGTGAAAAATGCCATGAGGAGTTTGCTAAGAATGATAATGACTTAGGCTGTTCACAATGACAAGAAGAGAAAGATTTATATACATAGGTAAGATTATACCTGTTATAAATTGTTATAGAAAGTAAAAATAAAATTGTAGATCATTGACAGAAAGGGCCAGATACTAATATTTGTTGATTATTTAATATTGTCTGGTTATATTTTAGGCATTTTTATAAGTTTTAATATACTTTCTGAGTGCTCAGCTGCTTCACTCATGTCTAACTCTTTGCGACCCCATGGACTGTATCCCACCAGGCTCCTCTATCCATAGGATTCTCCAGGCAAGAACACTGGAGTGGTTGTTATGCCTCCTCCAGGGGAATCTTACTGATCCAGTGATAGAACCAGGGTCTCTTAAGTCTCCTGCTTTGCCAACAGATTCTTTGCAACTGAGTCACTGGGAAACCCCAATACAATTTCTAGGACGGTTCAATGTTCTTGTCCAAAGATTCATGTTAGGAAATGAAATGAGCAACAATAAACCCCTGGTTTGAGAACTGTAGAATGTTTTTCTCAAGAGCCTGACACCTACTGTACTAAATTCATATTTATTACTTGGGCAACATTGGGTTTTCCACAGGACATTGATCTCAGAAGTATTTTTGCCTAGCCTGTAGTAAGGCAAATAAGGGATAGAAATTCCTAGGTAGATATATAGGGAAGTGACAGTTAGTGAACGACTCACAAATGAAAATTTCTTTTTTACTATGATTTTACCAAAAGAAAAAAGAGAGGCTATCACAAAAGGATGAAAGAATAATTCACCATCTGTTTTCTTGGCACAAACAAACAAAAAAAATAAGCCAGAAGTTTTGAGGTTAGTCTTCATTTGCTCTCTATTCTTGAATGTCCTTAGGTGTCTGTGCTATGTTTAGGTGTATAAATAAGAAAATCATCTGCAGTCTTAATGAGTCACTGTCCTTCAAGTAGATGGTGTCAGTAGGTTGCAGCCTTGTCTCACATGTATTAATAGCAGTATATTTCAACATTGAATTTTTTTTCCTTTTTGAAAGTTCAAATTATGCTACTTTACTTTTACAAAAGAACAACACTAACATGGTAACATATTTTTTTTAAGCAAAATCCCCTTAAGTTTTCCTTGCTGTTATTGAAAAAGAGAATTAGTGTTAATCATAAAAGCAAGTGGCTAAGGTGAACTTTCAGGAAAGTTGAGGATGCCTGCAATGCTCCTCTCTGCATCTAGAAGACATCAGGTCATCTTACATTTTTACATCGTTCTTTATAAATCAGAGATTCTCTAACTACAACACACCAACTCATGTGTCTTCTCACAAATGTTACTGTGACAAACTCAGTGTTCAACTGGAGCTGTTTCTTCCATAATTTGAGTGCACAGCAGTGGTAGAGCTTTGTACTGGAGTGACTGTGTTTACCAAGATGTACAAGGCTGTCTCCAAGATGGATGAATATATGATGGAAAAAAGAGAGCCTCTTCAACACATTCCCTTACCCCATAAACAAAATAAACCTAAAATAGATTAAAGACCTACATATAGGATTGGTCACTATAATATTCCTAGAGGAAAACTTAGAAAAAAACACAACCTTAAAATGCTAGCTGATTTGCTCTCTGATTAAAAAGCCATCTAATTCAGGGAATTCCCTGGAGACCCAGGGCTTAAGATTCTTCAATTGCACTGCATAGTTTCTGGGATCTAAGATCCCACGGGCCATGTGCCATGACCAAAAACAGGAAAAAGAAAAAAGAAAAAAAAAAGCTGTATAAAGGCTGTATAATTCAGTGGCTTCTTCTTTGGTTGTTGTTTGTTCATTTTATTTGCATATAATTGCTTTCCCATGTGTTAGTTTCTGCAGCACAACAAAGTGAATCAGCTATCTGAATCGATATATCCCCTCATCCTTGAGACTCCCTCTCACCCCCTGCCCCATCCCACTTCTCTAGGTCATCACAGAGCACCAAAGAACTCACAAGCTGTACAGCTGCAGGAAACAGGCCTTACCTCAGACAATTCTTTGGAGCATCAGAGATCATCCTTCTTGTGGTCTTGGCCTGTGATCACTACATATCCATCTGAAGACCTCTCTGCACTACGTGGTCATCAGGAGACACCACACATTCTGCCTCCTCAAGGGGATGTGTTGGGCAGTGGGTTTCTCCACTGGGTTGGACAGACCCCAGTCACTTTCTGTCTCCCGTTCTGTGACCCCAACATCAGGAATCATGCCACATTTAACATTTCCCCCTGGTACAACTTGCCTGCATTGACACTTTTCTTGCTGGTCTCTTAGCTGTTTCCAGTAGTGGAACAATCCCTGTGATTAGTTTTGTAATGTGGCTGGTATCCTATGTGGTTATCCTGAGCTCCATGAGGACTCACAGCTCTGCAGGGGGGAAAAAAGACCTGTCTACCTATAACTTTCACATCATGACTGTCTTGTTCTCTGTGTCCTGTAGTTTTATCTGCAACCAGTAGCTCCTTTTCCCACAGATAAAGCCATAGAAGCTTTCTGTATTCTTGTTACTCCCACGTTAAGCCCTATTATCTACACAGTAACAAATATAAAAGTCAAAAATATCATTAGAGTGCTATTAAATGGAATGTGACTTAGGGAAATAAATGACCTAATATGAAGATTTTATTTCTCTCATGATCTTTGCATTTTCATATTTTATTATTATAAAGTCCTTCCCACCATATCATCTGACACTAACAGCATCTCTGCAAGGTAGGTATTATGATTATCTTCATTTCACAGATGATGATGAATAAATTTCAAAAAAGATAAGTAATTTATCCAATTTCAGAGACAAAATTGGTATTCAGATCTGCATCCTTCTAAATACAAAACTTTATCCTTTTCAACCATTTAAAAGGGTATCAGAGAAATGACAGAATTCTAGTAGGACCTTTCTTGTTTTGTAGTAATTAAAAAGTTTTGGGAGGTGGGAGGGGGGATTGGGATGGGGAATACATGTAAATCCATGGCTAATTCATGTCGATATATGACAAAAACCACTACAATATTGTAAAGTAATTAGCCTCCAACTAATAAAAATAAATGAAAAAAAAGTTTTCCATAGTAATTACATACTTTCATAATGTGCCTGTGTATAGAAGCAATTGGTTCTCAGAAAGTCATATGGCCTACTGGTATCTAAGATGGTATGGGATATAAAATAGAAGATACTTACCAATATTCTCTTAATGTATTCTGACCACAACTGATATTGAAAATTATATTTGATTTGTTATTCTCTTGGGAAACATTAGAGATTATAAAAATTATCAAATTTATGGGAAAAAAAGTTGAGATGTTTCCAAATGGTCTTATAAAATTATAAAATTAAAGTTTTACAGAAAAGATGGCAGTTCAGAAAGATTATATAATTAAATCATAGAATATGGAGGTCAGCATAGGATTAAAAAATTTAATTCCACATCTGATCTTTCATTATACAAAATTCCTGGGACTTGGTATATAATTATGATTTTGTATATAAAAATCCTTTTGATTACATGCCATAGGAAGTGACCCTTCATTAACTTAAAAATTATTTGTAAAATTAAATTTAAGTTTTCTCTAAAGCACAAAGTAAAATATATTTTTAAAACAGTTTTGTTATAGAAAGATGGCCTTATACTTAGTTCCTTTAATCTGAAATCCTCTTTGAAATCTGCTTTAAGAGATTATTTATAAGGAATACACATATTAAAAAAAACCATGCTACATTTAACCAAGGAAAGTACTTCTTGACTAAACAATGTACCTATGTTATGTGACTTTATTGCAATTAAACTATTTTCAAAAATAAATTCTACTATCAAAATTTAAATGCATAAATATTTCACAGATATGTTTATAACCTTCTTTGTTAGAAAAATCCAGCCTCCTACTATGTGGGTGCCACATACTTAATTAAATAAATCAATATACATCATTATGTGAAAATATTTAGCAAGCATATTATGTAATGACAACATGATGATGAGCAACAGAACTAGTGTCAGGACCAGGTGCATGAGCTTTATTTCTTACTCTGCCACCGTGTTTCTCCTTAACCTTAAACAGTTTTTCCTATTTCTATGAGTAATTTACCGAGGTAAATTGCAATGATGTTCCAAAATTTTGTTGTCCTGGCAAAGCCAATGCACTTATCAACATAAATATTGTTATATTTTCTTCTACTTCAATTAGAATTAAAACTGGAAGGCTTATGAGACCACAGTCCACCTCCCAAAATCTTTCCATTCCTGGTAAACAACTTAAGAGATGTCCTTCTGGAATGAAAAATTCCTTGGATTGTATTAAAACAATATGAGGTCTGCCCTTGAGTGCTTTGTTATGTTGAGAATGTATTTCTCTACATATTGGAATGCATGGAGCTGTCATAACAACACTTTGACAGGTACCTGGTTCTTGTTAAATTTATCCCTGAATCTGTCAAATGTCTAACTACATCTCATCTAGTTTCTCATCAACACTGGTAAGATCCCATATAAATTTTCCTGCTTCCATTCTAGTTAACCCTTCAAGTTTGAGAATCTGTGTGGCTGTCTTTTCAGGGTTCTAAAAAACTTTCTTTTGGGATTTATATTTTGGAAACAAGTTTTTCTGGTATAGAGCCAGGAACTCCTCTTTTGATAAATTATTTTCATATACATCCCTTACCTAAATCTGTTCTACTTCCATTCTGTGCTTCTCTAGGCCCTCAGGAGTTTGGCTAGACAGGGGTAGAAATTCTAAAGCAATCTCTCTGCCCAGCATGTAGCTATTTAAGTAGAGGCTGCCTGACACTCAATGAGCCATTGTGAATGGATTTCAATCTTTATGAGGTTGTGAATAATGACTGTGTCTGTACATGCTAAATCTCTGATCTGATTCTGTCTTTCATCCCAGAGTTGGAAAAAATATTCAAGACATTTTCACAGTGACACCTCAGAGAAATCCATATCACTTACAGTTCTTTAGATAGTTTCATACTCTCATTCAACCTGTCTTTGGCATCTGCCATCACAGGTAGCATTAAAACACTCTAATTGGAGTGTCCACTTAAGCTAAGGTTGTCCATGTGATTTCAATTCTTTTTTAATCTCTTTTTCATGACACATGCTGCTCACAGTGACGCGTTCTCTGGAGTCAATCAAGAATTATGTACAATTTATTTTCCTTCTTATTAACACAAAAATATTTTAACATGGTGTGTGTGTGTGACTCCATATAGGGATACTTCTGAGTGTGACTGAATTACATTTATTTACCAAATAATTTTAAATACTGATATTCATTTCCTTCAGTAGATAACTGAATTGGGCCTTACAGCGGTGGTAACATAATGTGTCAAACCACTTAAAATAATAAATTTAAGATAAGGGTCCTCACCCAGAATTTAATGGCCTGGCCTCTTATTTCTCCTTGGCAGATGGCAATTTTATTCCCTGTATTTTCTTGTTATAAATTGTGAATATTATTGCCTAATTTTTCTATTTCATATGAATATTAAAGTTAATTTTAAATAAGTGAAATAAATGTATTTTCCCATCTCTAAGTATAACTAAATAATAGAATTATTTTCATCATTATCATGTTAATCTAATTCCAGAATTCACACAAGAAACAACTGTTTTGAAGAGGTACTGAAAACTTCACCTAAAGTGCCGATATTATAATAGTATTCATAGTTAACACTTAAGATATAATTAAAAACAACATTTTATGATGATTTGAATAATGGGTAGATTAAAAAACAAATTATTATAATAGAATTTAAACATAAGATTTACCCACCTGAATGTTTAATTTATACACTAGTAAATATTCAGTCTTATTATTAAGCTCATATATTTTGAAATACCTAAATTTATAAGTGGTCAACAATTTTTTTGTGTGTGTCTCATCATATTATTTTGTTTTCATGTAGACTCAAAGAGGAGTTCAGAATTAAATATAAGTGACATAAAAAAGTTATTTTCAGTTCAGTTTACCTCATGACAAAATTGAGTTGTTAGAAAGGTCTGCTATTAATGATGGAATGCCTTTGAGGTCCTATTAGCCACAGATAAGAAACTTTACAGAAAATGCCCACAATGGGATATGTGATAATGCTTTTAAGGTTCATCAAAAGGTACCATTTATAAACCAACAAAGACACTCATTATAGCTGGGATAGTTGGCATTTTCAAATCTTGCAAGTCATTTCTTGGTGAGCTAACAGAAATTGGGCAGGGACACATCAGACACATGCATAGGTGAGACTTTTTTCCCAAGGAAATAACTTAATCAGAGACTTTCAGATTTAAAATGATCTTACAAATCATGTTATCACCCATATCCTCACCTATCTGACATAAAATTGTGTCTTTCTCAGCATAGAGTACATGAAGAAAGATATATTCAAGTACAATGCTACTAATTTATGTGGTGGTGGTTTAGTCACTAAGTCATGTCTGACTTCTGTGACCCCAAGGATTATAGCCTGCCAGGCCTCTCTGCCCTTGGGATTCTCCAGTCAAGAATACTGGAGTGGGTTGCCATTTGTAGAAATATTTTGAAGTCTTTTCTTCTTTACCAATACTTATTTAATGCAATGTGAACAGCCACCTCCTTGGAAAAGACCCTGATGATGTGAAAGATTGAAGGCAGAAGGAGAAAAGGGCAGTAAGAGAACGAGATAGTTGGATGCCATCACCAACTAAATGGACATGATCTGGGCAAACTCCAGGAGTTAGTGAGGGACAGGAAGGTCTGACTTGCTGTGGTCCATGGGATTGCATAGTCGGACTTGACTCAGTGACTGAACAACAAAAAACATGTATTTAAACTAGTAAGAAGAGTAGAAATATTAATTAGAAGAAAATTAGAATAATTAAACAATTCACATTTGCATCCAAATTGTCTCCACTTTAAAAAGGTTTCTATGATACTGCACAATTAAAAAAAAAATCTCTTGGAAACTACATATTATTGAAGTAGATGCACTGTATTCCAATTATACTTTTTTTTTTTTTTTAACACTATTGTTGGTAGTGGTGGTTTAGTCGCTAAGTCATGCCGACTCTTGCGATCCCATGGACTGTAGCCTGTCAGGCTCCTCTGTCCATGGAATTGTTCAGGCAAGAATACTGGAGTGGGTTGCCATTTCCTTCTGCAGGGGATCTTCCCGATCCTTCCTGCATGCAGTGGGGGGTGTCAAGGAATCCGACTCTCTACTTCAATGATTAACTGAGATTTCCTCCCTTTTTCCACTCAAAATGTTCATGGCTCAATAGAATCTTTGGAGGTGGTTTTTGCCAACACTAAATCCATCATTTCTGTAGATTGTTGGCATTGTGGTTTAAGGCAGCTCTCCTATTTACCAAGTTTTATGTGTATTGATTTTTTTTCAAGTGACAAACAGCTTGATCTGACTTGGGAAAGATATTCTGTTTCTGGCTAACCTTCTATATCACTATGATAATGTTGATATATAAAATCTATTTATCTACTATTTTATTTCTTAGCTGTTTATTTTGTTCAATTAACATATTTATCCATGAACCAATAGTATATTGTTAAAATTACTGCAGTGTTTCAGATACCATTGCCATGTTAAAAAAAAAAAAGTCACTTCCAAATTTAGTGGTTTAAAAAACTAACACTCACTTTAATATTTCAGGTAATTATAATAGATCAAGAATTTGATTAATTCAGCTGGGTACTTTAAGTTCAGCATCTCTCATAAGCTTGCAGTCAGAAACTGTCTGAGGCTGAAGTCATGTAATCAGTTTCCTCACTCATATACCTATACAGGTTGGGAAGCCTTGTACAGTGGCAACTGACACAGGCAGTACTACATGAGATCATAGGGATGAAGCCTCATCCAATAGAACTGGTGTCCTCCTGAGAAACGGGACATAAACCAGAGTCCACATGTTTGCTCAGAGGAAAGGCCCTGAGAGAATAGAGTAAGAAAGAGACCATCTGTAAACAGGAAGAGAGGCCTCACTCATCCTGCTGTTACTTTAATCTTGGGCATCCAGCCTCCAGCACTGTGAAAAAAATGAATGACTTTTATTTAAGCTATGCAGTCTACATTATTTTGTTATGGAAGCCCAAGTCAATTAATGTATGGTGGTATTGATAATGGATGGTGATGATGATAAAATACAGGTTGACTTTGTTCAATAGAGGTCTGAATTGAATGACCAAGGTTCAAATCAGAAAAAAAAAATCCTCATCCAATTGCCAGAAATAGGTAATTTCCAAATCCAGAGCTTTTTTGACTAAAAAGATATCAGGTATTTTTGATTTATAGCTGTCAGCACAAATAGGTGGTACAAATCTTTAACCTAACCATTCTCTGAGAGATCTGTGACCATTTACTAAGGTAAATAAACTCTAGCAAATATAAATGCTCAAATCTTTCTGGATATTACCAGAAATAGATTCTAACCCTTAGTCCTGGGTGGCATATTGACACATCCTTCACTGGTCAGAAAGCTGATTGACAGTTGCTGACCTGAAACATATAGGATACCAAATATTTCTCCAGCAAGCGTGAGTTAATTTGGGATCAGCTAGAATTGCAGTTTAGGGCCTGTAACCATGATGAACCATGTTCAACTCCCCCACAGGCAAGGAAAGGTACATGCTTTTATAGAAAGGAAAATTAAGTTGAGGGGACCACTAGTAAATAAAGAACACATGACTTTTCATTGACTGAGATGTTGCCAGGAAGAAAATGAGTCTTTTTTCTTCCTGTTGGGCTCTGCTATGCTGCAGGGAGCAAGAGTTCCGCCTTCTGATCTCCCAACTCTATTTCACTGGGTTTCTGTTTATTAATTTCTGCAAGGCAAGAGAATATTTACTCAGTATTCTCCTCATGGGCCAGTTCTACATATCTAGTAAATTATGTGTATTCTACAGAGGGCAAGTATTTTCATATCCATTCACTGATGGTGTAGAGAACTGAATAGAAGTATTTGAAACAAATCTATCTTTCCAACATAATGAGCAAAAAGCACCACATTTTTGTGCTATCAGGGATATTTGACAGATGCAGGAAGTTCTCTAGTCTTACTATTACAACTTAGTTTACTTTTGTGCATTAAGAATAAAGTGAAAATACGAGCTAAACCGGTGTGGAAACTGGAAGCTTAAAAAAAATACTGTATAATAGGTCTTTACTTTGTGTATTTTCTATTTACATGAGAAAATCCTATAGGATTAAGTCAAAGGATGTATTTGGTTTTGAGCTCTCAACATTCTTATTTCCCTAGGCAGTTCTCACTTGGGAAACAATGAAGCTCATTGAAATAATTATATGAACAATTACACAAAGAAAACAATGTCTTTTGTTGAAATTACCTTATTTCAAGTGAGAATAGTGGCTAATCCCATAGGGAAAAGATAAAACAAGTTGGCATTTAGAAAACCTGAATTCTTATCTTTAATCTGGCAGTATCCAAATATGCACTTTTAGAAATGCCCCTTTCCTACCCTGGGTTTCAAATTCTTTGTAAGCACAGGAAAAGAGTGAATTAGATATTTTCTAATAAACTCCTAATTCTCAATGACTAATATTTTGTTAATTGCTTATTTATTTGTGGACCTGATGCTGGGCTCTATATACCTGAATTCTCAAAAATCTCATTTATGATATAATATGAAATCCAAGATAATTATTCAGTTTATGGTGAAACAAGTCCACCATTTCCCAGAAGCTTCTGATTTTGGAGAGCTGTTAAATTCAGCTTGGAACTGAAACAGCAGAAGCAGGCTTTACTTACTGATTATGTCATCCTAGACAAGTGAAATAAATATTCTAACTCTCAGCTTTTCTATCTATGAGTTAGGAATTATGTATTTATCTCTGAGTTGTTTTTGAATTAAGTATGAGTGATGATTACAAAAAATAAATGCTCAATGTAGGATCATTTTCTAAATAAGAAATTTAGGGCAGATGATATATGGGCAGGGTTGATTACATGTTATTTAACTGACTAAATAAATAAATAAAATGCCTGTATAATTAGAAAGTTTCCTGCAAGTGGAGATGGACAATTCTCAGTGGAAGAAGTTGACATCTTTGAAATTCCCAAGGGTTTTTGAATTCTTTTTTTAATGTTTCCACAAATTAGGCTGAAAAATAGTCTTCTGAAAGCCTTTGTTGAAAGATGGATGTTAAAGAAGTCTCCTGCTAAATATTTTGTGAGTTCTTACATGGGAAGTAATGTGGGCTCAGGATCAAGGTCAAGACTTGAGATCAGAGAGTTTTGAAATGTATTTTCAGGGTTGCTCCTCAGTAATTACATGTCCTAAAGTACAATGCTGAACTTCTCCATGTTTCAATTTTTCTATCTTCCAACCACATATAATGTTCTCAAAAAAATTCTTAAATGAGATAATTTATAAAATTCTTCACACAGTGCCTAGCATATATTAAGAAATATTAGGTTTTGATCATTAGTTATATTAATAATTGCTAACCTTCAGAAAGAACTTTGTAATTTACCCAGTAATAACATCTCTCAAGAGGAAAATAGGCTTCATTTCCTTAGTCCTTTATCATCTCAGAACTTGTAATATTTTGGATACCACGGAAATATACACAGAGATGAGAAAGAGTTGTTGGACTATTTTACTTCAAAGCAAGCTTTGAAGGAGATTTCTACAAACTGGCTATATAGAAATGAATCAAAAAGAAAATAAACCAGAAAATATATTATGAAATAACCCACAAGGTAAAACTACATAGACTTTTATGAATATTTTAGCTTATTTCTCTAAAATGTCATTATTATTGCTGAAAAAATGTTCATATAAGTGTTGTTATTAAGGTTTTACTTTGGCTTAAATGAGGACTGCAGCCCAGGAGACAATGTTTCAGAGAGCCCTGTGAAACTGCTCTGCGGAAGCAAGGGAGGGGCTAGGCTCTATAGGAGCTTTGCAACACTGGGCAGGTAGTTGGGATCATCAAAAGATTACTGTTAATTAAAGAAACCAGATATATTAAGGAATTTAGCTCTGCTCTATGTACGGGAAGGTGCAAGAGTCTGGATTCACTGAAATCACTCATGTGATTCGCACCTCAGCTATCTGGGTCCAGTTATCTGTGTTTTCACATCAGGAGCTTCTTTTACCTTAGGAAGTGGCTGTCCTCTAAGGGTCCTAAAAGGCTAAGTATTCTTTTCTTCCAGATTTTCTTCAGGGCTTACAAGCTCACATTGTTGTTGTTCTACCTCTAAGTCCTGTCTGATTCTTTGTGACCCTTTGGACTGCAGCATGCCTAGCCTCCCTGTCCTTCACTGTCTTCTGGTGTTTGCTCAGACTTATATCCACTGAGTTGGTGATGCCATCCAACCATCTCATTCTCTGTCATTTCCTTCTCCTTCGGCCCTCAGTCTTTCCCAGCATCAGGGTCTTTTCCAGTGAGTCAGCTCTTCACATCAGGTGGCCTAAGTATTAGAGCTTCAGTTTAAGCATCAGTCTTTATGATAAATATTCAGGGTTGACTTCCCTTAGGGTTGATAGGTTGATCTCCTTGCAGTCCAAGAGATTCCCAAGAGTCTTCTCCACCACCACTGTGCAAAAGCATTAATTTTTCACTGCTTAGCCTTCTTAATGGTCTAACTCTCACATCTGTACATGACTACTGGAAAAACCATGACTTTGACTATATGGATCATTGTCAGTAAAGTGATATCTCTGCTTTTTAATACACTGTCTAGGTTTTTCTAAGCTTTCCTTCCAGGAGAAATCATCTTTTAATTTTGTGGCTGTAGTCAATGACTGCAGTGATTTGGAGCCAAATAAAATAAAGTCTGCCACTGTTTCCAGTTCTCCCCATCTATTCACCATGAAGTGATGGAACTGGATGTTAGTTTTTGGAATGCTGTTTTAAGCCAGCTTTATCACTCTCCTCTTTCACCTTCATCAAGAGGCTCTTTAGTTCCTCTTCGCTTTGCTTTCTCCCATTAGAATGTTATCATCTGCATATCTGAGGTTGTTATTTCTCCTGGCAATCTTGATTTCACCTTGTGATTCATCCAGCCTGGAATTTCATATGATGTACTTTGCATAACATTTAAATAAGCAGAGTAATGTAGCCTTTTCATATTCCTTTCCCAATTTTGAACCAGTCCATTTTTCCATATCTGGTTCTAACTGTTGCTTCTTGACCTGCATCCAGGTTTCTCAGGAGGCAGGTCACAGGGTCGTTCTGGTGTTCCCATCTCTTTAAGAATTTCCCACAGTTTGTTGTGATCCACACAGTCAAAGGCTTTCATGTAATGCATGAAACAGATGTAGATACTTTTCTGAAATTCCCTTGCTTTCTCTATGATCCAAGAGATGTTGGCAATTTGATCTCTGGTTCCTCTGTCTTTTCTAAATCCAGCTTGTATATCTGGAAGTTCTCGGTTCACATATTTCTGAAGCCAGCTTGAAGGATTTTGAGCATTACCTTGATAGCATGTGAAATGAGGACAACTGTATGGTACATTGAGCACTATTTGTCATTGCCTTTCTTTGGGACTGGAATGAAAACTGACATTTCCCATCTCACATTGGAGGACTGCAATTGCTGAGGGCTATGACACCCTTGTTTCCTGATATGGCAGAAAATTTTCCACTTCTCATTGTAATATCCAGAGGAAAAAGACTTTTTTCAAAAGTGAAATCAGACTTTCATAAAACATGAAAAGAACACATAACAGAAATTTTATTTAGTTTACTGATTAATGAGAGAATTAGTAGGATATAATCACAGTCAAAAGGAAAATTCAGTGTGCCATTTTTATCATTGTTCAATCAGAGATATGTAATGACTTTATAAATAAATGCAAGATTTGTTTTATCTGTAATGATCAGGGAAATCAATCAAACTTGCATCTGACAATATTTGTATATCTATAGAAAATAATTACTTCCATTCTTTTCAGTTTTCTGTTACCTCAAAAACTGTAAAATAGCTAACAGTCAGTAAAATATATAAATCTCATATAATTATGACTCCAAAGGGAATGCTACTGATAACACATACACATTTTTATTTTTGTTACATATTAGTCTTTCACAATGTATTTTTCTGAAAAAGTTAAATTTATTTATCAGCTTTATATAAAACAGGGACTGATGCCTTATGAATAAAACAAATTTATACAGAGAAAAGTGATTTCACACTTATATTTCTGCACTTAAAAAAAAAAAACATAATTTCCACATAGTTTGGAGTTTAACAAGAAACAGCATACATAAAATGGGAGATTAAAACAAGTTGAACATATTGACTTTTCAAGGTATGGAGGGAGTTGAGGAAAATTAATGAGATGATAAAGTACAACCCAGACAAGTAAGGGCAGGAAGCATCACCATAATTGGACCTGGAGAGCATGGAAGACAGAGATCTCAGAAACCCAGAAGTTCCATCCAAATGGATGCAGCCTCAGTTAAAGTCACCCAGCCACTGACAGACCATAAAGGGAACCCAGACAGTGAGCACCATGACATTTCTTCTTTCATTCTCCCCTGCGCTCCTTGGCCAGAAGGTAGGGGAGATGGTTGGTGCAGACAAGGGAAGAAAACCTCTCAGGGTGGAGAGAGTGAGAGATCTCACTGGGTGAAAGGAGTTTATCATTCCAACTGTTTTTCAGTTTTGTTGTTGCTGTTAAGACAGCAAGTACTATTTTTGCAGTTGGCTTGAACAAAAGAAAACACAAAACAAAAGCCAGATGAGAGTCTTCGAATGCATTTATTCACTTAATTTTATGGAACACCAGTATGTCAAACACTGAACCAAGTAATGGAGGTAAAGAGGTGGAGAAGACAAATACATACATTTTATCTTAGATTAATTGAAGCAGGTTTTAAATGAAAAGGGAGGGGGTAGATTAGATTTAATGTGCAGAATCAGAAGCAATAATTGTGCAAGTATATTTTTAATATTTAATGATATTTTTAACTTTTCTTATTGGCTGAGAAGCAATCAGATTTAAGGCCTGGTGAGCTCCCTATGCCTGGATGTCCTCCAACAAAGATGAAGGACAGCTTGTCAGAAGGTGTGCAAGAAGGTTTTGAGCATCCTTGTAATAAACTGAATTAAACAGCTGCTAAATTTCACTTTCTTTATAAAACAGAAAATGAAGCATGTTTCTTCTCTTTCACTATGGGAAAAAAATATAGTTTCTATTATAAAACATTTTGGACTTAGCTGAAAGGCCAAAATATTAACTTCTCATCATATTGCTATGGATACTGTTGTTTTTGCAGGTTAATTCTCCACTTTTAAATTCATCTTCAGAATTACAATAAAAGAAAACAAGATGAATGTAACTGAATTCATTCTAATGGGACTTACACAGAATCCTCAGATGCAGAGAGTTCTATTTTTGGTGTTACTTATTACTTACATTGTCACTGTCACTGGCAACCTATTCATTGTGGTTACTATAATCTGCAGCCAGACTTTGGACTCCCCGATGTATTTCTTCCTGGCCTTCTTGTCCTTCATAGATGCCTGCTATTCCTCTTCCATAATCCCTAAAATGCTAGCTGATTTGCTCTCTGAATCAAAGGCTGTCTCCTTCAGTGCCTGCATGATACAACTCTTCACTGAACATTTCTTGGGAGCTTCAGAGATTGTCCTCCTTGTGGTCATGGCCTTTGACCGCTATGTGGCCATCTGCAGACCTCTGCACTATGTGACCATCATGGACCACCACACATGCTACCTCCTGGTGGGGGTGTGTTGGGTAGTGGGTTTTCTCCACTCATTTGGACAGATCCTAGTCACTTTCAGGCTCCCATTCTGTGGTCCCAACATAATGGATCACTTCACGTGTGATATATTCCCCTTGATACAACTTGCCTGCACTGACACTTTCCTTGCTGGTCTCTTGGTTGCTGTCAATGGTGGGGTAATCCCTGTGATCACTTTTGTAATGTTGTTGGTATCCTATGTGTTCATCCTTTGCTCCATGAGGACTCACAGCTCTGCGGGGAGGAAAAGAGCCCTGTCTACCTGTAGCTCCCACATCACAGTTGTTGTCTTCTTCTTTGTGCCCTGTATATTTATGTATCTACGACCAGTAGCTACTCTTCCCATGGATAAAGCCATAGCAGTATTCTATACTCTTATCACCCCCATGCTAAACCCTTTTATCTACACAGCAAGGAATACAGAGGTCAGAAATGCCATTAGAATGCTATTAAGCAGGAATACAATTTCAGAAAATAAATGACTCAACAGGATATTTTATTTCTATCTTGACTTTTACATTTTCATATATTACTACTATAAAGCCCTTCCCATACCTCTAACTGGACACTTATACACCTGTGCAAGGTATTATTACAATTATTCCCATTTCACAGAAGAATAACAATGAACTTCAGGAAAGTTAAGTAAACCATCTGATATCAGAGACAGAACTAGTATTCAGACCTGAATACTTCTAAATTCAAATTTGATAGTATTTCAACTATTTCAAAAGGTATCAGAGAAAAGACAGCATTTCATCAGAACCAAGTCTCTTGATTTGTAGTGGTTGAAAATTTTCCTTTCTAACTACATTTTTATATAATCTACCTGCATGTATAAGTGATTGGTACTCAGAAAACTGTTTGGCCTACTGGTATTTAGAATGGTATGGAATATAAAATAGAAAGATGATACTTGCCAATTCTCCTTTGGCATACATTTAATATATCTAATATTTAAAATTATATTTGATTTCTTGTTCTTTCCAGTAAAAGTTTTCAGTGATTATAAAATTTAATTTAGTATTTAAACTAATATGAAAATTTTAAACTGTTCTCAAATGGTCTCAAAAGAAATATAAAATTGAAATTTAGTGCTCTCATTTGAAGAAAAAAAATTGAAGATCTGAAAGTTTAAATCATTAGGTCATAGAATACATAAATCAGCTTTTAATCCAAATAGTTTTACTTCACATCCTGTGATCTTTACATTACCCAGAATTCCTTAGGGTTAATATTTGATTACTGTATGATATATAAAAACAGTTGTGATTATATGCCATAGGAAATGAAACATTATTATGCTAGCAATTATTAGTAACAATTAAATGCATTTTTTAAATCAAAAGCACACAGTAAAACATATTTGTAGAACAATTTCCCTACTACAAAGTTGGCTTTATACTTAAGTTCCTTGAATCTGGAATCCTCTTTGAAACCTGGTTTAGTAGATCATTCATATATAGAAACAAAGCCAAAGTCACCAGTTCATAGTTGATCAAAGTATTTCTCACCTAAGTAACTTACCTCACTTGTAAGTTTGCTGTCAATTAACTTTGGCTCTTTTCAAGAATGAAGTCTTCTATCAAAATACAAATGTGTCTACATGTCATAGATGGGTTTGTATTCCCTTCCTTTGAAAGGGCCAACTTCCCTTTTCAGGGGTACCATATGTTGGCCTGTTGAATAAAACAATAGACTTTGTGATGTAAAAATATTTAGAAAGCATATTATGGTAAGGAAAACATGATGAAAGTTTCAGGATCAGGGGATATGACTTTTTAATTCCTTTTTTTTTTTGCTTTTTAAGCTTGATTCTTCAGATATTATTTATTTGTTTCTTATTGTAATATAGTTGATTTACAATGTCATGTCAGATTCAGATGTACAGCAAAGCACACACACACACACGTAGATATATCCTTTTCTAGGTTTTTTGCCTTATGTTATTATAATATATTGAGTATAGATCTCTGTGTTATATAAAGAAGGTCCCCCAGGTATTGTTTTTTTTTTAACTTGGAAGATAATTGTTTTACAATGTTGCATTGGTTTCTGTTGTGCAGTAATGTGAATCTATCATAAATAAGCATATATTACCTCCCTCTTGAGCCTCCCTCCTGCTTTGCGCGCATCTCACCCCCCTAAGTCATAGAGCACCAGGCTGAACTCCCTGTGTTATATACAGCAACTTCCTACCAGCCATCTATTCTACACATGGTAATGTGTATATTTCAATACTATTCTCTCAATTCCTTCTGCCCTCTCCTTCCCCCAGAGTGTCCACAAGTCTCTTCTCTATGTCTGTGGGGAGACATGGTTTTTATTCCACACCATGCCATCATCTTCTTTCACAACCTTAAGCAGTTTCCCCTCGTTCTACAGGTAGTTTACTTAGGCAAATTAGAAGATGTTTACAAGTTTTGAGATTCTGGCTCAAGATAAAATGTTTATTGCCATAAATATTAATAGATTTTCTTCTACTTCTATTAGAAGTAAAATTGGAAGAGCTATGAAAACACAGCCCACTTCTCAGGACTTTTCCATATCTGGTAAACAACTTAGGAGATGTGATCCTGTGATGAAAGCTTCCTTGGATTGGACTAAGACAGTATGGGTGTGTGAGTGCTTTGTTATCTTAAAAATATGTCCCTCTGCCTATTGAAGCTCACGAAGCTGCCATCAGAACACTTTGGCAGTACCAGCTTTTGTGAAATTGGTCCATGAAATTGTCATAGGTCAGACCACACCTCAACTATTGATTAGTTCCTGATCAACTATGAAGAGAGCCATATATAACTTCTCCTGTTTTCATTCAGGTTTACTATTCAAGTTTGGGATTCTATGTTGCTGTCCTTCCAGGGTTTTAAACCACTCTGTTCTTGGGTTGGTATTCTGGATACAGGCTTTCCTGGAAATGGATTTCCCTATAATTTCAGGAACTCCTCTTTTGAAAAGTTATTTTCATGGTAACCTTCACTTATTTAGATCTAAGTTTATTTTCTTTCTATTCAGTGCTACTCTAGGGATTTGGGTGATGTGCTAGATTGGTATATAGATTCTAAAGTAATCTCTCTATCCAGCATGGTAGCTATTTAACCAGAGTCTTTATGAGCCATTTTGAATGGATTTCAATCTTTTATGAGGTTTTGAATGATGACTTTGTCAGTACATGATGATTCTCTGATCTGACTCTGCCTTTCATTTCAGAGATGAAAAAAGGTTTAAAGCCATTTTCATGATGACACTTCAGCAACATCCCTTATAGTTCATATCCTCATTCAAAGTGTCTTTGGCATCTGTCATAACAATTACTGCTCTATACACCCAGTCAAACTAGGTTCAGTCATGTGTTTTAGTTTTCTTAAATCTTTTCTTTCATGACACATCATGCTCACAGTAACACATTCTCTAGAGCTAATTCAGAGTTATGTGCAAATTTTTTCTTATTAATGCAACCATATTTGTATATGTTGAGTGAGTGTTTTACATTCTACATTCCTGAGTTGAATTGAATGAAATTTATTTACAGTATAATTTCAAATAATGATATTTATTTCTTTTAGTAGATAACTGCAATAGGTTTTACAGCTGATGGCAGCATAAGTGTATCATTACATATTAGTTATAAATAATAATTTGGAGATCAGAGTCTTGGTCCAGGATTTAGTGACCTAGCTTCGTATTTTCCCTTGACAAATGACATTTTTATTTCCTGTCATAGTCTCTTGCTGTTAACTGTGAATATTATTGCCTACTTTTTATTCAGTAGAGATTAATTTAAAATGATAAATACATGCATTTTTCTATCTTTGAATATAACTGAAGAGTGGAATTATTTTCATGGTTTTTTATGTTAAAGCCAGAATTGACACAAGTTATAACTACTTTGAAAAACCACTGTAAACTTTATCAAGTGTAAAGTGTCAATATTAGTAATATCAGGGTTCATAATATCACTTAGTGTACATCTGAAAATAATATTTAAGAAATATGATTAGAGCAAATTATAGATGAATTTAAAATAAAATATAATAAAAACTAATCAGATAGTTACCCATCTAAGCATTTAAGACAAATAATAACCAATATTCAGACTCTGTATTTCATTGATTTTTAAATTAAATGCCTGAATTCTGAAGTGCTGTACTTGACTTTTTGTCATAGCATTTTATCTTTATGTAAACCTAAGGAGGATATTAAAATTAAAAATGACTGCTATAAAAGTTATCTTCTGGCAAAGTTTGCTAATGATGGTGAAACACCCTTGGGGTCTAATTAGCCACAGTTAAGAAACTTTACAGATTTTGCCTACAAATAGGATAACTGTTGCACCTTTAAGACTCAAAAGGAAGACCTTATGCAAAGATACCACTTATAAATCAACAAAGACACCTTCTGTAGCTGAGCTAGTTGACATTTTAACTTTACAACTTACCTCATTTTTGGTGAACTAACAGTTGCCTAAAGCTCTGATCATGGACCTTGTCAGACACGTTCATAGGTGAGATTTTTTTTTTTTTTCCGTGAAATAGTATAATCATAGACCCTCAGTTTTAAAAATGATCTTACAAATTATATAATCATCCCTCATCCTCACTGATGTGAGATTTAAATCCTTTCTTCAGTAAACATTCAGAACATTAGGTTCAACTACAATGCTACCAACTTAGAAGTAAAATTGTGTATTTATTCTCATTTATACGTATTTATATTACTTAAAAGAATAATTAGTTAGAATAATTTCATATTTCAACTTTGCATCCAAAATTTCCCCACTAATAATACATCAAAATTTTCCAAATATATTGCATGACTTTGTAAAATACCATTTTTCCAATGATAATCATTCCACTAACACAGCTGAATTTTTCACAACTCTTAATAAATGTAAATAATGAATTTTCCCTTTCAAAAATAATTTCCATTAGAATTTATTCTTAGGAAGAATATTGTGGAAAAATATGGAAAAGTAATGGAAAAAAATGGAAAAGTAATTTTTATTTCTTCATAGTTATTTCTAAAATAGTTACACATAACTATGTCTAATTCTGCTTTATGTATTGATACACTATTATCTTTTGTGATCATTTTTGGGATCTCAATTCAAAATAAGGGAATATAATGAAGCTACAGCATTTTGTTTCCACTTAAATATAAAGTTTTCATTTTGGATAATTTAAAAATAAAATTCTTTATCCTTGAAAGGGAAAGAATTTTTTTCCAGAATACATTGTATTATATTTATGGTTTCTCTTCTCTTTTCTTTGGGAAATGTATATCCCCAATTTTTCATTCTGTTAGTAATGTAGTATCCTTGAAACAGGAATGATAGCTAGTATGGAAAGATTGGAGAAGAAGGCATAGGAATGAATTTGGAAAAAACATAAAGGAGTGGGAAGGTCATTCCTATCATGGTGAGATGAGCTGCTGTTGTTTGGTAATGAAATATCAGGCATTATGGACAATTAACAAGGATTCTTTTTATGACTATGTGTAAACAAACATACATTAAAATACAGATTAAGTATCCCATAAATATCTGTTGGGGCTTTTCCTAGTGGCTGAAATGGTATTTGTTGAATGAATTAACTTGCAATAAGTATTTATTAGTATGCAACAAATTTGATATACTTGAATTAGTCTGTGTATATATGTATAGTGCATCATCTATCTCTTTATCTTACCTGGCAAGCTATTGCAGTTAGTTCTCCATATTGAAATTTTCATTTTAAAACTTTGAAAATAAGGCTTTCTTTTCCCTAACAGATCCTTATGTATTGAACACCTATGCAAGAGTTTTTTTATCCATGCCTACTGAATCTGTAATTTACTTTATATTTTTACAACAATATAACAATGTTAAATTATATGTGGATCAAAGTTTTAAAGAATAAAAATTCAATTAATAAATGCCATAATCATCTTGAAAGTAAAATTATTCAGTAAGATTCTCTTTCTTAGAGGCAAGAATATTTTCACATTCACCCCAGAAAGAGTATTAGAAATTATTAAATTGGAACACAACTTCCTTCAAAAGCTTGTTTCTCATCAAGTAACAATAAACAGAGCAGGAGAATGAGAACACTTAAATTTCTCCTAGGTTTGTGGTTAGGACAGGCAGTTGTATACTTATCCATGGAAAACGGCAATTCACCAAGCATTCAGACTCAACTTCCCTGGTGGCTCAGACAGTAAAGCATTTGCCTACAATGCAGAAGACCTGGGTTCAATCCCTGGGTTGGGAAGATCCCCTGGAGAAGGAAATGGGCAACCCACTCCAGTACTCTTGCCAGGAGAATCCCATGGATGGAGGAGCCTGGTGGGCTACAGTCCATGAGGTCGCAAATAGTCGGACACAACTAAGCGACTTCACTTCACTTCACTTCAATAGGTTTCAGGCACTACAGATATTATGCCAAGTACTACGATAAGTGAGGAAACACAGTTGAATGTTATATGTGTTCTGATAGGTACTGGAGAGGATGTGTTGCCAAAGACTTTTATATATGTATGTATATATATATAATCCTTAACATGCCTGCTTATGATAGATTTTTATTGATGATGTCTTTCTACAGTAAGAGTTGAGGATTCAGATGCTAATTCTAATGGAAGAAGGAAGAACTCTTACATCTGAGGGGTAACTCTAGCCTTACAGGATTAATCTGATAATTGTAAATTGTAAATGTAAGGAGCACTAAGATGACTTATCAGACTCACATGGAATTGGAGCTAGGAGAAGAATCCAGAGCCCATGTAGATAGTCCAATGTTTTATTGCTAAATTAAAAGTTGACTGA
The DNA here is from genome assembly GCA_020226075.1 of Hydropotes inermis. Taxonomy (NCBI): domain Eukaryota; kingdom Metazoa; phylum Chordata; class Mammalia; order Artiodactyla; family Cervidae; genus Hydropotes; species Hydropotes inermis. Next base: position 59,205,894 of record CM035289.1, read on the forward strand.
TAGGTGGCCATAAGTGAGAGAGACTAGATGTCTGAAGAGGTAGAAAGCATCATTGAGGAAGAATTAAAAAAAATAACATTAAATCAACTACAGGGCAAAAGTACCAAGGACATGCTCCACAATCACCATAACTGCTCTGTTTTTGTTCTAAGACATTCAGACAAAAACTCTTTCCTGATTAACAAATATCGTTCTTTATCTTTGCAGGCAATTCAGGCCCCAGGAAGGTGGGAGTTTGTAAATGAATCTCATGGCTCCCAACAACGTGACTGAATTTGTTCTCTTGGGACTCACACAGAATCCACACTTGAAGAAAATACTCTTTGTTGTCTTTTTGTTCATTTTCCTGTTCACTGTGCTGGCCAATCTGTTCATTATCATCACCATCTCCCTCAGTCCCACACTTTCTGCCCCCATGTACTTCTTTCTCAGTCACTTGTCTTTCATAGATGGCATCTTCAGCTCTGTCACCACCCCCAAAATGATCATTGACCTGCTGTACCAGAGGAGAACCATCTCCTGGGGTGGCTGCCTGACTCAGCTCTTTCTGGAGCACTTCCTGGCAGCATCAGAGGTCATTGTTCTCATGTCCATGACCTATGACCGCTATGTGGCCATCTGCACTACACCACCATCATGCGACAGGGGCTCTGCCAGCTGCTGGCGGTGGTGGCCTGGATCGGAGGGATCTTACATGCCGCAGTGCAGATGTTATTCACTGTGGACTTGACCTTCTGTGGCCCCAATATTATTAACCACTTCATGTGTGATTTCTTTTCACTGTTGGAAATTGCCTGCAGCAACACTTACAGGCTGGGAATGGTAGTGGCCACTAACAGTGGGGGCATGTGTTTACTTATTTTTTTAATGCTGCTCATCTCCTACATAGTCATCCTGAGCTCCCTGAAATCCCAAGGTTCTGAAGGATGGCTCAAAGCCCTCTCTACATGTGGCTCCCACTTTACAGTAGTGGTGCTCTATTTTATCCCTTGTATTTTCACTTATACCCGTCCGGTGATCAGTTATCCTGAAGACAAGTTGGTGAGTGTGTTATTTGCGATCCTCACTCCCATGTTAAATCCTATCATTTACACAGTGAGGAACACAGAGGTGAAAAATGCTGTGAGGAGTTTGTTGAAGAGGAGAGTAGTGTAGCTGTTTATGATGTCAATTAGAGGATGATTTATATGCATTGATAACCTTTAACCTATTGTAAATTATGATAGAAAATAAAATACTTTGCAGAACATTGACAGAAAAAAAGCCTCTGAAACTAATATTTGTTGATAATTTAGTATTGGCTAGACATATCTTAGGCATTTTTTTTTAAGTTTTAATATACTTTCTAGAGACTAACACACACACACACACATACACACACTTCAATATTAATGTTCATAGCCACAAGATAGATAATAAAGAAAATGTAAGCCATTAGTTTGATGATTGTAGAGTTTATTTTTCTTAACTGTAACTGCTACTTTACTACATTTTCTGTATATCCTACTTGGATAAAATTGACTTTTCTATAGACCATTGTTCTCTGAACTTTTTCTATTTTTGCTTAGCTTGTGGTAAAGCAAATAAGGGATAAAAATTGTTTGATAGATACAGAAGGGGCAGTTTCATGAAGGAATCACAGCTGAATTTTTTTCTGCACTATGAAATCATCAAAATCAAAAGAGAGACACTCACAGTAGGAGGAATGAATACTTCACAGTCTATCTACAATTATTTTTTGGCACAAACACTATACAGGAAGTTTTAAGTTAACCTTAACTATCTCTTATTTTCTTAAATATCCTCATGGTTCATATTTTTCTTGAATATAATAGAAATGTTTTCATCTCCATAGCAAGATTTGTGGAACCATTTGAAACAAGAAGAGTAAACACCTTTTATAAGTTGAAACAAAAAAAGCATATGGTTAGGTTCCAGAGAATTCCAGAAAATCATCTACTCTTGCTTCATTGACTATGCTAAAGCCTTTGGCTGCATGGATCACAACAAGCTGTGGAAAATTCTGAAAGAAATGGAAATACCAAACTGCCTTACCTGCTTCTTGAGAAATCTGCATGCAGATAAGAAGCAACAGTTAGAATTAGACATGGAACAATGCACTGATTCCAAATTGGGAAAGGAGTAGGTCAAGGCTGTATATTGTCACCTTGCTTATCTAACTTATATGCTGAGTATATCATGCCAAATGCTGGGCTGGATGAAACACACGCTGGAATCAAGATTTCTGGGAGAAATATCAATAACCTCAGATATGCAGATAACACCACCCTTATGGCAGGAAGTGAAGAAGAACTAAAGAGCTTCTTGAAGAAAGTGAAAGAGGAGAGTGAAAAAGCTGGCTTAAAACTCAACATTCAAAAAACTCAGATCACATTAATCCATCTGCAGTCCTTGTGGTTGCAAAGAGCCAGACATGACTGAGTGACTGAACTGAACTGAACAGGAATACAGAATACTGCTGTGGTTTTGCCTGTGGGAAAAGCAGCTCCAAGTCACAGATACATAACAATACAGGCACAGAGAACAAGATAACTGTGATGTGGAAGCTACATAGACAGGGCTTTCTTCATCTTACACATTGCTAACAAGATATGCTTTTCATTTACTTATTTACTTGATTGTTACCCACCTACTCCCCCACTCTGGAATTTTAGTCCCACATAGACACAATCGATGTTGGTGTTATTAAACCTTATATACTCAGTTTCCATAGCTCTCTAGCCCACCATAGATACTGAATATAACTTTCTGGTTAAATTATATAAGTCTCAATTTCCTAAGGTGAATTAACCGCAGAGCCATTTTTTTTTCTTTTTTTTTCCCCAATAATAAATGTTAACTCTATAGGATAACAATGGGGAAAGCCCTGTGGAAATAACACCTATTTAGCTCTTAAAGGTGCTGTGTTTGTGTGTGTTAATTGCTCACTCATATCTGACTCTTTGTTACTCCATGGGCTATAGCCCACCAGTCTCCTCTGTACATGGAATTCTCCAGGCAAGAATACTGGAGTGGGTTGTCATTCCCTTCTCCAGGGGAACGTCTCAATCCAGGGATGGAACCCGCATTTCCTGTGTTTCCTGAATTAGAGTCAGATTATTTACCAATGAGTCACTGGTGAAGTGCAGTGAAGTGAAAGTTGCTCAGTCGTGTCCAACTCTTTCTGGCCCCATGTGAGCCCTGAATAAACTACTTGTGTATTTTGGAGATAAATCCATTGTCATTCAATTCAATTGCAAATATTTTCTCCCATTCTGTAGATTGTCTCTTTGTTTTGTTTATGGTTTCTTTCGTTGTGCCAAATCTTTTTAAGTTTAATTAGGTCCCATTTGTTAATTTTTCTTTCTCTAGAAGGAAAGTTATGACCAACCTAGATAGCATGTTTAAAAGCAGAGAAATTACTTTGCAAACAAAGGTCCGTCCAGTCAAGTATATGGTTATTCCAGTAATCATGTATGGATGTGCGAGTTGGATGGTGAAGAAAGCTGAGCACTGAAGAATTGATGCTTTTGAACTGTGGTGCTGGAGAAGACTCTTGAGTCCCTTGGACTGCAAGGAGATCCAACCAGTCCATCCTAAAGAGATCAGCCCTGGGTGTTCATTGAAAGACTGAGGTTGAGGCTGAAACTCAAATACTCTGGCCACCTCATGTGAAGAGCTGACTCATTCGAAAAGACCGTAATGCTGGGAAGTATTGGGGTGGGAGGAGGAGGGACGACAGAGGATGAGATGGTTGAATGGCATCATCGACCCGATGGACATCGGTTTGGGTAGACTCCGGGAGTTGGTGATGGACAGGGAAGCCCGGCGTGCTGCGATTCATGGGGCCTCAGATTCGGACACGACTGAGTGACTGAACTGAACTTTCTCTAGAAGATGGATCCCAGAAAATGCTGCAATTTATATCAAAGAATATTCTGCCTATGTTTTGCTCTAGGAGTTGAATAGTGTCTGGTGTAATATTCAGGTCTTTAATTCATTTTAAGTTGATTTATGTGTATGGTGTTAAAGGATTTCTAATTTCATTCTTTGCATGTAGCTGTCCATTTTCCCCCAGAACCACTTATTGAAGAGACATTCTTTTTTCCATTGTATATTCTTGTCTCCTAGAGGCAGCCTGGCACAACTTAGTAAACAGAATCACCCTAGTACTATGCTCAGGCATTACTGTGTGGTCAAATCATGGAAACAATAACTCCAGTTTTCCACTGTTTTTGGCAAAGAGATATTTGTGAGAAGTAATGACAGTTGCAGTATTGGAACCAGAGAAGCTTTCATTTATAAAGAGTTATATAATAATGTAAGATGGCATGATATTCTCTACCTGCATTGAGGTTTGTTGCAGGTATCCACAACTTTCTGAAAGTTCATCTTAGTCACTTCACTTTTATAATGAACTACTTAATTTCACTCACAGGAAACATGAAGAGGATTTTTGCTTTTACAAAGAAAAAATGTCAAAATGTATTCTTCACAATTTACCTTCAACATTTTAAATCAAATTGTTTTTGCACAACAGATTCAAACACTATTTATCTCATTGACTTTTAGGAGAAACATATCTATTTCCCTATATTTTTAATAAGAATAATAAATAATCAGAAGACTGTTGGTCCTCAGGAGAGATTTATGATGATGAGTGTGAAGGAACAACTGAAGAAAGTTTAAACTCACAAACCAGCAAGACTCTATCCTCTGAGAACGTCATACAGCCTACACTTCTTTCTTCAGTTCTGATATCTTCTGAGTTTTCTGCTGACAGTTTATAATGTGTATTAATCTTCTCATGCCTCCACTAAGCCTCTAGTGTAGCCCCAAAGACACAGCTATTGACCTCAGTTTCCTTTTTCAAATCTTCCCTTTGGTGTTAGAATAGAAGCAACACTTACTGAAAACGTCCCCCATCTTTATCCTTGGATTACTTTCATATCCTCTCTAACAGTCACAAAGAAAAGAAACAAATATAATTTAGACCAGATATTGTTGAAATGTTTTGTTCTCACAAGCAATTGCAAACTTGACCATTCTAATGAATTAAGTGCTGATAATACCATCTTTTAGGCTTAGACCATGTGTTAAGAGGTTCTGTTTCTTATGAATTTGAGACAGTCATGTGAAAGTTATTAAAAACCATGTCACCCCAGTACCATGTTCAGAATATATGTTCAAATTATAGAAGAAATAGCTTCAGTTGATCACTGGGTTTTAGAGAGTGACTTTTGTGGGAAGTACAATGAGTTGGAGTGTTGTAGTCAGAAAAGTTTTGATGTATGAGTTATTAACAATGTAGGTTGAACTGGTATTCTCCACGTGCATGGAGAAATATTGCAGGTATTTCCCACTTTCCATAAGTTTATCTTAGTTAAGTTGATTTCACTTAATTTCACTAATGGAAAGAAATCTCAGGTATAGTTGATTTTACCCTCTTTTCCCCCCCAAAATCCATGAATTCATTATCATATAAATGCTAATGGATTTCTGCATTGTTTTTCCATTTTGTATTGACTTACATCAATTTACAATTTGTGTTAGTTCAAATGTAAAACAAAGTGATTTATATATATATATATATATATATATATATATATACACATATATACACACATATACACACACACACACACACACACACATATATATATATATACACACACACACACACACATCCCTGGTGGCTCCATAGTAAAGAACTTGCCTGTAACAGGAGAAAGGGGTTCAATTCTTCAGTTGGGAAGATCCTCTGAAGAAGAAAATGTCAACCTTCTCCAATAATCTTGCCAGGGAAATCCCATGGACAGAGGACCCTCACAGGCTACAGTCCATGGGGTCCCACAGGAGTCGACATGACTTAGTGACTAAGTGACTTAGTGACTTAAGTGACTATATATATGTAATTATATATATTTTTAGATTTTTTTTTCCATTATAGTTATCTATTGCAATGCTAATGCTGGTCTTTTGTAAAAGTGAAGTGACATAACTTGAACCTTCACAAAGGCAATAAGGAACAAACTCGCTAAACTATAACACTGAAATATAGAAGATCACAGCGCACTGACAAGACAAGAGACAATGTGAGACAAGATTACGAAACACTGACACCGTCTCTTTGAAGGACAAGTGAGTCATTAAGACTGCAGACGATTTCCTCATCTATAGACTAAAATATATCACAGACAGTTCTGCCTCGTTTGAAAGAAAGCAAGACTGAGTTTTAAAGACCTGGACTGGAAGTTTGTAGGTGAAACTTTTGAAAGGAAGTTGTATTCCAGTGTAATAGTAGCTGACACTCTTTGTGGGGGAAGCACATGTGATGTGACACAAGTAAATTAGTAAATCTCTCTTAGCCTTAATTTGCTTCTCTGTAAAATGGGGGCAGTGATGATAAAACAACTAGTTTAATAAGGTGGATAAATCAACTGAAGTCAATGTGCCTGATAGATAATAGGGAGTTCACGAGATGTAAATCTATGCACTAGACCTAAACAGCAACAGCTTTGGAACCTGGTAGTAGTAGCTCAGTTGCTCAGTCGTGTCCAACTCTTCACGACCCCATGGACTGCAGCATGCCAGGCTTCCCTGTCCATCACCATCTCCCAGAGCTTGCTCAATCTCATGTCCATAGAGTTGGTGATACCATCCAACCATCTCATCCTCTGTCATCCCCTTCTCCTCCTGCCTTCAATCTTTCCCAGCATCAGGGTCTTTTCAAATGGGTCAGTTCTTCACATCAGGTGGCCAAAGTATTGGAGTTGCAGCTGCAGCATCAGTCCTTCTAATGAATATTCAGGACTGATTTCCTTCAGGAGGGACTGGTTGGATCTCTTTGCAGTCCATGAAAACTAAAAGAATCTTCTCCAACACCACAGTTCAACAGCATCAATTCTTCAGTGCTCAGCTTTCCTTATGGTCCAACTCTCATGGCCTTACAAGACTAGTGGAAAAACCATAGCTTTTATTAGATGGAAATTTGTTGGAAAAGTAATGTCTCTGCTTTTTAATATTCTGTCTAGATTTGTCATAGCTTTTCTTCCAAGGAGTAAGCATCTTTTAATTTCATGGCTGCAGTCATCATCTGCAGTGATTTTTGGAGCCCAAGAAAATAAAGTCTGTTACTATTTCCACTGTTGCCTCATCTATTTGCCATGAAGTGGCAGAACTGGATGCCATCTCCCATGTTAATCCCTGTTACTTACACAGTAAGGAAGCCAGAGGGCAAACATGTCATTATAATATTATTAAGCAGGAATGCAATTTCAGATAAGAAATGACCAATTATGAATATTTTATTTCTATCATGGTCTTTACATTTTCCTATATTTTTACTAGAAAGTTCATCCCATACTTCTCTCCTGACACTAGCAGCAACTGAGTAAGAGAAGAGTTACTATGATTATTCCCGTTTCACACAATGAAGTTTGAAGAAGTTCAAAGACCTGCCTGATATCAGAGATATAGTTAATAATAAGATCTGAATTATTCTAAATCCAAACATGATTCTCTTTCAACCATTTCAAAGGATATCAGAGAAAAAGCATTTCATCAGAACCTCTCTTGTTTTGTAGTAATTTTAAATTTCCCTTTGTAATTACACATCTTTATAATGTGCTAGCCTGTGTAGGCAGTTGTTTCTGAGAAAACCGCATGGCCTACTGGAATCTAGGATAATGTGGAACATAATATAGAAAGAAAATGCTTGCCATTTATCTCTTTGCACATATCTGATATATCTAGCATGAAATATAATATTGTATTTCTTGATCTGTTAGGTGAAAATTGTCAGTAATTAAAAAAAAAAATTAGTTACATGGTATTTAAACTGACGTGAAAGCTTTAAAGGATTTTCAAATGGTTAGAACAATATTAAATATAAAATTTGGTATTCTTATTTTACTGAATAAATGAAATATCTTAAAGGTTAAATAGTTAGATCATAGAACGTGTAAGTCAGCTTTGAACCCAAATATTCTTATTCCACAACCTGTGATCGTCACATCATATAGAATTCTTTGGGGTTGTATTTCATTATAATTAGCTATATAAAATGTGCTTTGATTATATGACATAGGGGATGATACTTTATTAGATTAACAGTTATTAGTCGGTGTAAATGCAGATAGTTTTCAAAAGTACACAGTAAATTTATAAAGCAATTTCACTTTTAGAAATTTGTCCTTATATTTAGTTCCTTGAATCTGGAATCCTCTTTGGAAAGTGCTTTAGGGGATTATGCATATATATATGTACAAGTCATTTGGTGGCTCAGATGGTAAAGAATCTACTTGCAATGCAGGAGACCAGGGTCAGTCTCTGGGTCGGGAATATTCCCTGCAGAAGGGAATGGCTACCCACTCTAGTATGCTTGCCTGGAGAATTCCATGGACAGAGGAGCCTTGTGGTCTATACTCCATGGGATCGCCAAAGAGTCAGGCATGACTTAGCAACTAACATGTTCACTTTTCACTTCATATATATATATAATATTGAAATTTAAATGTTAGTTATTCAATCACGTCCGGACTTTTGTGACCCCACGCACTGTATAGCCTGCCAGGATCCTCTATCCATGGAATTCTACAAGCAAGAACATTAGAGGGGATTGCCATTTCCTTTTCCAGGGGATCTTCCCAACCCAGGGATCGAACCTGGGTCTCTAGCATTGTAGGCAGATTCTTTACCATCTGAGCCATAGGTGGTATAAGGAATCATTATTCCATAGTTGACTGAAGAAAAAAATATTTCTCAGTTAAACAAGTGTCTAACTTATGAAAACTGTCTGTGAATTAATTTTGGCTCTTTTTATAAGTGAAGTCTGCTATCAAAATACAAATATGTATATATGTCATAAATATGTTTATAGCTTCTTCTTCTGACATACTGTTCCAGCCTCCCACTTCCTGGGTACGTGTGCTTTCCTGAAGAAATCGATGGACCCTATGATGTAACAATATTTAGCAAATATATTATTGTTATGAAAACATGGAGAGTGAGACCACTAACTTTAGGATCAGGAGATAGGAGTTTTCTTTCACACTATGCCATCGTCTTCTGTGACCTTCAACAGCTTCTCCATTTTTACAAGTATTTTATTTTGGTAAAACGAAAAATATTTCCAAGTTCTGTGATTCTTAGAAATATGTTTATTGCCATGAATATTGTATTTGGTTCTGTCTCAGCTAGAAGAAAAATTGGAGGCAGTACAAAATAACTTTCTAAATAAATGTTTATCTATATTTCTCATCTTCTACAAAGTAATGATAAGCATGGCAGGAGAAGAAGAGCACTTGGACTCCTCCTAGGTTTACAGTCTAGGGAAACAGTCATACTTTACCCATGGCAAATGGCAATTCACCAAGAATTTACTCATTGCCTGATAGGTTTCAGACCCTGCAGACATCATGCCCAGCTCTGTGGTGAGAGAGGACATACAGTTGAATTGCTTCAGTGTTCTGGCTGGTACCAGGGATAAAGTGGACTCAGTGACATATGAAGTATGAAAGTTAAAGTCAGTCAGGCCTGCCTGACTCTTTGCAACTCATAGACTAAAGCCCACCAGGCTCCTCTGTCCATGGAATTCTCCAGGCAAGAATATTGGAGTGGGTTTCCATTCCCTTCTCCAGGGGATTTTCTGAACCCAGGGATTGAACCATATTCTCCTGCATGATAGGCAAATTCTGCTGGGGTCCAGCCTCAGCAGGATCCAGGGGTACCCTCAGGATGAACGGCGTCGGAGAGAAAAGGAGAGACAGAGAGACCAGACTGGGGGGGGGGGGGGGGGGGGGTAGGGTCGGGGGGGGGTGGGGAAGGGTTTTTTTTTTTTTTTGGGTTTTTTACCCTAAATTAGTACATTTTTAAGGGGGAGATAGTTTAACATTACATCAGCTTGTTCTTCATGAAACCAGGGTGTTTTCTGCATGCTTCTTTGTTTATGAGGGTCTTGTATATTATCTTCTGGCCTTGGGGCCTATTGGCATTTTATGACCTAGGTGAATGCAAAGCTGTTTTCTGGAATCTATTCTTTAATGAGCACAAAGGTCAGTCCTTTTGCAGAAGTTATCAGTTAAATTTATCTAAAAGGTTTACCACACAAAGACTCTATAGCTCCAGTGAGGCATCGCCTGTTTAGCATTCCTGGTTAAACTTAACAATTCTAAACTCTTATTTTTCTAAATCTTTAACTATAACCACTTTTAGAATAATATTTTATGTTTTCTAATAGGACTTCCTCACCCCTGAAGGGCTCTATGCCTATTAGGGCCTTTTGTGTGATCAGGTTCTTTATGTTGTTTATGATTAAGGTGTTGTCAGCAGTCATGTGCATTAGTACGCATTTGCCAAGCAGGCTAGAATTCCAGGAAAGGGGTCTAAATTGAAACACTCCTTTCATTCTAGATAATCTTATAGGATACCACCTTCCAGCGGACATATTAAAGTTCTAAGTTGATTCTGTTTGGAAAGAGATCGGGGAAGGCCTTCCACCTGTGTCACAGAAATTAGCGAGTAGTCTAATACAGCAAGCATCAGAAAGATAAAGATCATCTTTAAGGTGAGCGCTGGGGCAGCTTTTCAAAATCCCTGAAGTCCTGATCTGCCTTGCTTGTCAGGTCTCCTCCTCACAACCTTGTCATGGGTGGGATCTCGTGTGCTGGCTCCTAGCAAAATTCTTTACTATGCGAGCTACCAGGGAAACCCTTCAATGAAGTATATATTTACCTAAACTTCCTGCTGATGATAGATATTTTTAATGGTATATTTCTTTCCCTGTTAGAGCTGAGGGTTCATGTGAAAATTCTCATGGAGGAGAAAATAACTCTTACCTACGTGCAATACTTCTCAGCTTACAAAATACATCTGAGAATTATAATTTGTAAGCTGACAGACAGAGGAGGCCTCAGAAGAATGGGCCCTGAAATGACTTTGAAGAATCACTTGGAGGTGGAACAAGTAGAAGAATTCAGATCTCAAATAGATATACCATCCCAGTCAATTGTACATCAAATGTTGTCCTAAAGGTGTTTTACAGGTGACTGGCATTAGGTGTCTGAAGAGACTGAAAGCATCTTGGAAAAAAATAAGAAAGACTTGAAACAAGTAATGGGCCTAAAGTGCCAAGGACATGATATTTTTGTTTTAAGAATTCAGACCAAAAGTTTCATGCTTAATCAGTATAATTTTCACTTTTTTGTAGATAATTCAGGACCCAAGTAGGTGTTACCTTCTAAATGGATGTCTGCAGGCCTCCCAACAACATGATTGAATTTATTCTCTTGGGACTCACACAGACTCCACACTTGCAGAAAATGCTCTTAATAGTCTTTTTGCTCATTTTCTTTTTACCATGATGGCCAATCTGCTAATTGTCATTACTCTTACCCTCAGTCCCACACTTTCTACTCCCACGTACTTCTTTCTCACTCACTGTTCCTTAATAGATGTCTCTTTGACCTCAGTCACCACCTCCAAATTAATTATTGACCTGTTGTACCAGAGAATAATCATATTCTCGTGTGGCTGCCTGACTCAGATCTTTTTGGAACACTTCCTGGGAGGATCAGAGATTGTCATCGCCATCATCAGGGCCTATGACCTCTATGTCACCATCTGCAAGCCTCTGCACTGTAGGACCATTATGCGACAGGAGCTCTGTCAGCTCCTGGTGGTGGTGGCCTGAATCAGGGGGATCCTGCATGCCACGGTGCAGATTCTTTGCATCCTCACATTAACCTTCTATGGTTCCAATAACATTGACCACTTGATGTGTGATTTCTTCTCACTGTTGAAACTGGCCTGCAGCGCCCCCTACAGGCTTGCAACTGTGGTGGCAGCTAACCGTGGGGCCATGTGCAAGCTTATTTTTTCCATGCTCCTCAACTCCTATACAGTCATCCTGAGCTCCCTGAAGTCCCATGGCTCTGAAGGACAGCACACAGCCCTCTTTAAATGTGGCTCCTACTTTACAGTAGTGGTGCCCTTTTTTAGTCCCTGTGTACTCACCTACATGAGTCCTATGACCAGTTACTCTGTGGATGAGTTTGTGATTATGTTGTTTGCAATCCTCACTCCCATGTTGAATCCTATCATTTACACAGTGAGAAACACAGAGGTGAAAAGTGCCATGAGGGCTTTGTTGAAGAGACAAGTGACTTAGGCTGTTTACAGTGTGAAGAAAATATTTATATTCAAAAGAGGATTATATCTGTAAAGTGTGAAAGAAAACTAAAAAAAAACTGCAGATCATTTTCAAAAAAAAAAAAAAAAAAAAAGGAAAACCCAGATACTAGCAATTGTTGGTTATTGAATGTGGGTCGGCATTTTTGATAACTTTAATGGTTTTTGCTCATGTATCTATGTTTATAACAATGAATGAACAACTACAAACCTTTAGTTTGATATTTGTAGAGTAACTTTTTCTCCAGAATCTTACTGCTATTTCTTTTCAGATTTTTTCATGTATGTTACTTCGATGAAATTTCCATAGGAATCTCAGAACTTTTCCCACTTTTGCTTTCAGTTCAGTTCAGTTCAGTCGCTCAGTCATGTCCGACTCTATGAGACCCCATGAATTGCAGCACGCCAGGCCTCCCTGTCCACAACCAACTCCCGGAGTTTACTCAAACTCATGTCCGTCGAATCAGTGATGCCCTCCAGCCATCTCATCCTGTTATCCCCTTCTCCTGCCCACAGTACCTCCCAGCATCAGGGTCTTTTCCAATGAGTCAACTCTTCACATAAGGTGGCCCAGGTATTGGAGTTTCAGCCTTAGCATAAGTCCTTCCAATGAACACCCAGGACTGGTCTCCTTTAGGATGGACTGGTTGGATCTCCTTGCAGTCCAAGAGACTCTCAAGAGTCTTCTCCAACACCACAGTTCAAAAGCATCAATTTTTCGGGACTCAGCTTTCTTCACAGTCCAACTCTCACATCCATACATGACCACTGGAAAAACCATAGCCTTGAGTAGATGGACCTTTGTTGGCAAAGTAACGTCTCTGCTTTTTAATATTCTATCTAAGTTGGTCATAACTTTCCTTCCAAGGAGTAAGTGTCTTTTAATTTCATGGCTGCAATCACCATCTGCAGTGATTTTGGAGCCCAAAATAATAAAGTCTGACACCCTTCCCACTGTTTCCCCATCTATTTCCCATGTATTACACATACTAAATTGATATTTTAGTATAGATATCCAAAACTGAAGATATTACATACCAAAATTTGAAAATAAGGGTAGAGGTTGAGGTTGGAGATATAATATTGGATGGCATCAATATTTATAGGTCAGGAAATGGGAACATCCAGTAAAGACCCGGAAGACTCAATAAGTTCCAAGACAGCCAAAGACAGTGAACTTCTAGTCACAGCTTGATCTACTCATGCTAAATGTATACATTTTTTTGAAGTGTATTTCAATAATTACACCTTTGTGACTTTATAAATGGTGCACATTTCTGTGAAATTCTTTTGCCTTTATTTATTCTATTGAACAGCTTTAGTTCAGACTCCTTTAAATTGAAACTAAGCAATGCTTTTTTTGAGAAGACTTCTCCGATTCCCATTTGAATAATATACTTCTACACAGTTCAGATGATATATTCCTATGCCAGGCTTCCCTGGTGACTCAGACAGTAAAGAATCCACTTGCAATGTGGGAGACCATGGATTGATCCCTGTGTCAAGACCTGGGAAGATCCCCTGGAGAAGGGAATGGGGACCCACTCCAGTATTCTCACCTGGAGATCCCATGGACAGAGGAATTCCATTGCAAGCTACAGTTAGTAGGGTTGCAAAGAGTCAGGCAAGACTAAGCAACTAACATTTTCACTACACTGTTACCCTTAGTATTTTTTCAATATTATTGAAATAGCATTTTTTAATTTGATCTGGAATTCTTTGAGGAATTGTATCACTGGAGTCAGGGAAGCAGACCTTTTATAACTTGGCCATCACAATATCTGTACCAAATTGGACACAGATTGATACATCATGGATGAAGAACAAACTGGAATCAACATTGCTGGGAGAAATATCAATAACCTCAGATATGCAGATGACAACACCCTTATGGCAGAAAGTGAAGAAGAATTAAAGAGCCTTTTGATGAAAGTGAAAGAGGGGAGTGAAAAATTTGGCTTAAAACTTCACATTCAGAAAACTAAGATCATGGCATCCGGTCCCATCACTTCATGACAAATTGATGGGGAAACAGTGACAGACTTTATTGTTTTGAGCTCCAAAACCACTGCAGATGGTGACTGCAACCATTAAATTAAAAGATGCTTACTCCTTGGAAGGAAGGTTATGACCAACCTAGACAGCATATTAAAAAGCAGAGACATTACTTTACCAACAAAGGTCAGTCTAGTCAAAGCTCTGGTTTTTCCAGTAGCCATGTATGGGTGTGAGAGTTGGACTATAAAGAGAGCTGAGTGCCGAAGAAGTGATGCTTTTGAACTATGGTGTTGGAGAAGACTCTTGAGAGTTCCTTGGACTGGAGATCCAACCAGTCCATCCTAAAGGAAACCAGTCCTGAATGTTCATTTGAAGGACTGATGCTGAACCTGAAACTCCAATACTTTGGCCACCTGATGAAAAAAACTCACTCTTTTGAAAAGACTTTGATGGTGGGAAAGATTGAACATGGGAGGAGAAGGGGATGATAGAGGATGAGATGGTTAGATGGCATCACCGACTCAATGGGCATGAGTTCGAATAAACTCTGGGAGTTGGTGATGGACAGGGAGGCCTGGTGTGCTGCAGATCATGGGTCACAAAGATTTGGACACAACTGAGCGACTGAACTGAAGTGAACTGAACTGAACACATTGTTTTAGTTGAATGGGTAAAGAAGAAAGATTAACTCATAATGCATTTAAAAGTTTTTTCCTTCCTTTTGTAGGGTAGCTTCTTCTACCAGGTGAACTCAGGTCCTATTCAGATTAGATGGAACCAAGGAACAGTATATCTTCCTTTGTCCTCTTGGGCCTCACTCTTGCTCTTCTATATTTTGATGATGGTGGTCCACCTGCACTTGTCATGACTAAAACTCTCAGTGAGACCTTGAACTCATAGATGTAAGTGCATGAGACAGAGGATATGTGTTTTACTGCTGCTAGTGTCCTAGGTTGGAGGTTCCCTGCACTCAATAATGCAACTTAGCACTACTGATGGGCTCCCATTCTGTGGCCCCAACGTCATTGATCACTTTATGTGTGACATGCACCTGTTATTGAAACCCGTATTTACTGACACCTATATTATTGGCTTCTTAGTGCTGGCCAGTGGAGGACTGATCTGCACTGTTGTGTTTCTGCTGTTACTCATCACCTATTGAGTCATCCTGCACTCTCTGAAGAACCCGAGTCAGGAAGGGAGGCGAAAAGTCCTTCACATCTGTGGTTCCCACATCTCTGTGGTCATCTGCTTCTTTGTTATTGTATTTTTATGTATGGAAGACATGCTAAGAGCTTCCCCATTAAAAAATAATTGAGTGTATCATATACACTCAGTTAATCTACAGTCTAAGAAACCGTTAATGCTGAATCCACTAATCTATAGTCTAAGACATTCTGAAATGACTAATGCTATAAATAAGCTCTGGAAAGAAAAAAAAGGCAGACCAAGTTTTAAATTAGTGTATTATCCATTATAAAGTTAGTAAATTAGCATTAGGGCCAATCTCCTTAGAATGTAAGTCTTCATAAATTTGATACATAGTTTCCATTTCTTTTGAAGGAGGAAAGAGAAACCCACTCCAGTATTCTTGCTTGGAAAATTCCATGGATGGAGGAGCCTGGCAGGCTGCAGTCCATGGGGTCACAAAGAATTGGACACGACTGAAGATTTCACTTCACTTCATTTCACTTCCATTTCTTTAACAGATTAGTGATAATTATAATTAAAGAATAAATTATATGTTCAGGCTATTTATTAATAACAATTATCTGCTGATATGCAAACTGAATAATTTCTAGTTTAACACTGAATCTTGAAAGACAGCATATGTTTAAACTAGGGAGTCAATAAATAATATGCCATGAATTAGTCAATGAAAATTTTATACAGTTACTAATTTTAAATTAATTTGTGTTCATTTTTATTTTTTTGAATTCCTGTTTCTATTGTTAGATTCTTATTTTTTATCTTCTTTCTATTTATTGTACTAGTTAAAATGTATTGTGTTTTATAGAGTTTCGTTTTTCCTCTGTTTCACTTGCATTCATATGGAATTTTAGGATAATATTTTAATTTTTTAAATAAAAAAGAGTATGATGGTTAACAATAAATACTAAAAATAGAATCCATGCAAAATGAAATCATGTAGAATAAAACTTCTCCCCATCTCAATCCAGATTCTCCCAGTCCTTTCAGATGCATTCACTATATTCTCTTTCTCAGATTCCTCAAGTAATAAGCTGAAAGTACAAGGTTTTTTTTTTTTTTTCATTTATGTGCTTGTATTTCTGTTTCAGTGTAGAATATATATATATATTTTTACTGCACAACCTTCTGGAGATCTTTACATACCAGTTTGCATAGATCCTAACTCAATCTAGTTAGTTAACTACTTAACTCTTTCATGCAGCTACACTAAAATTGATGCATCTTGTTATTTTCCTGCATTCTTCAGTTTTTTTCAATGTTTAATAATTCTGTAATGAAATTTTTAAAATTTTGTCTGTATGAGTTTTAAGAAGGACAATTATTTAGTCAATTATTTCATGTATTTAGATGATGATGTTGATAGTTATTGTCAGAAATGTTGTCTGTTTGGGAATCTTTTCACATATTTCAAGTCATTTATATTCCTTTTCCATGAACTGTTTATAAATTAACTTTATATATTTTCTTTGATTGCTGATCTTTTCTATTTGATTTGGATAGTGTGGTCACTTTAACAATATTTGTCTTTATCTTTCCAATTCATGAACATTGGGTGTCCTTCTTTGTTTATTTAATCTCTTTTATTAATATTTTACATTTTCAGTGTACAAGTATTTCATTTCCATTATTTACTTTATTCCTATATATGTTTTCTTACTGATGTTATTTTAAATGGAATTAGTTTCTTAATTTTCTTTTTATATATTCCATGGTTAAACATGTAAATGAAATTCATTTTAGCAGGATTGATTTTGTACCATGAAAATTTGTTGGATTTATTTATTAGATCTAAAAATTTTGATTCAGTTATCTGCATTTTCTGTATAAGGATTATTCTTATTCTGTACACTTAAATATAGATTTTTCTCATAGTGTTAGACATTTGAGCTTTACATGTATCCTTGTATTTATCAGTAGTTTATTCACTTTATTGTTAATTAGCATTCCACTTTGTGAATATGTCACAGTTCTTAAACTTTTCTTGATTAAGAGATATTTTGCCTGTTTGCAGCTATTTTAACTTATGACTAAAACTACTGTAAATATACATGTACACTTTTTAAGAAACAAGCAAACAGGTGAGAAAAAATTGAAAACAATTATTTTTTAGGTACTATATATAAGAATTAAGTGGCAGTGATCCCTGAGAGATGGAAAATTAGTTGAGTTCCAAGTGGTTCCCTGTTTATTACTTTTAAAATATTTCATGTTTTGGTACAGACAGGGATACATCCAAAAAAATCCCAAAAGACTTTCTCAGTTGAAGAGATTAAGTTCAGGGCCTGAGGACACCAAGGCAGTTAAAATTCTGAGAGCAAAATACTGCAGAGGATACAACTATAGTTCTGGAATCTAGAGAGCATTGTGGAAGAGAGAGATTATCCATTCACTCAAAATTCACCACAGTACTAATCTGTGCTCACATTTGAGGAAAATCCCTGAGGCTGGAGCAACATTCAACCATTGGATTACAAAGAAGAAGATAACACTGGGCTAGGAATAGTGTTTATTCTTACCAGCTGGAAAACCTCATAGTTCACAGAGACAATGGTGTTGGTTGAATACTCAGAAAGATTTTACATCAGTAGTAGGACATGACTAGTCCCAGATTGAGCACTTCTCAGGATGTGACTCAAAAATTGTATTAACAAGTTAAAAAAAGAAAGAAAGAAAGAAAGGAATGGATTTTCCATCCAAAGGAAGGAAAATAAGTATCATGTTCAGAATCTTGTGCATTTGCTAATGTGAGAAATTAATTTAATTATTTTGCTTTCAATGCCCATGTTTCCTTCTCTGCTAAGGGTTTTCTTAGTTCAGTTCAGTTCTGTCGCTCCAACACTTTGCAACCCCATGGACCACAGCACGCCAGGCCTACCTGCCCATCACCAACTCCCAGAGTTCACTCAAACTCATGTCCATTGAGCTGGTGATACCATCCAATCATCTCATACTCTGTCGTCCCCTTCTCCTCCCATGTTCAATCTTTCCCAGCATCAAGGTCTTTTCAAATGAGTCAGTTCTTTGCATCAGGTGGCCATAGTATTGGAGTTTCAGCTTCAGCATGAGACCTTCCAATGAACATTCAGGACTGATCTCCTTTAGGATGGACTGGTTGGATCTCCTTGCAGTTCAAGGGACCCTCAATGGTCTTCTCCAACACCATAGTTCAAAAGCATCACTTCTGCAGTGCTCAGCCCTCTTTATAGTGCAACTCTCACACCCATATCTGACTACAGAAAAAAAAAAAAAAAAAACAAAACATAAACTTGACTAGATGGACCTATGTTGGCAAAGTAATGTTTCTGTTTTTTAATATGCTGTCTAGGTTGGTCATAACTTTTCTTCCAAAAAGCAAGTGTCTTTTAATTTCATGGCTGCACTCACCATCTGCTATGATTTTGGAGCCCAATAAAATAAAGTCTGTCACTGTTTCCACCATTTCCCTATGTATTTGCCATGAAGTGATGGGATCAGATGTCATGATCTTAGTTTTCTGAATGTGGAGTTTTAAGCCAACTTTCACTCTCCTCTTTCACTTTCATCAAGAGACTCTTTAGTTCCTTGTCACTTTCTGCCATAAGGGTAGTATCATCTGCATATCTGAGGTAACTGATATTTCTCCTGACAATCTTGATTCCAGCTTGTGCTTCGTTCAGCCCAGTGTTTCTCTTGAGGAACTCTGCATATAAGTTAAATAAGCAGTGTGACAATATACAGCCCTAATGTACTCCTTTTCCTATTTGGAGCCAGTCTGTTGTTCCATTTCCAGTTCTAACTGCTGATTCCTGACCTGCATACAGATTTCTCAAGAGGCAGGACAGGTGGTCTGGTATTTCCAACTTTTTCATAATTTTCCAAAGTTTATTGTGATCCACACTGTCAAAGGCTTTTGCAGTCAATAAAGCAGAAATAGATGTTTCTCTGGAACTCTCTTGCTTTCTCAATGATCC
This sequence comes from Hydropotes inermis, assembly GCA_020226075.1. Taxonomy (NCBI): domain Eukaryota; kingdom Metazoa; phylum Chordata; class Mammalia; order Artiodactyla; family Cervidae; genus Hydropotes; species Hydropotes inermis. The sequence goes on from CM035289.1 coordinate 59,225,243, forward strand.
AGCAGATGTTGACAATATGATCTCTGGTTCCTCTCCCTTTTCTAAAGTCAGCTTGGATGTCTGTAAGTTCATGTTTTACATATTGTTGAAGCCTGGCTTGGAGAATTTTGAGCATTACTTTACTAGTGTGTAAGATGAGTGCAATTGTATGGTAGTTTGATCATTCTTTCACATTGCTTTTCTTAGGGATTGGGATAAAAATTGACCTTTTCCAGTCCTGTGGCCATTGCTGAGTTTTCCAAATTTGCTGGCATATTGAGTGCAGCACTTTCACAGCATCATATTTTAGGATTTGAAATAGCTCAACTGGAAATCCATCACCTCCACTAGCTTTGTTAGTAGTGATGCTTCCTAAGACCCACTTGACTTCACATCCCAGGTTGTTTTGATCTATGTGAGTGATCACATCATCATGATTATCTGGGTCACAATGGTCTTTTTTGTACAGTTCTTCTATGTATTCTTCCCACCTCTTCTTAATATCTTTTGCTTCTGTTAGGTGCATACCATTTTGGTCTTTATTGAGCCCATCTTAGTCTGAAATATTCCCTTGGTATCTCTAATTTTCTTCAAGAGATATCTAGTCTTTCCCATTCTATTGTTTTCCTCTATTTCTTTGCACTGATCACTGAGGAAGGCTTTCTTATCTCTCCTTGCTATTCTTTGGAACTCTGCACTCAAATGGGTATATCTGTCCTTTTCTCCTTTGCTTTTTCACTTTTCTTTTCACAGCTATTTTTAAGGCCACCTCAGAGAGCCATTTTGCTTTTTTGCATGTCTTTTCCTTGGGGGTGGTCTTGATCCCTGTTTCCTGTACAGTGTCATACACCCCCATCCATAGCTCATCAGGCTCTCTGTCTATCATATCTAGTCCTTTAAATCTATTTCTCACTTCCACTGTATCATCATAAGGGATTTAATTTAGATCATACCTGAATGGTATGGTGGTTTTCCCTACTTTCTGCAATTTAAATCTGAATTTGGCAATAAGGAGTTCCTGATTTGAGCGACAGTCAGCTCCCAGTCTTGTTTTTGCTGACCGTATAGAGCTTCTCCATCTTTGGCTGCAAAGAATATAATCAATCTGGTTTTGGTGTTGGTCATCTGGTGATGTCCATGTGTAGAGTCTTTTCTTATGTTGTTGGAAAAGGGTGTTTGCTATGACCAGTGCATTCTCTTGGCAAAATTCTATTAGCCTTCCCTGCTTCATTTTGTACTCCAAGGTTGGCCTTGGAGGTTTGCCTGTTATTCAAGGTTTTTCTTGACTTCCTTCTGTACAGCCTCAGGCCTTGCCTCTGTCACCAGTCCCATCCCCAACTGGGTATTGTTTTTGCTTTGGCTCTGTCTCTTCATTCTTTCTGGAGTTATTTCTCCACTGATCTCCAGTAGCATGTTGGGCACCTACAGACCTGGGGAGTTCTTCTTTCAGTGTCCTATCTTTTTGCCTTTTCATACTGTTCATGGGGTTCTCAAGACAACAATACTGAAGTGGTTTGACATTCCTTTCTCCAGTGGACCACATTTTGTCTGAACTCTCCACCATTACCCATCTATATTGGGTGGCCCTACACAGCATGGCTTATTTTCATTGAGTTAGACAAGGCTGTGGTCCATGTGATTATATGGGTTAGTTTCCTGTGATTGTGATTTCTGTCTGTATGCCCTCTGACACCCTCTCTAAGGGCTGACTGTCCTACTAGGGTTTCACTTACCTTGGATGTGGGGTATCTCTTTACAGCTGCTCCAGCAAAGCACAGCCGCTGCTCCTTACCTTGGACGTGGGGTGTCTCTCTTGGCCGCTGTTACTGATCTTGGACATGGGGTATCTCCTCTTGGATGCTCGCCTGGCTTTATATAAAAGTTTTCCTGAATTGAATCAAATTTTATACCAAACAATTTTAATGTCAGTTTTATCTCTTTTACTAGATAATTATAATGGCCCTCAAAGTTGGTGGCAATATAAGAGTATCATGATACTTTAGTCATAAAAACATAATTTAAAGATAATAGCCCTGTCCCAAGATTTAATGGCCTGGTTTCTTATTTCTCCATGGTAAATATGTTCCTATTCCCTTTCTTATGTTTTGCTATATAAATACTGAATATTATTTCCTACTTTTAATACCTTATATGGATATTATAAGATTACATTAAAATGACAAATGCATTTTGCCATCTCTGAATATAATTGAAAGATAGATTTATTTTCATCATTATCATGTTCATCTATTTCTGCAATTGACAGAAGAAAAAACTACTTTGAAGAAGTACCATAACATTTATCTGGTATTAAGCACTAAATTTATAATGAGGTTCATAATTATCATTTAACATATAACCAAATGCAATATTTAGAAATTATGGCTACTACAAATGGTCATTAATGGTGTTTAGTAGTGTCCTATTCTTTGCTATCCCATGGACTCTAACCCTCCAGGTTCCTCTGTCCATGAGATTTCCTAGGCAAAGATACTGCAACAGGTTGCCATTTCCTTTTCAGGGGATCTTCCTAACCCAAGGATTGAACATGTCTTCTGCACTGGCAGACAGATTCCTTACTGCTGAGCCAACAGAGAAGACTACCATGAATGGCTTGAAGTGAAGTCGCTCAGCTGTGTCCTACTCTTTGCTACCCCATGGACTACCACACTCTCCATGGGATTTTCCAGGCAAGAGTACTGGAGTTGGTTGCCATGAATGGTAGATCAGTTAAAATAAAATTGTTGTTCAGTCACTAAGCTGTGTCTGACTCTTTGCGACTCCATTGCCTACAGCATACCAGGCTTCCCTGTCTTTCACTGTCTCTGGGAGATTGCTCAGATTTATGTTCATTGAGTAGGTAATGCTATCTAGCCATCTCTTCAAAATAAAATAATATAATACATATTTAAAAATCTGATAGCAATGCACTGAAACATTCAATTTATAAGTACCAAGTACTCAGAGTCTGTATTTAAGCTCATTTACTATCAAATATCCAAGTCCATAAGTGTTCAACTTGTTGCTATGTTTTTCTTTGGTGACTATGTTTTAAAGAATCTGCCCAAATGCAGGAGACCTGGGATCGGTTCCTATGTTAGGAAGATCCTCTGGAGTAGGAAATGGCAACCTGCTCTAGTATGCTTGCCTGGAGAATCCCATGGATAGAGGAGTCTGATTGGCTACAGTTCAAGGGGTCACAAAGAGATGGACATGACTGAGTAACTAACCTTTTTCACTTTATTTTCACATAGACTCAAAGATGAAGTTTAAAATTAAAAAGAAATACTATAAAAGTATTTCTCTGATGTTGTTATGAAATAATTGGGTTGTTAGCAAGGCCTGTTAATGATGGAAAAATACCCATGAGTTCCAATTAGCCACACATAAAAAACTTCATAGACTTTGCCCACAAATAGAATATGTGGCAGTGCTTTTAAGGCTTATCCAAAGGTACAATCAAGAGACACTGAGTTAGCTGACATTTTTAATCCTATGACTTTACTTCTTTCCTGGGGAACTAACAGCTGCCTGGGGCCTGGCCATGGTGCTAGGTCAGACATTTTCATAGGTGAGATTATTTTTTGAAATAACGTAGTCATATATTCTCAGGTATAAAGTATATTTCAAATTATATAGTCACTCCTCATACAAATTTACCTGAGGTTTAAAACCTTCCTAAGCATACAAAACATAAAGAAAGGTAAAATTGACTACAGAACTAAGGAATTTATAAGTAAAAATATTTTAAAATATTTTCTTATTGATATGTATTTAAATTAGTTGAGCTAACAATATAATTAGCTACAATGAAATAAGTTAGAATAGCTATACAATTAAAATATGCACCCCAAATTTTCCCCACTTAATATTACAACTGATAAATTTTTAATGATATTGCACAATTTTAAAAGCATCTCTGTTAAAAACTACAAATTATTCAAAAGGATCCACTATATTTTAATTATCCTTTTCTCCACTGTGGAATACTTCACACCCTTTCTAAATTTTCCACAGCTGTTAATTATTATGTTGGACATATTTGTGCATAATGAAGTTTCTCTTAAAATATTTTGCATTAACTTTTATTCCTAGAAAAAGTATTATGGAACCAAAGAAAAATTTAAAAAGTAATTTATTTTGTTTCATAGTTGTTTATAAAGAATTTCTATGAATGGTGTTTAATTTTTACTTTATTTACACTGTCTCTTAGATCTGCTGGGAGACCCCACTAAGGAAGGAGGGAGTTCAGTGAAGCTGCTGCATTATGTTCCCACATATGCATACAATTTTCATCTTGGAAAATAAAAAAAAAGTTTCTATCTGTTTATCTTTGAAAAGACATGCTGTATGGAATATGTTTAATTATATTTATTTTTCTTCTCTTCAGCAACTTTATAACCCCAAATTGTATTAGTAACACATCCTGTAACCAGGAATGATGGGAGACTGCTGCTGTATGGGAATACAGGAAAAGATGGCATGAGAATGCATGGAGCAGAAACATAAAGGAGTGGGAAGGGCATGCATGACATGGGTAGATGTGCTGCTGCTGCTTGATGATACAATTTCAGGAATTAAGTCATTCAATAACATCACTTCTCATGGTTTTATGTGAGCAGCATACATTAATATGCATTAATATGCAAGGGCTCAATAACTATTTGTTTGATGAGGGAATTTGTAATAGGAGTTAATAGTAAGCAATGGATCTTATATATGTTTTGATAGTTGGTGTATTGATACATATGTTTATAAGTATAGTGTATTAGGTATCACTCTAATTTATCTAGCAGAATATTTCTTTCTGTTCTTGTTAAATTTTTATTATTTTTTTTCCTTTTTTTTATTAGTTGGAAGCTAATTACTTTAAAATATTATTGTAATTTTTATTGTTAGAGCTTTGAAAATAAGGATCTCCTATGCCTGATAGATCCTTATGTGTTGAATATCTATGCAAGAGTTTAGGTTTTAATACAAGTCTTCTAAAGCTATAATTTATAGAATATGGCAATGCTAAATTGTAAGTGGAGTGGAATTTTGAAGAATTAAAAATAAATAAATAAATAAACAAACACACTATCTTGAAAGAAAAATGACCCAACATGTGCACTGTCACAGAAGCAATTAAATACTTTCATGGTTACTTTAGGGAGTGTGTCAGAAACTGTTATACTGGAGTGTAGCTTCCTTTCAAATGTTTATCTGTTTCTTATGAAGTAGAGACACTACAGATAAACAAAGCTGAAGGACAAGAGCACTTGAATTCTTGCTGAGTTTATGGTTTGGGGAAACAGACATATGCTTAGCCTTCGAGAATGAGCATTTAATACCAAGCCCTTAGTCATCACTCATTAGGTTTCAGGCAGTGCAGACATTCCAGGCACTATGGTAAGTGATGAATAGCTTATGTGTCCTGGTAGGTACAAGGGAGCATGTGTCTCCAAGGACTTATACACATTTCGCTAAATTCCCTTCATGTGATAGATATTTCTTGACCATATTTTTTTCTTTCCACAGTTTGACATGAGGGTGGGAATATAAATTCTCATGGAAGAGGGAATAACTCTTGCCTGTGTATAGCACTTCCCAGCTTACAAATTGCAATTTGTTACCTCACAGACACAGAGTAGGGCTTGGGGAGCGTGGAGCACTGAGGTTATGTAGTCCAAAGGAGTTGGAACCAGTAGGAGAATCCAAATTACATGTAGACAGCCCAGTGTTTTTTGAGCAAATTACACACCAAATACGGCCCTACTGATGTTTTACAGGTGACAGGTACTAGATGTCTGAAGAGATGCAAAATACCATGGTGAAAATAAAAAAAGAACTGAAACGAGTACAGGACAAAATTTCCAAGGACATATTGCTCACTGACTATTTTGTTCTAAGAAAGTCAGTTCACAAGCCTTTCATGATTAATGAGTATCATTCTTTATCCCAAGAAGCTGTTGCTTACTGAATGGATGTCCTCAGGCCTCCCAACAATGTGACTGAATTTGTTCTCCTGGGACTTACACAGAATCCACACGTGCAGAAAATACTTTTCATTGTCTTTCTGTTCATTTTCATCTTCACTGTGCTGGCCAACCTGCTCATTGTCATCACTATCTCCCTCAGCCCCACACTTTCTGCTCCCATGTACTTCCTTCTCACTTACTTGGCCTTATTAGATGCCTCCTTCACATCTGTTACCACCCCCAAATTGATTGTTGACCTATTTCACCAAAGGAGAATCATCTCCTGGCGAGGATGCATGACTCAGGTCTTTTTATTTATTTTTTTTTTTTTTTATTTGTGGTGGATTTTGTCATACATTGAAATGAAACAGCCAAGGGTTTACATGTGTTCCCCATCCCAATCCCCCCTCCCACCTCCCTCTCCACCCATTCCCTCTAGGTTTTCCCAGTGCACCAGGTCCGAGCACTTGTCTCATGCATCCAACCTGGGCTGGTGATCTGTTTCACCCTAGATAATATACATGTTTCAATGCTGTTCTCTTGAAACATCCCACCTTCGCCTTCTCCCACAGAGTCTAAAAGACTGTTCTATAAATCTGTGTCTTCTTTTTTTTTTTTTTCTGTTCTGCATATAGGGTTATCATTAACATCTTTCTAAATTCCATATATATGTGTTAGTATATTGTAATGTTCTTTATCTTTCTGACTCAGGTCTTTTTAGAACACTTCCTGGCAGCATCAGAGGTGATTGTCCTCACTGTTATGGCCTACGACCGCTATGTGGCCATCTGCAAGCCTCTGCACTACACGACCATCATGCGACAGGGGCTCTGCCAGCTCCTGGTGGTGGTGGCCTGGATTGGGGGAATCCTTCATGCCACTGTGCAGATTCTTTTCTTGATGGACTTGACTTTCTGTGGTCCCAATGTCATTGACCACTTCATGTGTGATTTCTTCTCACTGTTGGAACTTGCCTGCAGTGACACCTACATACCTGGAATCGTGGTGGCAGCTAACAGTGGGGGCATGTGCTTGCTCATTTTTTTCATGTTACTCAGTTCCTACATAGTCATTCTGAGCTCCCTGAAATCCCATGGCTCTGAAGGATGACACAAAGCCCTCTCTACATGTGGCTCCCACTTTACAGTGGTGGTGCTCTTTTTTCTGCCTTGTGTGTTCACCTACTCACGTCCTGTGGCCACTCATCCTGTGGACAAGTGGGTGACTATGTTCTCGGCAATCCTCACTCCCATGGTAAATCCTATCATTTACACAGTGAGAAACACAGAGGTGAAAAAAGCCATGAGGAATCTGTTGAAGAGGAGAGTAGTTTAGGTTGCTCCAAATGCCAGTGAAGTGATGATTTATGTACATAGGGAGAGTTATGGTGAGTACTCAGTTGCTAAGTCATGTCAGACTCTGCAACCCAATGGACTGTCACCAGCCAGACTCCTTTCTCCATGGGATGTCCCAGGCAAGAATACTGGAGAGGGTTGTCATTGCCTTCACCAGAGGATCTTTGCAACCCGGGGATTAAACTTGTTGCTCCTGCGTTGGCAGGCAGATTCTTTACTATTGAGCCATAAGGAAAGCCTGTGTTGTTTTTGTTGTTTAGTCACTAAGTTGTGTCTGCTCTTTGCCACCTCATGAATGGTAGCATGCCAGGCTCCTGTGTCCTCCACTGTCTCCTGGATTTTGCTCAGATTCATGTCCATTGAATCAGTGATGCTATCTAACAATGTTATCTTTTGCTGCCTCATATATCCTTTTGCCTTCAATCTTTCCCATCATCAGGGTCTTTTCCAATGAGTTGATCCTTTCTATGAGATTGTCAAAGTATTGGAGCTTCAGTTGCAGTGTCTGTTCTTCCAATTAATAGTTAGTTTTGATTTCCTGTATGATTGACTTGTTTGATTTCCATGCAGCCCAAGGGAGTCTCAAGAGTCTTCTCCAACACCACAGTTCAAAAGCATTATTCTTCATGGCACAGCCTTCTTTATGGTCCAAAGCTCACATCTATACATGAGTACTGGAAACACCATAGCTGTGACTATATGGACATTTGCTTGCAAAGTGACATCTCTGCTTTTTTAATATACAGTAGATCTGTCATAACTTTCCTCCTGGGGAGCAATTGCCTTTTAATTTCATGGCTGCAGTCAAGTTCTGCAGTGAATCCATCTGATCGTGATATTGACCATATGGTGATATCCATATGTAGAGTCATCTCTTGGGTCATTTGAAAGGGTGCTTGCTATGACCAGTGTGTTTTCTTGACAAAATTCTGTTAGTCTTTGCCCTGTTTCATTTTTTACTCCAAGACCAAACTTGCCTGTTATCCTGAATATCTCTTGACTTTCTACATTTGCATTCCAATTCTCTTTGATAAAAAGGACATCTTTTTTTTTTTTTTTTTTTTTTTGGTATTAGATCTAGAAGGTCGTGTAGGTCTTCACAGAGCCAATTGACTTCAGCTTCTTCAGCATCAGTAGTTGGGACATAGACTTGCACTATACTGATGTTGAATGGTTTGCCTTGGAAGCAAACTGAGATGATTCTGTTTTTTTAGAGATTGCCAAAATACTGCATCTCTTATTCTTTTTCTAACTCTGAGGGTGACTCCATTTCTTCTAAGGGTTTCTTGTCCACAGTAGTAGATATAATGGCCATCTCTATTAAATTCAAGTCCCTTTTAGTTCACTGATTTCTAAATGTCTGTGTTCAATCTTGCATCTCCTGCTTGACCACATCCAATTTACCTTGATCCATATGCCTAAAATTCCAGTTTTCTATACAATATTTTCACTTACAGCATCGGACTTTACTTTTACCACCAGACACATCCACAATTGAGTATCACTTCTGCTTTGGCCCAGTCGCTTCATTCTTCCTGAAGCTATTAGTAATTGCCCTCCCATGCTTCCCCAGTAGCATATTAGATACCTTCTGTCTGGGGGGCTCATCATATCTTTTTGCCTTTTCATACCAGTCATGGGATTCTCCTGGTAGGAATATGGAGTGGGCTGCCATTTCTTCCTTCAGTAGGCCATATTTTGTCAGAACTCTTCACTATGATCCATCCATCTTGGGTGGCCCTGCAAGGCATGGCTTATAGCTTCATTGAGTTGTGCAAATTGCTTTGTCAAGACAAGGCTGTGATCCATGAAGGGACTGAATATGACTATAACTACTTTATTAAACTGTCACTGTCTCTGTTGTGAAATCTATTATATGAGTATAATACTCATGCAAGAAGAAACTTTCATATGACATTACCCTGCTTTATTAAGTACAATGCCCTCAGCCATAGCATATTTTTGTGTATTAAAATCGGTGAAGTGAAAAGTGAAGCTGCTCAGTCATGTCTGACTCTTTGCAATCCCATGGACTGTAGCCTACCCTGCTCCTCTGTCCATGGGATTTTCCAGGCAAAAGTACTGGAGTGGGTTGTCATTTCCTTCTCCAGAGGATCTTCCCAACCCAGGGATTGAACCTGGGTATCCCACATTGTAGTCAGATGCTTTATCATCTGACCCACCTGGGAAGTCATTAAACTAGGTAGTATTATCCAACTTAATAATTGGATAAATGTTTAATCACTATATCTGAAGTGGTGATAAATTTTTATGTATAGATCAAACATCAAGGTAGAATACATTGAACTAAAAAGAAAAAAAAAACTTGCAATGACAAGTAGAAAAATATATGATAAATTCATCTTTGCTGAAGCAAAACAACTGGTCTGGTACTTTGTTCTTAACTGTAAATAGTCTGAAAATAGTTATAAAATGTTTTTCTTATATCACTGTTAAATTTTCAGTTCAGCTCAGTTGTGTTCAACTCTTTGTGACCCCATGGACTGCAGCATGCCAGTCTTCCCTGTCCAACACCAACTCCCAGAGCCTACTCAAACTCATGTCCATTGAGTTGGTGATGCTATCCAATCATATCATCACAACTTACAGACCTTAATCAGTGATATGATTTTGTAGTGTTTCTACACAGAGGATGAGATGGCTGGATGCCATCACAAACTCAATGGATATGAGTCTGAGCAAGTTCTGAGAGATGATGAAGGACAGGGAAACCTGGCATGCTGCAGTCCACAGGGTCACAAAGAGTCAGACATGACTGAGAGGCTGAATTGAACTGAACTGAAACGGGATTATTGAGGGAGACTTCGCATGCACAGGTCACAAAGAGTTGGACATGACTGAGCAACTGAACAACACAATTTTTAAATTTAGTGGAAAAATCCTGGTGTACTTAATTGATCAAGAATCAGTTTTGGACAGGTTTCAGTTCTAAGATATATTAATACAAACAGTTAGAAATGGATAACATGTACAGTCATCTTCAACTCTATTGGGGCAAAAAAAATGATACCCTTTTAAGAAATGTTATAAAGTTTGGGGTAGGTCCTTCATTAACCTTAAAGCAATTCATAAAATAAAGAAAATAAAACAAAATAATGTCTCCCCAAATTTCAAGTCATCTAGTCTGGCCACACCAACATGACAGAATGAGAAGAACAAAGTAACTGAATGGTATATTCTGTTTTGGAGTTAGTTGGAAAAGCAGTTAATAAAATAAATTTCCCTAGGGGATGACTAGTTGATATCTTCCTAGGTTAACATAGGGTTTGCTGTTTTTGTTTTTGTTTGTTTGTTTTTATAAATTATCCTAACATGGTGAACATTTGATTCTTCGTGAACACTGTTGAATTTCATTTAAACAATCTACAGTGTAAATAATAACAGTTTTCTGAATAATCAGAGACTCCATGGAGAAAATGGAGACACAGTTAAATGAAATATAATATTTCTACAAGTAATAGTGTAGTCTGTCACAGTTCCTTGTCGTCCTGGATGAAAGATGAATTCTGAGTAACTTAAAAAGTCTTTAGTCACACTGAAGCCTCCATATCGCATCACATGAAGTCTCCAGATGGTGACAAAATCACCTTATATTGGGAATTGGGCTTCACAACTGTGTGACTCTATTATGTAAGAAATTAAAGTGTTTTGAAATAAAGCTTTTATTACAATTCTGGTTTTATCATTTAACATGTTTGACTATTGGGAAATTAATGAGATGTCGTAGGCCTCTGTTTCTTTGAATAAAAAAAAGGAGACTTCCATCTTATTACAGTAAATGTTGAAAGTGATATATTAAACTGTAACACTTGAGAGATACAATCAGAGCAAGATTGAAAGAAGATCAATCGTTTGGACTGCTTCAGGATAACAAATTGTTAGAGGACAGAACAAAAGTAGACAAACCCTCAGGAGGCTGCTGCAGAGGCTGGGATGGAGTTGGGGCAGGAATGATCAAATCAGGGATACATTTTGAAAGTAGAGACAACAGGATTTGCCAAAGGCATGAATGAATAGGAAATCAATAAGGGAGTGAAGAACACTGTGAGATTATTGTCTGAGCAATGGCATTGAAACAAGATAAGATACACTTTTAAATTGTGGAATTTTAAAATTATTATTAATATACTACATTGATATTCAAATGAAGATGTCCAAAATTGGAGAAATGTCAAACAAAAATTTGAAAATAAGGGTAGATGTCAGAGATAGAGACTCAGCATTTGATAGCTTCAGCACTCATAGGTCAGGAAATGGGAACATCCAAGTAAAGAGCCACTGAAGGACATCTCTGTGATTTCTTATAAAATCCAAGTCAATTATCTTCTATTCACAGTCTGATCTATTCACACTTGATGTGTAAATTCTTTTGTGCTTCAATAATTTTCCCTTTGTGACCTCATAATGGTGCATATTTCCATAGAATTCCCTTTCCATCTTTATTTTGTCTATCACTATTTGCTTAAATCTGGACTAAATTCTCTGATTTCATTTTGATGGGTATATTCCTACCCTGTTACCCTTAGTATTTTGCCAATATTTTTATAATAGCTGTTTTTCCATTGGACTGGAATTTTTTGATGCACCTTTATATGTTATATCACTGGGGGCAGGAAACTAGGCCTTTTTAGACTTGGTCATCACAATGTATGTGCCACATTGGACATAAACTGGTACACTATACTCACAGTTTGGGCTTCCCAGATGGAGCTAGTGGTAAAGAGCCTACCCACCAATGCAGGAAACAGGAGATGCAAGTGTGATCCTTGGGTCAGAAAGATTCCCTGGAGGAGAACATAGCAACCCACTCCAGTATTGTGCCTGGAGAATCCCATGGACAGAGGAGCCTGGTGGCTACAGTCCATAGGGTCACAAAGAGCTGGACACGACTTGAATGACTTAGCACCCATACATTGTTTTAATTGATTGGATAAAGGAAAAGATTAACTTACAATACATTAAAAATTCCCCTCTCTTCTTTAGTAACTTACCTGATTCTAATATGTGACCTCAGCTCCTATACAGACAAGATAGAATCAAGGAACGATGTAACTTATTTCATCCAATTGGGCTTCACACAAAATCCAAAGGAGCAGAAAGTCTTTATTCAATTATCTGCCTAATATCAGAAACAGTGCTAGTATTCAGATATGCATTCTTCAAAATCTAAATTTGATACTCTTTTAAACATTTCAAAGATACCAGAGAAAAGATATTTCATCAGAACCTCTTTCATATCATAGAAATTTAAAACTTCTCTTTTCTAAATACATATTCATAAAAGTTGTTTTTATGCTTAAAAGTCTAAACAGTTGTTTCTAAGACATCTGCATGACTTACTAGTATTGAGGATGATGTGAACTGTTATATAGAAAGAAGCATATTACTATATAAGTGTTAGAATTTCAGCTTACATGTAGTTCACTGAATTTGCAATCCTCTTTGAAAACTACTTTCAGTTCAGTCCAGTTGCTCAGTCGTGTCAGACTCTTTGTGACCCAGTGAACTGCAGCATGCCAGGCCTCCCTGTCCATCACCAGCTCCCGGAGTTTACCCAAACTCATGTCCATTGAGTTGGTGATGCCATCTAACTATCTCATCCTCTATCATCCCCTTCTCCACCTGCCTTCAATCTTTTCCAACATCTTTAGATTATTTATAAGGAATAATAAAGCTAGATAAAAATCAATATTCCACTGTTAACCAAAGAAAGCATTTCTCAGCTAACTTAGAAGGCTTTGTTATGAGTTAATTCTGGCTCTTTTCAAAAATGAAACGTGCTTCTAAGATATGAATGTGTATATATTTCACAGAAGTGTGTATAGTTCCCTTTTTTTGACAGAAAGGTCCAACCTCTGATTTCAAGGGTACCACATGTTTATTTTTTGCTATGTTTATTTTTATGTATTATTTTTTTACTTGGGGAGTTATTGCTTTACAGTGTTGTGTTAATTTCTGCTCTATAATAGTATGTATATATATACACTCCTTCTTGAGCTTCCCTCCCACTTCCACTTCCCACCCCTCTAGATCATACAGCTTTCCATTTTGTTGTTTTTCAGTTGCTATTTTGTGCCTGAGTTTTTTCAACCCCATGGACTACAGCATGCCAGGCTCTTTTGTTCTCCACTATCTCCAAGTTTGCTGATATCCATGCCCATTGAGTCAGTGATGCTATCTAACCATTGAATCTTCCATCACCCCCTTCTCCTTTTCCCTTCAGTCTTTCCCAGCTTCCCACTGGCTATCTGTTTTACACATAATAATATATTATTTAAGAAATTAATGGACTCCATGATAGAAAAATATTCAGAAAGCATATTATTAAGAATATATGATAGAGAGTAAGAAAACCACTTTTGGAAACAGGAGATATAGGTTTTATTCTACATTATGCAAAATTATACTCTAGAGCCTTAAACAGCTCAAACTGCAAGTTGCTTCCAAGTTCTATCTTTCTACCCAAGCTAATATGTTTATTGTCATAAATATTGCTATTTTTGTTTCTACTTCAATTAGAAGCGAAATTGGAAGGTTTATGATACCACAGCCTATCTCCCAGAACTTTTCATTCCTCGTAAACAACATAGGAGATATCCTTCTGGGATGAACATTCCTTCGGATGGACTAATATGGCATGAGCTCTCTCTTGAGTGCTTTGATATCTTGAGAACGTTTCTCTACCTATTGAAGCTCATGAATCTGCCCATAAAAACATTTTAATATGAACCTGTTTGTGTGTGTGTGTGTGTGTGTGTGTGTGTGTGTGTGTGAAATTAGTTTCTAAAACTATCAAACATCAAAACAGACTGAAACTACTTTCTGATCAGCTGTGAAATGATCCATACATTTTTGTTCTTCTCCTTTCTTTCTGGTTTGTCTTTCAAGTGCAGAATCTATATTACTATCTCTACAGGGTTTATTAACCACCTTAGGTTTGCATTCTAGAAACAGACTGCATAGCTCCAAAACTCTCCTTTGAAAATGATTTTCATGAACAACCCTCATTGTTTTATATCTAAGTCTGCTCTCTTTCCCTTTTATGCTTCTCTAAGCCTTGGGGAACTGGACTAGAGAGATTTAGGGGTTCTCAAGCAATCTCTCTACCCAGCACTGTAACTATTAAATTTGGGGCTGAATGAACATTGAATTGGTCACGGTTGAATGGATTTCAGTCTTTCATGGAGTTGGGGATGGTGACAAGCATGTGCTTGTCAGTTCAGTTCAGTTAAGTTCAGTCACTCAGTCATGTCTGACTCTTTGGGACACCATGAATCACAGCATACCAGGCCTCCCTGCCCATCACCAACTCTCAGAGTGTACTCAAACCTGTGTCCATCGAGTCGGTTATGCCATCCAAACATCTCATCCTCTGTCTTCCCATTCTCCTCCTACCTCCAATCCCTCTCAGCATCAGGGTCTTCTCCAATGAGTCAACTCTTCCATGATGTGGCCAAAGTACTAGAGTTTCAGCTTCAGCATCAGTCCTTCCAATGAACACCTAGGATTGATCTCCTTTAGGATGGACTGGTTGGATCTTCTTGCAGTCCAAGGGACTCTCAAGAGTCTTCTCCAACACCACAGTTCAAAAGCATCAAATTTTCAGCTCTCAGCTTTCTTCACAGTCCAACTCTCACATCCATACATGACCACTGGAAAAACCATAGCCTTGACTAGATGGACCTTTGTTGCAAAGTAATGTCTCTGCTTTGGAATATGCTATCTAAGTTGGTCATAACTTTCCTTCCAAGGAGTAAGTGTCTCTTAATTTCATGGCTGCAATCACCATCTGTAGTGATTTTGGAGCAAAAAAAAAAAAAAAGAATAAAATAAAGTCTGACACAGTTTTCACTGTCTCCCCATCTATTTCCCATGAGGTGATGGGACCAGATGCCAAGATCTTAGTTTTCTGAATGTTAAGCTTTAAGCCAACATTTCACTCTCCTCTTTGACTTTCATCAAGAAGCTTTTTAGTTCCTCTTCACTTTCTGCCACTAGGGTGGTGTCATCTGCATATCTGAGGTTATTGATATTTCTCCCAGAAATCTTGATTCCAGCTTGTGCTTCATCAAGCCCAGCATTTCACATGATGTACTCTGCATATTTTTTAAATTTAATTTAATTTTTCATTTATTTTTATTAGTTGGAGTCTAATTACTTTAAAATATTGTAGTGATTTTTGCCATACATTGACAGGAATCCGCCATGGATTTACATGTGTTCCCCATCCCATCCCTCTGGGTCTTCCCAGTGGACCAGTCCTGAGCACTTGTCTCATGCATCCAACCTGGGATGGTGATCTGTTTCACCCTTGATAGTATGCTTGTTTCAATGTCATTCTCTCAGAACATCCCACCCTTACCTTCTCCCAGAGAGTCCCAAAGTCTGTTCTATACATCTGTGTCTCTTTTTCTGTTTTGCATATAGGGTTATGATTACCATCTTTTAAAATTCCATATATATGCATTAGTATACTGTATTGGTCTTTATCTTTCACTCTGTATAATGGTCTCTGGTTTCATTCATCTCATTAGAACTGATTCAAACGAATTCTTTTTAATGGCTGAGTAATATTCCATTGTGCATATGTACCATAGCTTCCTTATCCATTTTTCTGCTGATGGGCATTTAGGTTGCTTCCAAGTCCTGGCTATTATACAGTGCTGTGATGAACATTGGGGTGCACGTGTCTCTTTCAGATCTAGTTTTCTCAGTGTCTATGCCCAGGAGTGGGTTTGCTAGGTCATATGGCAGTTCTATTTCTAGTTTTTTAAGGAATCTCCATGCTGTTCTCCATAGTGGCTCTATTAGTTTGCATTCCCACCAACAGTGTGAGAGTGTTCCCTTTTCTTCACACCCTCTCCAGCATTTATTGCTTGTAGACTTTTGGATAACAGCCATCCTGACTGGCGTGTAATGGTACCTCATTGTGGTTTTGATTTGCATTTCTTTGATAATGCGTGATGTTGATAATCTTTTCATGTGTTTTTTAGCCATCTGTATGTCTTCCTTGGAGAAATGTCTGTTTAGTTCTTTGGCCCATTTTTTGATTGAGTCATTTATTTTTCTGGAATTGAGCTGCAGGTGTTTGTATATTTTTGAGATTAATCCTTTGTCTGTTGCTTTGTTTGCTATTATTTTCTCCCATTCTGAGGGCTGTCTTTTCACCTTGCTTATAGTTTCCTTTGTTGTGCAAAAGCTTTTAAGTTTTATTAGGTCTCATTTGTTTATTTTTGCTTTTATTTCCATTATTTTAGGAGGTGGGTCATAGAGGGTCATGCTGTGGTTTATGTCAGAGTGTGTTTTCCCTATCTTCTCCTCTAGGAGTTTTATAGTTTCTGGCCTTACATTTAGATATTTAATCCATTTTGAGTTTGTTTGTGTATGGTGTTAGGAAGTGTTCTAGTTTCATTCTTTTACAAGTGGTTGACCAGTTTTCCCAGCACCACTTGTTAAAGAGGTTGTCTTTTTTCCATTGTATATCCTTGCCTGCTTTGTCGAAGATAAGGTGCCCATAGGTTCATGGATTTATATCTGAGCTTTCTATTCTGTTCCATTGATCTATGTTTCTGTCTTTGTACCAGTACCATACTGTCTTGATGACTGTGGCTTTGTAGTACAGCCTGAAGTCAGGCAGGTTGATTCCTCCAGTTCCATTCTTCTTTCTCAAGATTGCTTTGGCTATTCGAGGTTTTTTGTATTTCCATACAAATTGTGAAATTATTTTTTTCTAGTTCTGTGAAAAATACTGTGGTAGCTTGATAGGTCTTGCATTGAATCTACAGATTGCTTTGGGTAGTATAGTCATTTTCACAATATTGATTCTTCTAATCCATGAACACAGTATATTTCTACATCTATTTGTGTCCTCTTTGATTTCTTTCATCAGTGTTTTATAGTTTTCTATGTATAGGTCTTTTATTTCTTTAGGTAGATATACTTCTAAGTATTTTATTCTTTCTGCTGCAATGGTGAATGGTATTGTTTCCTAATTTCTCTTTCTGTTTTCTCATTGTTAGCATATAGGAATGCAAGGAATTTATGTGTGTTAATTTTATATCTTGCAACATTACTGTATTCATTGATTAGCTCTAGTGATTTTCTGGTAGAGTCTTTAGGGTTTTCTATGTAGAGGATCATGTCATCTGCAAACAGTGAGAGATTTACTTCTTCTTTTCCTATCTGGATTCCTTTTATTTCTTTTTCTGCTCTGATTGCTTGGCCAAAACTTCCAAAACTATGTTGAATAGTAGTGGTGAGAATGGGCACCCTTGTCTTGCTCCTGACTTTAGGGGAAATGCTTTCAGCTTTTCACTATTGAGGATAATGTTTGCTGTGGGTTTGTCATATATAGCTTTTATTATGTTGAGGTATGTTCCTTCTATTCCTGCTTTCTGGAGAGTTTTAATGATAAAAGGATGTTGAATTTTGTCAAAGGCTTTTTCTGCATCTATTGAGATAATCATATGGTTTTTATCTTTCAATTTGTTAATGTAGTGTATTACATTAATTGATTTATGGATATTAAAGAATCTTTGCATTCCCTGGATATAGCCCACTTGGTCATGATGTTTGATCTTTTTCATATGTTGTTGGATTCTGTTTGCTAGAGGTTTGTTAAGGATATTTGCATCTATGTTCATCAGTGATATTAGCCTGTAATTTTCTTTCCTTGTGGCTTCTTTGTCTGATTTTGTTATTTGGTTGATGGTGGCCTCATAGAATGAGTTTGGAAGTTTGCCTTCTTCTGCAATTTTCTGGAAGAGAAGGTTAGATAGGTGTTAGGTCTTCTCTAAATTTTTGGTAGCTGTGGATTTTCAGCTGTGGATCCATCTGGTCCTGGGATTTTGTTTGCTGGAAGATTTCTGATTACAGTTTTAATTTACATGCCTGTGATGGGTCTGTTAAGATTTTCTATTTCTTCCTGGTTCAGTTTTGGAAGGCTGTAATTTTCTAAGAATTTGTCCATTTCTTCCAAGTTGTCCATTTTATTGGCATATAGTTACTGATAGTAGTCTCTTATGATCCTTTGTATTTCTGTGTTGTCTGTTGTGATCTCTCCATTTTCATTTCTAATGTTGATTTGATTCTTCTCCATTTGTTTCT
This sequence comes from Hydropotes inermis, assembly GCA_020226075.1. NCBI lineage: Eukaryota > Metazoa > Chordata > Mammalia > Artiodactyla > Cervidae > Hydropotes > Hydropotes inermis. The sequence goes on from CM035289.1 coordinate 59,243,664, forward strand.
TGATGAGTCTGGCTAATAGTTTGTCAATTTTATTTATCTTCTCAAAGAACCAGCTTTTGACTTTGTTGATTTTTTGCTATGGTCTCTTTTGTTTCTTTTGCATTTATTTGTGCCCTAATTTTTAAGTTTTCTTTCCTTCTACTAACCCTGGGGTTCTTGATTTCTTCCTTTTCTAGTTGCTTCAGGTGTAGAGTTAGGTTATTTATTTGACTTTTTTCTTTTTTCTTGAGGTAAGCCTGTATTGCTATGAACCTTCACCTTACCACTGCTTTTGCAGTGTCCCATAGGTTTTGGGTTGTTGTGTTTTCATTTTCATTCGTTTCTATGCATATTTTGATTTCTTTTTTGAATTCTTCTGTGATTTGTTGGTTATTCAGCAGCGTGTGGTTCAGCCTCCATGTGTTGGAATTTTTAACAGTTTTTCTCCTGTAATTGACATCTAATCTTACTGCATTGTGGTCAGAAAATATGCTTGGACTGACTTCATTTTTTTTTTTTTTAATTTACTAAGGTTAGATTTATGAGCCAGAATGTGATCTATCCTGGAGAAGATTCCATGTGCATTTTAGAAAAAGATGAAATTAATTGTTTTGGGATGAAATGTCCTGTAGATATCAATTAGGTTTAACTGGTCTACTGTATCACTTAAAGTTCATGTTTCCTTGTTAATTTTCTGTTTAGTTGATTTATCCATAAGTGTGAGTGGGGTATTAAAGTCTCCCACTATTATTGTGTTATTGTTAATTTCCCCTTTCATACTTGTTAGCATTTGCCTTACATATTGCAGTGCTCCTATATTGGGTGCATATATATTTATAATTGTTATATCTTCTTTTTGGATTGATCCTTTAATCATTATGTATTGTCCTTCTTTGTCTCTTTTCATAGCCTTTATTTTAAAGTCTATTTTTTCTGATATGAGTATTGCTACTCTTGCTTTCTTTTGGTCTCTATTTGTGTGGAATATCTTTTCGTAGCCCTTCATTTTCAGCCTTTATGTGTCCCTTGTTTAGAGGTGGGTCTCTTGTAGACAACATATATAGAGATCTTGTTTTTGTATCCATTCAGCCAGTCTTTGTCTTTTGGTTGGGGCCTTCAGCCCATTTACATTTAAGGTAATTATTGACAAGTATGATCCTGTTGCCATTTACTTTGTTGTTTTGGGTTCGAGTTTATACAACCTTTCTGTGTTTCCTGTCTAGAGAAGATCCTTTAGCATTTGTTGGAGAGCTGGTTTGGTGGTGCTGAATTCTCTCAGCTTTTGCTTCTCTGTAAAGCTTTTGATTTCTCCTTCGTCTTTGAATGAGATCCTTGCTGGGCACAATAATCTGGGCTGTAGGTTATTTTCTTTCATCACTTTAAGTATGTCCTGCCATTCCCTTCTGGCCTGAAGAGTTTCTATTGAAAGATCAGCTGTTATCCTTATGGGAATCCTTTTGTGTGTTATTTGTTGTTTCTCCCTTGCTGCTTTTAATATTTGTTCTTTGTGTTTGATCTTTGTTAATTTGATTAATATGTGTCTTGGAGTGTTTCGCCTTGGGTTTATCCTGTTCAGGACTCTCTGGGTTTCTTGGACTCGGGTGAGTAGTTCCTTCCCTATTTTAGGGAAGTTTTCAACTATTATCTCCTCAAATATTTTCTTACGGTCTTTCTTTTAGTCTTCTTCTTCTGGGACTCCTATGATTCGAAGGTTGGGGCATTTTACATTGTCCCAGAGGTCCCTGAGGTTGTCCTCATTTATTTTAATTATTTTTTATTTTTCCTCTCTGCTTCATTTATTTCCACCATTTTATCTTCTACCTCACTTACCCTATCTTCTGCCTCTGTTATTCTACTGTTGGTTCCCTCCAGAGTGTTTTTGATCTCATTTATTGCATTATTCATTTTTAATTGACTCTTTTATTTCTTCTAGGTCCTTGTTAAACATTTCTTGAGTCTTCTCAATCCTTGTCCAGGTTATTTATTTGTAACTCTATTTTGTTTTCAAGATTTTGGATTATTTTTATTACCATTATTCTAAATTCTTTTTCAGGTAGATTCCCTATCTCCTCCTCTTTTGTTTGGCTTGGTGGGCATTCTTCATGTTCCTTTACCTGCTGGATATTTCTATGACTTTTCATCTTATTTAGATGGCTGTGTTTGGGGTGGCCTTTCTGCATTCTGGTAGTCTGTGGTTCCTTTTTATTGTGGAGGTTTCTCCCAGTGGTTGGGGCTGGATGTTTGGCTTGTTGAGGTTTGCTGGTTAGTGAAGCTTGTGTCGGTGTTCTGGTGGGTGGAGCTGGATTTCTTCTCTCTAGAGTGCAATAGAGTGTCCAGTAGTGAGTTTTGAGATGTGTCTATGGGTTTGGTGTGACTTTGGGCAGCCTGTATATTGACACTCAGGGCTACGTTCATGTGTTTCTGGAAAATTTGCATGGTATATCTTGCTCTGGAACTTATTGGCTCTTGGGTGGTGGTTGGTTTCAGTGTAGGTATGGAAGTTTTTGGGTGATCTCTTATAAATTATTGTTCCTTGTAGTTCAGATTTCTCTGGTGTTCTCAGGTTATGGGCTTAAGCCTCTGGCCTCTGGATTTCAGTCTTATTTTTCCAGTAGTCTCAAGTCTTCTCCATCCATACAGCACTGATAATAAAACTTCCAAGTTAATGGTGAAAGGATACTCCACAGTGAGGGACACCAAGAGAAGTTCATAGAGTTACGTGAAGAAGAGGAGAGGGAGGAGGGAGATAGAGGTGAGCAAGAGGACAAAATGGGGGATTCAAGAGGAGAGAGACAGATCTAGGCAGTACTCTGTTCTGTAAGTATTCACCACAGCCTAGAACACCCACAGAGATTCACAGAATTGGATTGAGAAGATAAGGGGGAGGGAGGAAATAGAGGTGATCTGGGGAAGAAAACAGAGAGTGAAAAGGGGAGAGAGTGATGCAACCAGTAATCATACTCCTGAGTAAAAATGGGTACTGAAAGTTGAATTCTTAAATGTCCAAAATTGATATCAAATACTGAAAAACAAAGATTAAAAATCTAGAGTAGAGGTTAGACTCTTAAAAATACAATATTTAAAAAAAAAACACAAAAACACAAAAAAATTAAGAAATATATATGAAGTTTGCTTTAAAAATATGGTCTTTTTTTTGGCCAGGTTATAGTGGGTTATAAAAATGAAAATTAAGGAGTAATAGAGGAGTAATAGAGGATTTAAAAAAAGAAAGAAAGAGAAAAAATTAATTAAAAAATAATAGTGAAAATATATCTAGGAATTTCTCTGGTGCTGTTGCGTGCAGTGTGGGTTTGGTTCAGTTTCAGATAGCTCCTTGCTCCAATTTACACTTCTTGATATCTATAGGCCCTTTCCAGTGTAGTCAGTGTTAACTACAGGGATATTAATCTGTTGCACCTGTCACTTCTAAAGCGGTTCCCTTTGTTTATTTGGCTTCTGTTTGCAGGTCTCTTCAGTGTCTAATTTCCACCCTGATACAAGTGGGTGGAGGTGGTCTCTTGTTTAGGTTCGCTTGTTCAGTCATGCTGTGGGGAGGGAGGGGCACTGCAGACAAATCTCACTGGCATGTGTGGGGAGCCCTCACAGTGTTCCAGCCACACTGGGTTTGCCCCACTCCCGGCGTGTGTGCTTTCCCCGTCTACAGGGTTCAGGCTCCAGGCTGCTCTACAGGGAGTGGGCCCTGAATTGTGTGCACTTCCCAGGCCTAAGCTGTTCAGGTTCAGGTTTTCGGGTACTCCCCAAAGACACAGACTCAGTTGGGCCTTTGTTTTGTGCCTTCCCCGGCAGGAGCAGCTCAGGCAGCCAGGAGCTTGACGGGCGCACTCTCCCCGGGTGCAGTGTGCCTTATCCCCTCCACGGTCCCAGCCTCAGTTTGCGCGCTTTCCAGTCGGGTGCGCCTTGTGTCTCTTCTGGGAAGCTGATTTCTGGCTGCGACCCTCCCAGTGGATGTCGACCATCCAGAATCTCAGGAAGTCTTTGGTTAGAAGCTGGAAGCCTGTTTGCCGTTTGGTAGGGGGTGCCGTCTCTGGGGCCCTGTTTGCCCCTTTTCCCTCCCCCGTGCCTCCTGCCTCTGGCAGGGGATGGGCCGGTCTGCAGCTGGCTAGCTCTTGTCTGGTATTCACTCAGTCCTCTGTTCTGGGAACGGGTGGGTAGTGCCTAAATTTAGGGCTTTTCCCAGGTTAATTCTGTCCCTCTTGCTATCCCACAGTTTAAGTTGCTATCTTGCGTTAGCTCCCTCCGATTGCCCTCAGGGCTTTCAGGCCCAGGCCTTGTCCCAAGCAATGCTGCCGGCTCCTCTCCGTTCTGCCCCCACTTGCTGGTGGTGGATGTGAGCATCTGGGGTAGTTTTCTGCTGGGAGTTGTTTTTGGGCATGTAATCTGTGGGTTTTATTCATTTTCCCTCCCAGTTAGGTTGCCCTCCGAGATTTGAAAACGTCCCACAGACCGCCAGTGAGAGGGTTTCCTGGTGTTTGGAAACTTCCTCTATTAAGACTCCCTTCCCGGGACGGATCTCTGTCCCTAAGTCTAGTATCCCTCTTTTTATCTTTTATATTTTGTCCTACCTCCTTTCGAATGCAATGGGCTGCTTTTCTGGGTGTTTGATGTCTTCTGCTAGCGATCAGAAGTTGTTTTGTGGAGTTTGCTCAGCGTTCAAATGATCTTTTGATGAATTTGTGGGGGAGAAATTGGTCTCCCCATCCTATTCCTCCACCATCTTAGCTCCCTGTACTCTGCATATAAATTAAACAGGGTGACAATATACAGATTTGACTTACTCCTTTTCCTGTTTGGAACCAGTCTGTTGTTCTATGTCCAGTTCAAACTTATGTTTCCTGACCTTCATACAGGTTTCTCAAGAGGCAGGTCAGGTGATCTGGTATTCCCATCTCTTTCAGAATTTTCCACAGTTTATTGTGATCCAGACGGTCAAAGGCTTTGGCATAGTCAATAAAGCAGAAATAGATGTTTCTTTGGAACTCTCTTGCTTTTTTGATGATCCAGCAGATGTTGGCAATTTGATCTCTGATTCCTCTGCCTTTTCTAAAACCAGTTTGAACATCTGGAAGTTCACAGTTCACATATTGCTGAAGCCTGGCTTGGAGAATTCTGAGCATTGCTTTACTAGTGTGCGAGATGAATGCAATTGTGTGGTACTTTGAGCATTCTTTGGGTCTGCCTTTCTTAGGGATTGGAGTGAAAACTGACCTTTTCCAATATTGTGTCCACTGCTGAGCTTTCCAAATTTGCTGTCATATTAATACATGCTAATTCTGTGACTTGACTTTTTTTCACTCCAGTGTTGAAAGAGCAAGTTCAAGATAATTTCATGATGATACTTCTGCAAAATTCATATCCTCCAGAGGTGTTTAGATAGGTTACAATCCTCACTGAAAATGTTTTGGCATCTGCTATCACCGGTATTCAAAGGCAATGGCACCCCACTCCAGTACTCTTGCCTGGAAAACCCCATGGATGGAGGAGCCTGGTAGGCTGCAGTCCATGGGGTCGCTAAGAGTCAGACATGACTGAGGAACTTCCCTTTCACTTCACTTTCATACATTGGAGAAGGAAATGGCAACCCACGTCAGTGTTCTTGCCTGGAGAATCCCAGGAACGGAGGAGCCTGCGGTGGGCTTCTGTCTGTGGGGTCGGAGTCAGACACGACTGAAGCTACTTAGCAGCAGCAGCAGTAGCAGCAGCATCACAGATATTATTGGAGAACTATAATGTTACAGTGTCCAATCAGATTAGGTTTGGTCATGTGTTTTTAGTTTTCTTAAACTGTTTTCCTTCCTGACACATGCTTCTTACAGTGATCACAGTCGCTGGGGTCAATCTAGAGTTATCTACAGAGTTATCTAGAGTTCTTATTAAAGAAGCATATTTGAACATCTTGAAGTAACTGTGATTTTACATAAAAATATTTCTGAATTAAATTTATTTGCCAAATAATTTTAATATCAGTTTTATGTATTTTAGTAAGTAATTAAAACGGACTTCACAATTGGTGGCAGCATAAGAGTCTCATGACACTTTAGTCATAAAAAATATAATTTAAAGATAAGGGTCCTGCCCCAGGATTCAGTTGTATGGCTTCTTATTTTCCCTTGGTAAATGGTATTTTATTTCCTTTCTTACATTTTCTTATACAAATTGTGAGCATTATTTCCTATTTTCTTTAATATTTTGTAGATATGTTGTAGGATTAAATTTAAATGGCAAATGCATTCTACCATATTTGGATATATTTGAACAATGGAATAATTTTCATTATTATCATGTTATTCTAATTCCAGAACTGGAACAAGAAACGTCTATTTTGAAGAAGTACTGTAAACCTTATCTAGCGTGAAGTGTTAATAATATGAGTTCATAATAATCATTTAATGTACATCTGAAGGCAATATTTAGAAATTATGATTACCATAATTGGTATGTCAGTAAAATATTATAATAAAATCTAAAAATCAGATAGCTACACACCTAAGTGTTTTATTTACATGGTATCAAAAATTCAGACTTCATTTTTAAGCTCATTTACTATCAAGTATCCAAATCTGTAAGTGGTCAACTTGGTGCTTTTCTTTTGTATTTTGTGATGATGGTTTGTTTTCATGAAGACTTAAGGATGAAGTTTAAAATTAAAGATGAATATTGTAAAAGCTCTTCTCTGATGTTCAGATGCCTTATTTGAAATAATTGGGTTGTTGGCAAGACCTGCTAATGATGGAGAAATGCCCCTGAGGTCAATTAGCCACAGATAAGAAACTTCCTAGACTTTGCCCACAAAGAGGATATGTGGTATTGTTTTTAAGGTTTATCCAAAGATACCATTTATAAATCAACAAAGACACTTATTGCATCTGAGCTAGTTGGCATTTTTAATCTTTTAACTTAATGTTTCTTTCCTAGTGAACTAGCAGCTGCCTGGGGCTTGACCATTGACCTATGTCAGACATGTTCATAGGTGAGATCATTTTATGAAATTATATAATCTTAGATTCTCATATTTAAATGTATGTTGCAAATAATATGATTGTTGCTCATCCAAACTTACCTGAGATTTAAATCCTTCTTAAGCATACAAAACATCAAGCTAGAGGTAAACTCAACTACAGTACTAACAATTTAGAAGTAAAAATATTTTGGGGTCTTTTATATTTTAAATGTATATTTAAATACATTGCAATAATAATATAATTAGTTTTAATGAAATAATTTAGAGTAACTATACAATTCAAATATGCATCCAAAATTTACCCACTTAATATTACAACTTCATTTTCTATGACAATGCACAATTTTAAATACAGCTTTGTTAAAAACTACATATTATTCAAAGAAAGTGATTATATTTTAATTATTTTGTTCTTCACTTTTGAAGAACACTGTTTCTAGTTTTCTCAACACTGTTTCTAATTTTCCATAGCTCTTAATAGTTGTGTTGAATATATTTATACATAGGGATCTTTCTCTTTTAAAAATATCTTACATTAGGGCTTATTCCTTCAAAAGGTATTGTGTTGCCAAGGAAAAACAAGGAAAGTAATTTATATTTATTCATAGTTGTTGTGTTTAAATATTACTTTATTCACACTCTAGTCTTTTTTGATCTATTGTGGAATCCTACCTCAGAATGGGGACTGACAATGAAGCTGCTGCACTTTGATTTCATATTTGTATAAAATTTTCATTTTAGATAATTAAAAACAAAGTTATTTATTAATTTATCTTTGTAAGAGAAATACACATTTAACTGAATACATTTTATTATATTTATTTATCTTCTCTTTGGCAAATTTATATCCCCAAATTTCTCACTCTGTTAGTAATGCGGTATCCTGTAACTGGATTTCCCAGGTGGCGCTAGTGGTAAAGAACCTGCTTGTTAGTGTAGATGACACAAGAGACCATTGGTTAAATTCCTGGGTTGGGAAGATCGCCTGGAGGAGGGCATGGCAATACACTCCAGTATTCTTGCCTGGAGAATCCCAAGGACAGAAGAACCTGGCAGGCTACAGTCATGGGGTCTCAAAGTGTCAGACATGACTGAGCAACTTAGCATACACTCATCCTGTAACTAGGAGTGATGGATAATGGATGCTCTAGAAAGATGGGAGAAAGCATGAGAAGGAGTGGGAAGGTCATTCATATCAGATGGATGTGCTGATGCTGCTTGGTAATAAAATGTCAGGAATTAATAACAACTGATAATGAAAGTTTTATGAAATTTTGTGAACAATATACCCTAATATATATAGTAAAGTGAAAATGAAAGTGAAGTCGCACCAGGCTCCTCCGTCCATGGGATTTTCTAGGCAAGAGTACTGGAGGGGGTTGCCATTTCCTTCTCCAGGGAATATTCATGACCCAGGGATTGAACCTAGGTCTCCCGCATTGTAGACAGACATTTTACAGTCTGAGCCACCAGGGAAGTCCAATATATATAGTAAGTATCCAATAAATATTTGTCAAATGAATGAGCTTGTAGTAGGAACTAATAAGTGATTGATTTTATACTATAAAGAAAGCTGGCCACCAAATAATTGAATCTTTTGAGCTGTGGTGTTGGAGAAGATGCTTGAGAGTCTTTTGGACTGCAAGAAGATCCAACCAGTCTACCCTAAAGGAAATCAGTCCTGAATATTCATTGGAAGGACTGATGTTGAAGATGAAACTCCAATACTTTGGCCACCTGCTGCAAAGAGCTGACTCATTTGAAAAGACCCTGATGCTGGGAAAGATTGAAGGCAGGACAAGAAGGGGACTACAGAGGATGAGCTGATTGGATGGTATCATCTATGTGATGGACGAGTTGGGGAAACTCTGGGAGTTGCTGATGGACAGGGAGGCCTGGCATGTTGCAGTCCACAGCGTGGCAAAGAGTCAGACATGACTGAGCAACTGAATTAACTAAATGCTATTTGTTGTCATTGGTATATATATGTATAGTGCATTGACTAAATTTTCTAGCCAACTATTTCTGTTCTCCTCATTAATTTCTTTCTTATTTTTAGAACTTTGAAAAATAATAATAATTTTCTTTACTTGATAGATCCTTGTGTATTGAACACCTATGCAAGAATGTTTTTTTATCAAGTCTACTGAAACTGTAAATTAACAGAATATGACTATGTTAAATTGTATGTAGAACAGGAAATGGTAGCCCATTCCATTATTCTTTCTTGTCAAATTCCATGGATGGAGGAGCCTGGTGAGCTACATTCCATAGGATTGTAAAGAGTTGGACACTACTGAGCATGCATGAGCATACACACACACACACGGAACATAATATTGAAGAATATAAATTATCCAGTCACAAACTAATTATCTTGAAAGTAAAATGACTCATAAAATGAACTTTCCAAGAGGCAATTAAACATTTCCATATTTACTGTAGAGAGTATGTCAGTTCAATTCAGTTTAGTTGCTCAGTCGTGTCTGACTCTTTGTGACCCCATGGACTGCAGCACGTCAGGCCGCCCTGTCCATCACCAACTTCCAGAGTTTACCCAAACTATGTTCATTGAACCAGTGATGCCATTCAGCCATCTCATCCTCTGTCATCCCCTTCTCCTCCCATCTTCAGTCTTTGCCAGCATCAGGGTCTTTTCAAATGAGTCAACTCTTTGCATCAGGTGGCCAAGTATTGGAGTTTCAGCTTCAGCACCAGTCCTTCCAATGAATATTCAGGACCGATTTCCTTTAGGATGGACTGGTTGGATCTTCTTGCAGTCCAAGGGATTCTCAAGACTATTCTCCAAAACCACAGTTCAAAAGCATCAATTCATCAGTGCTCAGCTTTCTTTATAATCCAACTCTCACATCTATACATGACTACTGGAAAAACCACAGCTTTGACTAGACACACCTTTGTTGTCAAAGTAATGTCTCTGCTTTTTAGTATGCTGTCTAGGTTGGTCATAACTTTCCTTCTAAGGAGTTAATTTTAATCTTTTAATTTTATGGTTGCACTCACCATCTGTAGTGATTTTGGAGCCCCCCAAAATAAAGCCTGTCACTGTTTCCACTGTTTCCCCAACTATTTGCCATGAAATTTTGGGACCAGGTGCCATAATCTTACCTTTCTGAATATTGAGTTTTAAACCAACTTTTTCACTCAGAAGCTGTTACACTGGAATGCAGCTTCCTTTTAAATGTCTATTTACTTTACTCACACAGTAGAGAGATTATAGATGAACAGAGCCAAAGGATGAGAACACTTGAATTTTATCTGAGATTATGGTTTGGAGAAGGAGGCATATGCTGATCCTTGGAAGATGGCAATTCAGTGTCAATCATTCATCACCTAATAGGTTTTAGACACTGTAGATATTATGCCAGCCACTATGGTAGGGCAGTGATGAAAGACACCTGAATAGCTAATGTGTTCTGGTAGGTACCAGTGAGTTTTTGTCACCAATGATTTATGTACACTTCCCTAAACTCCCTGTTTATGACAGACGCTTGTTGATCATGCTTTTTCTTTACACAGATGTGAGATTTCAAATCTAAATTTTGATGCAAGAAGAAATAACTCTTACTTCTCTGTAGCACTTCTCAGCTTATAAGACACATCTAAAAATTACAATTGGTAGCCTCACAGACACAGAGGAATTCATGAAAGTTTAGAGCACTTAGATGACTGTAGAGTCACATAGAGTTGAAACCACTAAGATAATTCAAATCTCATGGAGACAGCCCAGTGCTGTCAGTAAATTATAACCTCAAATGTCATCCTAGAGGTGTTTTACAGGTGACAAGCTCTGAGTGTTTGAAGAAATGGAGAGCATCATAGAAAAAAATAAGAAAGACTTGAAAGGAGAACTGGGGCAAATTACCAAGGATATGCTCCACAGTCACCATGACTGCACTCTTTTTATCCTGAGATAGTCAGCATTACACAATGCTTTCATGATAAACAAGCATCGTTCTTTATTCTTTGTAGGTAATACAGGCTCAGGAAGGTATGACTTGCTGAATGGATGTCCTCGAGTCTCCCAACAAAGTGACTGAATTTGTCTTTCTGGGACTCCCGCAGAATCCACACCTGCAGAAAATACTCTTTGTTGTCTTTTTGTTCATCTTCCTGTTTACTGTGTGGGCCAACCTGCTCATTGTCATCACCATCTCCCTCAGTCCCACACTTTCTGCTCCCATGTACTTCTTTCTCACTTACGTGGCCTTATTAGATGCTTCCTTCATCTCTGTGAGCACACCCAAAATGATGATTGATCTGTTGCACCAGAGGAAAACCAGCTCCTGGGGTGGCTGCCAAACTCAGCTCTTTTTGGAGCACTTCATAGGAGGATCAGAGATCACTGTCCTCACTGTCATGGCCTATGACCACTATGTGGCCATCTGCAAGCCTTTGCACTACACGGCCATCATGCAACCATCATGCGACAGGAGTTCTGCCAGCTCCTGGTGGTGGTGGCCTGGATTGGAGGGATCCTGCATGGCATAGTCCAGGCCCTTTTCTCAATGGACTTGACATTCTGTGGTCCCAATGCCATTGACCACTTTGTGTGATTTCTTCTCATTGTGGAAACTTGCCTTCAGTGACAGCTATATGCTGGGTATAGTGGTGGCAGTCAACAGTGGGGGCATGTGTTTGCTTCTTTTCGTCATCCTAGTCACCTCCTACATAGCTATCCTGAGCCCCTTGAAATCCCATGGCTCTGAAGGATGGCAAAAAGCCCTCTCTGCATGTGTCCCACTTTAGAGTAGTGGTTCTCTTTTTTGGTCCTTGTATGTTCACCTACACGTGTCCTGTGGCCATTTACCTGGAGGACAGATGGGTGACTATGTTCTTTGCAATCCTCTCTTCCACGTTAAATCCTATCATTTACACAGTGAGAAACAGAGAAGTGAAAAAAGCTATGTGGAATCTGTTGAAGCAGAGGGTCACTTAAGATATTCAGAATGCCAAGAAAGTGTTTATTTATATGCATAAGAAGGATTGCATCCGTTTTAGATTGTGAAAAAAGTTAATAAATTTTGCAGATCATTCATGAAAAAGAAAGGCCTATAAAATAATTGTTGAATATTTACTAACAGATTGGTTTTTATATAACCAATTTTGATAACTTTTAAATTGTTTTGTCAAGGCTTCAATATTCACATGCATATTTACAGAATACTTAATTGAAAGAACAACAATAAACTCCTAGTTCAATAATTGTAGAGTATATTAGTCCCCAGTGGTTTTTTTCTGCTGCTTTTCCAAATTCTCACATATGTTACATGTATAAAACTTGATTTTTCCATAGGACGTTCATGTTAGAATACCTGTTTTTTCTTAGGCTATCATAAATCCAATAAAATAATTTTTTTTTATAAATACATGGGAAAGGGACAGATGGTGAGTGAAAAACTCAATGCTAATTTTTTCAGTTAATTTATGAAATTCAACAAGAGAAACATGCACAAAAGGAGGAAAAAATAATTTAAAATTTAATTATTTTATTACCACAAAAACTAAGCCAGAATTTTGAAATTGCTCTTCATTTGCTTTTAAATATTTTTAAATATCTTTATGGCTCACAGTTTTTCTGAATCTGAAGGAAAAATTTTCTTTTTCTGTACCAAGTCTTGAGCTATTTGAAACCAGAGTTGGGGGTTAGTACAGTCGCTCATCACGTCCGACTCTTTGTCCAAGGACTGCAGGACACTAGGCCTCCCTGTCCATCACCAACTCCCAGAGTTTACCCAAACTATGTTCACTGAATTGGTGATGCCATCCAACCATCTCATCCTCTGTCGTCCCCTTCTCCTCCCGCCTTCAATTTTTCCCAGCATCAGGATCTTTTAGATCCTGAGTCAGCTCTTCACATCAGGTGGCCAAAGTATTTGAGTTTCAGCTCCAACATCAGTCCTTCCAATGAATATTCAGGACTTATTTCCTTTAGGATGGACAGGTTGGATCTCCTTGCAGTCCAAGGGACTCTCAAGAGTCTTCTCCAATACCACAGTTCAAAACATTAATTCTTCAGCACTCAGTTTTCTTTATAGTCTAACTTTCACATCCATACATGACTACTGGAAAAAACATAGTCTTGACTAGGTGGACCTTTGTTGGCAAAGTAACATCTCTGCTTTTTAATATGCTGTCTATATTGGTCATAACTTTTCTCCCAAGGAGTAAGCGTATTTTAATTTCATGGCTGCAGTCATCATCTGCAGTGATTTTAGAGCCCCCTCCCCCCCAAAAAAATAAAGTCTGCCATTGTTTCCACTGTTTCTCTATCTATTTGTCATGAAGTGATGGGCTTGGATGCCATGATCTTAGTTTTCTGAATGTTGAGTTTTAAGCCAACTTTTTCACTCTCCTCTTTTAATTTCATCAAGATTAGTTTTTCATAACCTTCTGCCATAAGGATGGTGTCATCTGCATATCTGAGATTATTGATATGCCTCCTGACAATCTTGATTCCAGCTTGTGCTTCATCAAGCCCAGCATTTCTCATGACATACTCTCTATATAAGTTAAATAAGCAGGGTGACAATATACAACCTTGATGTACTCCTTTTCCTATTTGGAACCAGTCTGTTGTTCCTTGTCCAGTTCTAACCATTGCTTCCTGACCTGCATACAGATTTTTCAGGGGGAAGGCCAGGTGGTCTGGTATTCCCATCTCTTTCAGAAATTTCCAGTTTATTGTGATTCACAGTCGAAGGCTTTGACATAGGCAATAAAGCAGAAATAAATGTTTCTCTGGAACTCTCTTTCCTCTTTTGATGATCCAGCAGATGTTGGCAATTTGATCTTTGGTTCCTCTGCCTTGTCTAAAACTAGCTTGAACATCTGGAACTTCACGGTTCATGTATGGCTGAAGCCTGCCTTGGAGAATTGTGCATTACTTTACTAGCGTGTGAGATGAGTGCAACTGTGCAGTAGTTTGATCATTCTTTGGGATTGCCTTTCTTAGGGATTGGAATGAAAACCACCCTTTTCCAGTCCTGTGGCCACTGCTGAGTTTTCCAAATTTGCTGGTATATTGAGTGCAACCCTTTCACAGCATCATCTTTTAGGATTTGAAATAGCTCAACTGGAATTTCATCACTTCCACTAGCTTTGTTCATAGTGATGCTTCCTAAGGCCCGCTTGATTTCACAATCCAGGATGTCTGGCTCTAGGTGACTTTTCTCAACATCATGATTATCTGGGTCATTGAAGATTTTTTTTTTTTGGGGGGGTAAACACCTTTTATTAAATTTCAACAAGAGGTATATGTTTAGGTTCTAAAGCTGTTGCTCTGTAGGTCTGATAAATGTATTTATATCACATGATCATTTTCTTATCCATCAGACATCAGTTGATTCATGCAGGTCCTAAGCTGGTAGTTTTGTTATTATTATCCCCATTTTACAGAGAACAAATTGAAGCCAAGAGAGGTTCACTTGTCTCACATCACATGTGTTTCCCTCATTAGTGTGTCAGGAACTCTTTCACTGGAATCCAGCTTCCTTTCAAAAATTTCAGCTATGAATTTCCAATTCACGTCTTTCCAACTCAGTCTTACTTTCTTTCAAATGAAACATTGCTGTCTGTGGTATGTTTGGATCTACAGACAAGGCTAATATCTGCAGTCTTAATGATTTGCTTTGTTGCTCAGTCATATCTGACTCTTTGAGACCCCATGGACTGTTCATGGAATTCTCCAGATCAGAATACTGGAGTGGGTAGCCTTTCCCATCTCCAGGGGATCTTCCCAACTCAGGAATCAAACCCAGGTCTCCTACATTGCAGGCAGATTCTTTATCAGCTGAGCCACAAGAGAAGCCCAAGAATACTGGGGTTGTTAGTCTATCCCTTCTCCAGGGGATCTTCCTGATCCAGAAATTGAATGGAGGTCTTCTCCATTGTAGGCAGATTCTTTACCAACTGAGCTATAAGGAAAGCCCATGTCCTTCAAGAAGATAGTGTTAAATCTGTTGTAGCCTCTTCTCACATGTAGCAATATATTTCAACATTACATTTTTTTCTTTTTTTTTTGTTCATAGTGAGTTATGTCAACTAAATTTCACAAAAGTCCATTGTTATTATGATAGCAGATTTGTTTGTTTCTCAGAAAAGCAAAAATCTTCTTCTATTTCTTTCCATTAGTGAAAGTGAGTACTATTTTTGGTCTTCAGTGACCCAAAGGACTGTAGCCTGCCAGGCTCTGTTCTTGGGATTCACCATGGAAGAACACTGGACTGGGTTGCCTTGCCCTCCTCCAGGGGATCTTCTCAACCCAGGGATCTACCTGGTCCACCTGGGAAGCCCCTTAAGCTGCTAAAATAATCAAGTTTACAATTGATAATGATAATTAAGCACTTCAAGAGTCTTGACTTAAATAATATGTGATCCATTTTGTCCTGTGACTGTTAGAGATTAGGTGAGCATAATCCAGGGATAAGAATGGGGAAACTCTTGAATAAATATTGCTTCTACTCTAAGACTAAAGGGAGGAACTGAAGAGGAAAGCTAAGGCCAATTGAGGGTATATGAAGGGCTTGCTGGAGGAGTGAGAAGTTTAATGAAGTGTATATTATAAATTGTCAACAGAAAACTTAGAAGGCTTCAGAGCTGAAGATGTAAATATAAGGCCATTTGGCATTCTCCTCTGGAGACTTGCTGGTTTGTGAATAAGTTTAAGGTATATTAAGATGTCCCTTCATACTCATCATCAAGAATGTCTCTTGAAGACTAACAGCCACCTAATTATTTCTAATTTAAAAATAAATAAATAAAACATATAAGCATGCAAGTATGTTTCTTTAAAACTAATGAGATAAATGTGTGGATCTTTACATAAGGATACATTATTTTAATCTTTACTTTGGTGAAATTATTAGGCATTAAGTGAGGAAAGTGAGTTTTCTATTGTTGAAGGCCAACTATAAGGCTTTTCTCTCCCTTCCCCTTCTTGTTCTCCTGATGAAACCAATCATATATAGTGACACTATCTATCTATATACAGTCTAGTGAAAAGGTTTGAATTAGAGTTTGAAGCTTTCATATCAACATGCTAGAATAGAAAAGTGAATATTTAAGTGAATATATATATCTTTTTGATAACCAGTAACTGAAGAAGACTCTCCCTCTGCAATGTGGTAACACTGAAGTACTTGCTGTATTGAATCTGAAGTCATGGCTGAGCTTTTAAAATTTGAATTAATTAGCATAAACGATTTTAATTTATATTTAAACATAAATTGACAGCTAATTTAAGGTTTACCTTCATAATAAGGCTATTTTTGAGTAAAATTAATAAATTAAATTGATGTTAATAAAATTAATAAAATTCATATGCATGAAGACTAGAACCACTTACACAAGAGATGCAGGTTTGATCACTAGGTCAGGAATATCCCCTGGAGAAGGGAATGTCAACACATTCTAATATTCTTGCCTGGGAAATTCCATGGACATATGAGGCTATTGGGCTATAGTCCATGGGTTCACAAAGAGTTGGACATGATTGAACAATTAACACAACTTTAAGGCATACTTTTTCATAGGTTCTTTATATAATTTAAGCAACAAGTGTAATTAAGGAGGATTTTACTGCATTTAATAGAAAAATATATGACTCAGTGAAGGTAAGCCACACATCAAGTCTTTTAAACTTTGTTTCCTTCCTCTCTTCTCACCTGACAACAGGAGTCCTTGTTGTCATGACATGAAAATATCAAAACACAGATATGATCATTTGGCACATTGTGGTTACTGCCACTGAGACATATTTCCCTTTTGGTGGGGCAAGGACATGGTCCTCTCTCAGCTCTCACTTGGCCTTCATTCCTCAGGCGAGTTGCACTTTCTTGGTTCCACTTTTGTTAGAGAGAAGCCACCTGATGGTTTCATCTTTGAAGATATATTACCCTTTATGAGCATCATGAAAAGTGAAATATAATTGGCTCAAGAAATGAAATTCAAATGGTTGAATTTCAAAGAAAGTGGCACTTGGGTGAAAGATGTTTGGAGGAAAAAAATAGCTCAATTATTGAGGAAATTGATACTGAGTTTGGGCATGAGGGTAGCACCTTGAGGAGCTAAACAGTGTTATTTTTATAGGGCTTTTGCCATTGTTATCCCACAATGCTCACATTTATTACTGGAAAAATGGTATCATGGTCAATTCAGTTTAGGAAAATTAGACATTAAATTCATTAAAAAATATTGTTCAGTGTCTACAGTGGAAAAAAAAAGCTGTAAGATTTGGGTATACAGCATTGAATAATACAAATAGGTTTATATTTGTGTGGAACTAATTCCAGTGGTGAATAAGTAAATAATAAGCAAGTAAGAAAATGAAAAATAAAATTTTGTTAGTAATGGATAATATGAAAAATGTTTTATGAGAGGGTGATGTAGCAGAGAAAAAGTTGCATATAGATTTGTGCAGTTGTTTAAAGCACAGCTAAAATTTCAGTTTACTCAGAGTTTAATAGCCATATTATCCTCCTTCCATTTTCAAAAATAAGCAATTTATTTAAAAATATGCATTTGAAATGAGGGCAGTATCTTTCCCAAGGAAGTAAAAATTGCTTCTTAGGCTATGAACATTACTGTTTTTATATATAAAGGACAGACTTACATAAATCACATAAAAAGCAAATTTGTGGCATTCCTATTTCAGCAGAGAAAGTGATTAAGGAAACGAAACATTCAACAAAATACCTTTTTTTGGAGGGGGTAATAGTGAAAAAAAATTGTGTAAAGCTGCCCTGTGCTGCATGTTGTGATTAGTCGCTCAGTCGTGTCCAACTCTTTGCAATCCCATGGACTGTTGCCCGCCAGGATGCTCTGTCCATGGGGCTTCTCCAGGCAGGAATACTGGAGTGGGTTGCCATGCCCTCCTCCAGGAGATCTTCCCAACCCAGGGATAGAACACAGGTCTACTGTATTGCAGGCAGATTCTTTACCATCTGAACCATCTGGGAAGTCCAAGTTGCCGTAACTTATGTTTATATTGTTAGATGAGAGCATGGAGTAACTTTAGAATGCTAGGAAAGTTAATCCAGGCAGAGGTTGGTCCATCACCTGAACTTCAGTAAAACTGAGAGACTCTTGCTTCTCTAGGGATTTCTGAGAATGTAGTCAGCTATGTTTATTTGACCAGTTATAGTCTGTGAGGTGTGTTGCAAATGTAGGATACTGATTTATTATTATTATTATTATTAATAGTAGAAAAAGAATAATGGCCCTAACCTCAAATATTTTTAAATTTTAAACATGCTATTTGAGAATACCAATTTTTAAGGAGTGTGAAAGAGTTTAGCCTTTCTTTTTTCTTACTGAGGAACATTTGTAAATGCTTTATAATGGCAGTTAGATGTGATACCATTTTAATAACAGTCTTGAAAGATACAGAAAACTCCAGATCAGGTGATGGAAAAATTCAACCCTGGGGCTAGCGAGGTGATCAAGAATAAGTCCTATTGACTTTTCTTCATCTCTATTATTGGGCAGATGAATCATTGTGTGGTTATTTTTCTACTGAAGGAGAGAAGTTAGTTCAACAAGTAACTCAATAGTTATCACCCACCATGATCTGGTTGTGAGTTTGTGGAGCATCAGTTTGGCCTAGCTCCAGTGAGGCTCTACTCCTGCGAAATGTGGATCACTGAAGGGGTGGATGGGAATTCATTGGTATGGTGATTAGTGCCCTCAGTCAGTGGAGACACAGCCTCAAAGGGGTGCAGTTGAACTGATGCAAGTCAACACTTTTTGAAATCCTGTGTCATTTGAAAATAATACTTTGTTCTCTTTCACCTGAGTCTATTACCCAAAGGAAAATGTCTTAGTAATGATGTTTTTTTTTTTTTCCCTAAGATATGTATTGGAAACTGTTTACAAATTAAACTCAAATATTGCTAAATGGCAGGCAGTTCCATGAATGATTTTGCAAACTGTTTATATCTGGCTGCCTTTTTGTAGGAAACTTTCATATTTAAATTCTGCTCCTATCCACAGAGGTTGTTTCCTATATAAATCCTTGGACATTTAGGTATGTTTTAAATGTGTTTTTCAAAATCATTAGAAACTCTGGCCCTATCAAAATTACCTCCCACTGACTGACTGGATGATTTGCAAACAGTGTGATCCTGACTTACTTCATTCCATACTTGAATGTTCTAAGTTGCAACTATAATGCATCCTGATTTCTAGATCTTTGTAGAGAAAACTTCATGTAAGTATATCCTGGATGAAGCCAGATTTTTTATTACTCTGACATGATCTTAGAAAATTATTCACACACTCTCTGCCTTTTAGTTACAGAGATCATCAGGTAATTAGAGAGATGACATGAAACTGCATTTTGAATATGGTTTTAACAACTTTTTTGAGTATTAAATATGGTCTTATTAATTTGAATTACTGTTTTGAGGTTACTGAAATTACTGAATCATATACATACACAATTTTATTTAAGATCTCAGTTGCCAACCTGTTTTGTCTGTATATAAAAATAATTAGCCTCAGTTTGAAAAGTCTTGAGTTATCAAAAATTTTTATAATTTACTTTAAACTCTTTGGGCAAGTTACCAGCACTTATGTGTCTACCTTTTGGTCTCTATCCACTTCATGAGATTAGCAAATAAATTATGTGTTTACATGTCAGTGGTTTGTCTTAGAAAAGGGAGGAATGGGAGTAGCTGGTACATATAGGATAGTTTTAGATTGTGTTTCCCTTCTTTCAAGCAGCATTCTCTGTGTATATGTATTATATAAACAATATATATGTGTTTATACATAGATATATGTTTGTGTTCCTCTTGTACCAACTGCCTTTCTTTTTGTACTAGTCACCTTTGACAAAGACCTTATTTAGTATTTTTTCTTTCTGTTTTGATTAATTATTGATTCTAGTTATTTAATACATATATTAAATTTATATATAAATAATACACATTAAATTTGCACACACACACACACACACACACACACATATATATATGTTAAAACACAGGCATTTATTTCTGAGCAGCTCTGCCTACAAGGGTGGTGTCTGCATTGGTCCTGAGGTTGAAGCAAACAGTTGTTCAGGGTTGAAGCCCCTTGCCTCTGGCATCATTTCAAGAAAGCATTAGTTATTGTACCTACAATGATATACTAATTTCTACCCAAAGCCATGCTGCTGCATATAATTACATGACTATTCTTCTTTCAGGGAAAGCAAGTGAAGGAAGACTTAGGGACAGAAATAATCCTTTTAAAGTCCTTCATTAGAGACAGTCTGTTGATGATGCCTATGGTCGGGCATGAGTCTTCTAAGAAACACAGGACACTGTTGCTTCTTAAAAATAATGACCCAGAGGCTATCCCTAAATGCCTCGCTATCACTTCCTGTTATCCAAGATTTTATTGAATAAATCATTAAGCTCCATGAGAAATTCAGACACAAGAAACACATATCAACTTAGAGTTGGCTTCTTGTGTTCATATCCAGGCTTTGTTAATTACTGACTCTATGTGAAGTCTCTCAGTCATGTCCGACTCTTTGTGACCCCATTGACTGTAGTCTACCAAGCTCCTCTGTCCATGGGGTTTTCCAGGCAAGAGTACTGGAGTGGGCTGCCATTTCCTTCTCCAAAGCAAACTAATCATTTGGCTTTATCTCAGTCATACAATGTGTCTCCTTATAGTTAGATGAGAGGACTAAGTGAGAAAACATACATTAAGTAATAACAAAATATCTGATATATAGAATATACTAAACAATTTATTATTAGTTTGATTAGGATATGCCATAGATGGTGGCTCAGTGGTAAAGAATCTGCCTGTAATGCAGGAGCCTCAGGAGACACAGCTTCTATCGCTGCATCAGGAAAATCCCCTCCAGGAGGGCATGGGAACCCACTCCAGTATTCTTGCCTGGAGAATTCCATAGACAGGGGAGCTGGCAGGCTACACAGTCCATGGGGTCACAAAGGGTTGGACATGACTGAAGTGACTTAGCATGCATAGATCATATATCTCTATATAGATATTATATCACTTCAATTTGGGCTTCCTTGGTGGCTCAAGGGTAGAGTCTGCTTGACAATGCAGGAGACATGGTTTGATGTCTGGGAAGATCCCTTGCAGGAGGAAATGGCAACCCACTACAGTATTCTTGCCTGGTAAATTCTATGGATAAAGGAGCCTGGTGGTCTACAGTCCTTGGGATCACAAAAGAGTTGAAGATGACTGAATCAATGAGTTCACAGACACGCAGCACAGCTTTAACTCTGGAGACTAACATTTGTTGTTTATATCACTAATGAGATTCTAATAATGAATGATTAAGCAAATTCAAATTAAAATGAGATGATTTTCTGCATCATTATTTTTAATATATTCAAGGTTCCTAATATTTAGTGATGGCAAAGCTGTGGGGAAAATTAGTGTTTAATATACTATTTTGGGGAATAAAAGATACTTCAGGATTTTGAGAACTGAAAATCTTATTTTGAAATCTTATTTCAAATCTGTCAAATGTAAACTTATGTGTATTTTTTCTTTTGATGATGACATAGATTTCTCCAACAGAAATAAGTGAAGATGTCTGGAAGTGATATTAATTATGTATCTGTGTGTAAGGCAGGATATTAAAATTAAAGTAAATTTCAAGCAAAAATGAACTAAAGGAATTATATTTTAACAATGAAATAGAATAATATGTAACAAAATCAAGGAAAATTCATCAATACTGACAGATAATGCTCACACAAGCTGTAATTAGAATCTCAAGTGAATTATTATATTTGGTATATGTTCATATAGAGTAAAACACATCAATGTTGATATATATACCAAATACAAATTCATATCTTAGGAACATTTACCAAACTGTTAATAGAGGATCAAATGAGTCAGTGCTTATGTTTGGGAGAAGGTTTTTGACTTTAACCTTTCTATCTATCTATTTAGTTAACCTATTCCTCATGGGGCATGTCTTGCTTTTACAATTTATGAAAATAAATTACTTAATTATAAATATTCTACTTTTGGCTAGAAGAGTGTTCTGGAAACAAGTTGCCTTTGAAGGTTTCTTTTAAAGTCAGTTCAGAAACTTACATCCTACTAAGTGTTCATGAGTAATTAAGCTGATACCCTTTTAGTCAATTTAGTATTTAATAGACCCAGGTGATGTTAGTTATAAAGAATCAGCCTGCCAATGAAAGAGACCTAAGAGATGCAGCTTTGATTCCTGGGTTGGGAAGATCTCCTGGAGAAGGGAATGGCTACCCAATCTAGTATCCTGGCCTATGTAATTTCATGGACTGTATAGTATATTTTCCTTTATTATAAATAAACTGATTTGGAAAATTTGGTATTTCTTAAAAATCTATCTTTTTAAAAATTGGATGTACTGGTTAAATGCTTATTAAGAAAGGCCTCCAATTTTTTGCTGCATCGTTTATTATATTTATTTCATAAGCATTAATATTTCTTTAAAATCTTAGCTAAGTAAGGAGATAAATGGATTACTTCTGATATGGGAACTAACAGATACATGTAGCAAATATCCAGAAAAACAGGTGAAAGAGATTTGGGAGATGATGTGAGGCAGAAAGATGAGTGTAATGGATTAGTTTAACAAATGACATGAACATGGGAATGGGAGGCCAGGAGCTTATAGGAATGGAAGATAATCATAATGAATATTTGGATAGTGCTCTCCAAATATTCACATGTCTCTTACTTCCTTTGATTTCATAACAGCTTTCTAAACAGCTTTCTAAAATTTGTGGAGGGGCTGTGGTCAGTAAGCTGAAGTGTCAACTTAATCACATAGGCATCAAGAGGCTTTGAGCAAGTTATGTACACTGTCTAACTCCAGCTGAGCTATTTCAAATCCTAAAAGATGAGGCTGTGAAAGTGCTGCACTTAATATGACAGGAAATGGTGTCCAGAGCCGCCGTGACGTGCCAGGCCATGACAAGGTCACGGGATGAGAGAGGAACCTGAAAGGCAGCTCTTCCCCTCAAGGGTGTCCCAGGGGCCCGATATACCCCTTTCCTCTTTCTGTCTTACTGTTGTTGGGCTTTCTATTAATTTTTGGAAATGTAATATATAGTGATAAGCCCCGCCCCCTCCCCCGGAAAAGTCCAGGCCTATTTAGAAATGCTCATGTTTGCTCTGGCTCAGGACATGACCATAAACATCAAGTCAAAAAAGAAGGCCACGGGCATAGTTTGGCTGCTTGCTTAAAAGATTATAATGTTCTGGAATAGCAAAGAGTAGAGGCATTTAGATTTAGAAGTAGATATATTGCTTCAGTTTAATTGCTCCTTGGTTGAGAGGGTTTTCATTATTGCTATTTCCTTGCTGCTATTTGTCCATTGCTTCCCTTTATTTAAACCACATGGAAGATTATGGGTATTTTTGTAGAGTTAGGAAATTGGGTACATAGGATTTCAATAGAAGATTTATATTAACCAGCTTCACTGCCGTTCCCTCACTATTAATAGAGGTGTTTTGCTGCTTCATAGTTAATCACTGTAGACTTTGTAATTTTAGGTAAAGAAAAATATCAGTGTTTTCTACATGGTACTATTCTCAGAAATGTCAAACATGTTTGTGTAGCCCTTCCTATGTACTGTTTTATTGTCCAAAGAATTCATACTATACCTGAAATTTGTAGAACATTGTTTTTGTTAGGGTGAGAATGTTAGGCCATTGAGGCAAGAAGACTAATGTACAGGACATTTAAGAAAAAAACCCTGTAATCAGAAATGTTCCAGATGAATGCATAGGGGGAAAACATGGGAAAGGAAAATATTGACAGAAGCACGAAACCAATATCTGATGTAATATATGGTGACTTAAGGTGAAGGTAATGTTCATTCTATAAAAACTGAGCTGTCCTAAAAATAAAAAAGCTTTTTCTTCCATGCAACTTTCTGTGTGTCTGTCTTCTTCTTCTTCACCAATGCTACTCATCCCTTAGGTATTCCTGGACCCGCTGGGGCTGGACTCCAGCAAATTGGGAAATCTCAGCAGTGGCCACAGGACTGGAAAAGGTCAGTTTTCATTCCAATCCGAAAGAAAGGCAATGACAAAGAATGCTGAAACTATTCCACAATTGCACTCATCTCACACGCTAGTAAAGTAATGCTCAAAATTTTCCAAGCCAGGCTTCAGTGATATGTGAACCATGAACTTCCAGATGTTCAAGCATGTTTTAGAAAAGGCAGAGGAACCAGAGATTGCCAACATCCTCTGGATTATTGAAAAAGCAAGAGAGTTCCAGAAAACCATCTATGTATGCTTTTGACTATGCCAAAGCCTTTGACAGTGTGGATCACAACAAACTGTGGAAAATTCTGAAAGAGATGGGAATACCAGACCACCTGACCTGCCTCCTGAGAAATCTGTATTCAGGTCAAGAAGAAACAGTTAGAACTGGACATGGGACAACAGACTGGTTCCAAATAGGGAAAATAGTATGTCAAGGAAATATATTGTCACCCTGCTAATTTAACTTATATGCAAAGTATGTCATGAGAAATGCTGGACTGGATGAAGCACAAGCTGGAATCAAGATTGCTGGGAGAAATATAAATAACCTCAAATATGCAGATAACACCACCATTCTGGCAGAAAGGGAAGAACTAAAAGCTTCTTGATGAAATTGGAAGAGGAGAATGAAAAGGTTCGCTTAAAACTCAACATTAAGAAAGCTAAGATCGTGGCATCTGGTCCCATCACATCATGGTAAATAGATGGGGGAACAGTGGAAACTGACAGACTTCATTTTGGGGGGCTCCAAAATCACTGCAAAGAGTGATTGCAGCCATGAAATTAAAAGATGACTGCTCCTTGGAAGAAAATTATGACCAACCTAGACAGCTTATTAAACAGCAGAGACATTACTTTGCCAACAAAGGTCCATCTAGTCAAAGCTATGGTTTTCCAGTAGTCATGTATGGATGTGAGAGTTAGATTATGAAGAAAGCTGAGCACTGAAGAATTGATGTTCTTGAACTGTGGTATTGGAGAAGACTCTTGAGAGTCACTTGAATAGCAAGAAGATACAACCACTTCATCCTAAAGGAATTCAGTTCTGAATATTCATTGGAATGACTGATGTTGAAGCTGCAACTCCAATACCTTGGCCACCTGATGGGAAGAACTGACTCATTTGAAAAGACCCTTATACTGGGAAAGATTGGGGGTGGGAGGAGATGGGGATAACAGAAGATGAGATGATTGGATGGCATCACCAACTCAATGGCCATGAGTTTGGGTTAACTCTGGGAGTTGCTGATGGACAGGGAGGCCTGGAATGCTGTAGTCAATGCGATGGGGTCACAAAGAGTCAGACATGACTGAGCAACTGAACTGAACTGAAACCTTAATTCACTGCATTAGAAAATCAGGATAATGCTAGGTCCTATTTCATATGTTTTTGTGGGAACTACAAAAGAAAACCATAAAGATTCTAGCACAGTAGTCTCAAATAATAACTCCTTATCACTTAATGACTTGAACTGTTGTTGCGTTGTTTTATTTTTATAGGATTTATAGGTTGTGTAGTCAGTAAGTGACCTGACTGCAATGGATAATTATGTTGTTCATTCTTGACCCCATGGATTTTCCCACTGTACAAAACACAGTCAAACATGTTCTGACAGTTAGACATGGGCTTTATGGCAGTGAGAGGGAATTGTAGAAAAAAGATGAGGTTGACTACTTTGGTTGGGGGTCTTGAATTTCAAAATAGGAAGCTGAGATGTGAACTAGTAGCCAATATATATTAAAATAGAGGGACATTGTTATCTTAGTATAGTGTATTTTGTTTTAAAATATTTGAAGCCATGAGATAGTTCAGAGGAAATATTACTTGGAAGTGTAAACATTTAATGTAGATAAGAACTGAGCTGCTGTTTTGAAAGGAACAGAGTCTCTATGCTGGGTTCTTCGAACTGCAGCTCTCTAATAATGTGCCATAGCTACCTCATTCTCTATATGAGAAAACTGAGGCCCAGAATAGTGAGCAATGGAACAACAGTGAGAGGGAAAACCTGGAATAAAAACCAGCTTTCCTGATTTCCAAGAACATGTCTTTTCTACTTCATTTGTGCTATTAAATTTTTTTGAAGTTCTTAGACTGGTGATGAGAGTGATTGAAGCTAATATACATTGTATATTTGCAAAGAGTGTCCTGAAAGTTATATAATTTTGTTTAGTAAGAGGGATAATCCTAAGAATGTGTCTTAGGTGTTTACAGGAGTTCCAGAGACTGTGTACTTTGCATCCACATTAAAGCATCTCTAACAGAGGTCCACCAAGACAACCTCTGCTTAAGTATCCCTCACAAAGAGACCTTGGCTAATGAAGCACTTGTCTTACCATCTCATTATCTAACTGTGGTAACAATTGTATTTAGTCAATGGAGGCCACTATTTACTTCTGTAGTGGTATGAGGCAAAGACTAATAATTTGTGTTTTAAAATGAGATGACATAGATTTGCAATTTCTGCTCTTTTTAACTGACATGTTCAATGTGTCTAAACCTCCATTTCCTCATCCTCAAGATGAGATCTGTGACATTACTCTGTCCCAAGTGATATGAAAATAAATGTAATAATGCAAATAGATAAAACAACTTGCTATCACATAGTGAGTGCAAAATAGATTAGTTGCTTTGTTAATATTCTATTATAATTTAGAATATTTGGCTTTATCTGTGTACACCCCTTCACAAGGAAAAAAAAAATGAAAGAAAGGTTTTATGTTGACTCAGGCTCATCTGCTGGGATGAGGCTGGCCAAGTTGAATCTGGGTCTTCCTGGAGCAGAGAAAGAAATTCAAGCTTTTGTTTTCTTTAATTAGCATTTTTGGAAAATAATTAGAATCTCAGGAGGTTAGTTAAAGGTTATAAATCATGGTTTCAGGATTATATTTATAATAAAAACATATTATTCATTGTAGTCTCATCATTGAATTAATCATTGAATTTTATTGTAGAATCATTGAATAAGATAACACAGGAAGCATAAATTTGCCTCTTATATTGTTATGAAATATAAATTATTGGATTTTCAGTATATCTTTCATTTTTAGTACTCAACTTTATACCAAAAAGAGCAATATAGGTTGTTGTTGGTATTGATTTTGTTGCAGGAAAACCTGGACTTGAACTTGCCTTCAGTATTTATTATCTTTGGGAACTTACTGTCATTTTTTCACCCACTTTTACCTCAGTATCTTATCTCTAAAATGAAGAAAATGCCTCATGTGATAGTCTGGTGCCTGATACACAAGAGAGATTTATTGAATAGTCACAGTATGCAATAACAATCCAATCTGATAGGAAGAAATACAGATGAAAATACTATATTTCTTAATAAGTGGAGAGGCCTTGGGATATGACCTACCTACCTGCTTTGCAGGCTCTTCAACTAGAACATTTTAGTAATCAATAAGAATATGAAGCAAATGAGCTGAAATAAAATGCTCTTAGGTTACTAGGTATGTCCAGTGATACATTCAGTTCAGCTTCCTAGCTTGAGGTTCCTAAAAGACAGTAGCTGAGAGGACTTGTGTGTAGGTAGCTCATTTTGGAAAGTAAAATTAAGGCAGTGAATGGGTGAGAGTTAAACAGAGGAGCAAATCTCAATCTTAGATTGTGCTAGTCTGGTTACCATTTATCTACTGGCTCCTATCGACTGGTGATCTAGGATTTCCTAAAGATATGTTAGTTCTCCATATTGCCACATGGTTGATGCTCCAGGGTGATGAAGCAGGGTCTTCTAAGTGTCTCAAGCAGCAAGTGTCAGAAAAGCAAGAGATACACTGGTGAGAGTTGTTGTATGAGGAATGACAAGGATCCAGGTGTTATCAGGATACGATTGTTTGCAGCAAATTGCTGTACTGATGGCTGAAGGAAAAGATAAACCAAGAGGGTGTGAGAGAGAGTCCAAAAAAATAAAAATCCCAAATTGGTATTAATTACTAATTTAGAATAATATTCTTTTGTAGATTTTCCAGCTCAGAGAGAGAAGCTTACATCAGCCCACAGTAAATGGGGAATCCCAACAATGTGACGGAATTCATTCTTTTGGGCATTGCAAAGAATCCAGAGCTGCGGAAAATACTCTCTGCTGTGTTTCTAATCATGTATGTGTCCACCGTTTTGGGAAACCTCTTCATTGTGGTAACTGTGATCACAAGTCAGAGTCTGAGATCACCCATGTATTTTTTCCTTACATCCTTCTCCCTCATGGATGTTACCTATTCTTCCGTCATTGCCCCCAAAATGATCGTGGACTCCCTCTCAGAGAGCACTGCCATCTCCCTCAAAGCCTGCATGGCCCAGCTCTTCATTGACCACTTCTTTGGTGGAGTGGGCATCATCCTTCTCATTGTGATGGCCTATGACCGCTATGCTGCTATCTGTAAGCCCCTTCACTACATGACCATTATGAGGCCTCGTGTGTGCTGCCTACTACTGGGAGGGTCGTGGGTGGGGGCATTTACCCATGCAACAGTACAGCTTCTCTTCATGTATCAAATTCCCTTCTGTGGACCTAACATAATTGATCATTTTATGTGTGATTTGTTTCCATTGCTGAAACTGGCCTGCATGGACACCCGCATCCTGGGTCTCTTAGTCATCCTCAACAGCGGGGTGATGTGTGTGGCCATCTTCTGCATCCTCATCACTTCCTATGTGGTCATCCTCTGCTCCCTGAAGTCCTGCAGCTCCAAAGGGCAGCGTAAAGCTCTCTCCACCTGTGCCTCCCACCTCACTGTGGTCATCATGTTCTTTGTGCCTTGTATTTTCTTGTACGTGAGGCCTGTGGTCACCTACCCCATAGACAAGGCAATGGCTGTGTTCTTTACCATCGTTGCACCCATGTTAAATCCCCTGATCTACACCTTGAGGAACATGGAGGTAAAAAACGCCATGAGGAAACTGTGGATGCAACAAGGGGCCTTGTGTGGTCATTAGCTTACATGCTAAGAGCAATTCTTTCTTACAAGGACAGTGTGCTTTTACCCTCCCATTCATTCCGATCTATTGAGGATACAGTAGTCACTGGCATCATTTAATCATGCAAATCAGGCTAAGATCCTATAATCCTGTTACTCCCCACTTCTCCATTGCATTTTGTGCTCCATTCCTTTTCTCACAAGGCTCTGCCCACTTTATCTCTCTCTCTACATTTTTCTCCTGCCTTTTGAATACTTCAAGCCTTTTCTAGTTTATGGCTTTTGCTTTCCTTACTCTGCCCACTCCTTAAATTCTCTTTCCCAGAGTTCTTCTTCTCTGGCTCTATTTTTTCTTTTTCCTTCTTTCAGGTGAGTTGTCACCTCCTTAGACATTTTCCCTGATGACTTTCTTCTAGGTAACTCTTTAACTCTTCATCTGATTATAGCCTTAGTATAAATGTCAGAAACTTTAGCAATTATTTCTTGGCTTTTATTTTCTGTTTTCTCTCCAACAAATTTGTAATCCCTGTGAAGTCAGAAATTGTGTTTATTATTTCATGCTGTGCTTAATAAATATTGTTGAATGAGTGAATGAATGAATATAAGTCAAAAAGTAAGTTGCTTTTTCTTAATACAAATTAATGCCAAAAAATGAGGGGTGTGTGTATATATATATATATATATATATATATATATATATATATACATACATACATATATATGGAATATATGAGTTAGAATTATCTGATTTCATGTTTCCAAGTGTCTTTTCTGGAAACATTTGGAAGCAAATTTCTGGAAACATTTGGAAGCAAATGTAACTTCAGATTATTACTTTACTTAGTAGTTTACTATTTAATAAGGGCTACAGCACTGCCAAAATTCTCTGCTACTGTTATTTCTCCTTTAAAGAGGCAGAATAAGAATCACTCACACTGGGAGTCAACATACTTCAGAATCTAGTGTCTGTAACTATGCCCTTTATGAGAAAAAAGTAACTCTATAAAGACCTAAATTTTTCTTTAACTGTGGGAAAAATTTTCTTGCTATTACATCATAGAGTTGGATTTGAAAATCCAAATGACATTTCTTTTCCTCCAGATTTTGCTTTGCCTGTCACTAGAGAGATACTGATCCCTTTTAAACTGCCTCCCTAACCTAGCATATGGGAAATTTAATGTCTTAGACTAAATTAGTATTCTGTTATGGTTTTCTTAATTTTTAAAAATACTTAGCATATATTATAGAAATAATTACAATATCAGTCATAGTATTTCAAGCAAGGACAATATTTAAGGCAGTATTTACTTGTATACACAAAAATGTGTGTATACAGTAGATATTTCATGTTAATTATTGTCAGTTATTTTTGAAAACTATGAGGTTCATTTATTTACTGAAAAACACTTGCTTACTTTGTATGAAGTGTCAGATACCATTTAAGATAAGGGTACACAGTCATGAATAAGGTGATGCTTCTCTTTTACCTTGGGGTTGACATTCTAGTGCAGGAAACAATAAATAGAAGTGAAAAGAAATTCACGAAATGTTAACTGATTGTCAGAAACTGTAGTGGAATGATGCCTATGTGACCAGACAACTTTAGTTAGGTGGACAAGGAAGCTTTTCTGAAAGGTTACTTATAAACTGAGACCTAAATGATGAGACAGAATGATCTTTAAACACATCAGTGAGAAGAGTATTTCAAGGGACTCCTGAAAAGCTTGTGAAAAACTTATAAGTTAGAAGCCAGCCTGAATAGAAGAAGGTCAAGATAATCATTTCTGGCCAAGAAAAATAAATGCATGTTGCCCATCCTGCGGTTACTCCTGACAATTTCAAAGTTTGGTCTCTTTGATTTTCTAGCAATCAATCATCTCTTCAGCTTCTGATCCTTAGGTGAACTGTCCCTAGCTTCCTGCCTACCCTTTCCCACCACACTAGCTATTCTCTGCCTTGAATTTCCAAGCACATACTCAGGTTCCCTGCAATCCAGTATCTGCTCCAATGGCCTACTTCTCTGCTTCTCTGCCTGATCGCAATGATCACCACCTCACAGTTAATCACCACTCCTACAGCCAAGTATAAAACTCAGCAAACTGAAGAAGGTTGAGAGCCTGCCCCTTATGATAAGCTGGCCTAAAATCTCTTTACTCTGAACTCCTTTATTTTTGCTATCATTGATTGAGAGTGTGGGTGGGGATTAATTCCATACTTAAGAAAAAAAAAAAAAAACTGTGTACAATAAATATTATAAGTAGCACAGACCTGTGCAAGAATATGGCTGCAAAGGCTTAAAATAAAGAAGAAGAAATGCAAAAATGCATAATGGCTCTCTGAGGAGGCCTTGCAAAGAGCTGTGAAAAGAAGAGAAGTGAAAAGCAAAGGAGAAAAGGAAAGATAGACCCATTTGAATGCACAGTTCCAAAGAATAGCAAGTGGGCTTTAGGAAACATTACTATGGATCATCTTTGTACTCAGTGGTGACGTATGAATGGTTTCAAAATATCCTCTGTGACCTCTCAACTTGATCTTAGTTCTTGTTTTACTCTTTGGGGTAGAATCAGGTTTTCTTTTCTGTCAAGCATTCAACTAATATTAACCAATCTGTTCTAAACGGTCAATAATTGATGATGAAACTTTCTATATTTACTGAAAACATATCTTAATAACTCATATTAATACATAGCTATAAATCAAATATAATTTTTCAGACCCAGTCATTTTCAGACTCAAAAAAAGTTTCATGAAAACTTTTTTAGCCTTTTAAAGAACAAAAATCAAAAAGGAATAATCTCTTACTAAGACTTTTTCTATAAGACTACTGGAAATTAAATGAATCATAACACTAGAATGATACTGAAGAAAATTAAATAAGGAAATTACATTTTTTAAATAATTTCCTTTCCTAGCTAAATCATCTAGGTTTTTTTAAATAAGTATTTGTCTGAATGGCAAGACAAGTGGAAGAATCCTCATCTTTCAAAACCAGTATAAACTGCTTTTTCAAAAGCTGTTATTAATGGTAACAAATGTAATGCTGAGCTATACGTTATTTGAGAAAACAGAATTTGTTGAAGGGAATTGGAGAAAAAAATAACTGAGGAACCATTGCTACTATTATTTTGAGGATACTTACAATCATTTTGAAATTTTCTTCCCTTGTTTTTATCCATGTTAGGTCTTAGTTGCAATGCATGGAGTTAGTTGCCCCATGTTGCAAGACAGATTTTTTACCATTGGGCCACCACAGAAATACCACTTTGAAAATGTTAATGAATATATTCCTCCCAGAATGTTTTAGCTTGGGGATAATTCCGTCTAGAGAAGTAAGAATATTTTCTCACAATCCAAAATCAGGTTTTAGCTGAAAAATAAAGCCTATTTTAAAACAACATCAGCAACAACAAAAGCAAAAATTCCAAATACTTCTCTGACAATTGTAATAAAAGAATGTATTTATTTCTTAAATTTTTTTTCTGGTAAAGGAAGACAATTAAAGAGATCCAGATTCCTGAAGGAACTATTATGGGTTAGAAAGAAACTACAATTAGAGGACTTCCCTGGTGGCTCAGTGGATAAGAATTCACCTGCCCACGCAAGGGACACAGGTTTGATCCCTGGCCTGGAAAAATTCCACAGGCAGTAGAGCAACTAAGCCCAGGTGTCACACAACATGGAGCCCGTGCTCTAGGACCTGCAAGCCATAGCCAATGAGCCCACATGCCACAACTACCGAAGCCTGTGCTCCACACACAGCAAGAGAGGTCACCACAATGGGAAGCCCGTGCACTGCAACGAGAGAACAACCCCCACTCTCCACAACTTGAGAAACTGACTGACTATTAGTCACTCAGGCGTGTCCAGCTCTTTGGGATCGCATGGACTATAGCCCATCAGGTTCCTCTGTCTACAGGGTTTTCCAAGCAAGAATACTAGAGTGGGTTGCCACTTCCTCCTCCGCATGCAAAAACGAAGACCCAAAACAGCCCAAAATAAATAAATATAGTAGTGTGTACATGTCAGAAAAAGTAGTATAGTTTTTAAAAATTAAAAAAAAGAAATTACAATTAGAGACAACAGTAAGAATAAAAAAGTTTTTCCTTTTCTATTTCTTTTCTCAAATTGTATTTTCTCCATACCATAATTATCTTTTCCAGTTGGTAAGTAATAGAGAGGAACTGGTGTAGGCAAATTTAAACTGTCAGATTCCCTTAGTTTCCAAATAAAGCACCTATTTTCCTGCTTTTAAAATAGGTGCTTTTTTATTTTGAATTGGTTCTTTAAAAACTAGGAAAAATACATGCTTGTTGAAGAAAAACTTTTGATACTAATGGTCATGTATGGATGTGAGAGTTGGACTGTGAAGAAAGCTGAGCACCGAAAAATTGATGCTTTTGAACTGTGGTGATGGAGAAGACTCTTGAGAGTCCCTTGGACTGCAAGGAGATCCAACCAGTCCATCCTAAAAGAGATCAGTCCTGAGTTTTCATTGGAAGGATTGATGCTGAAGCTGAAACTCCAGTACTTTGACTACCTGATGCGAAGAGTTGACTCATTGGAAAAGACCCTGATGCTGGGAGGGATTGGGGGCAGGAGGAGAAGGGAACGACAGGGAATGAGATGGCTGGCTGGCATCACTGACTTGATGGACATGAGTTTGAGTAAACTCCGAGAGTTGGTGATCGACAGGGAGGCCTGGCGTGCAGCAATTCATGGGGTCACAAGAGTCAGACACGACTGAGTGACTGAAATGAACTGAACACTTAGTAAAATGTGAAATGTCTTCACACCCTCATTCATTTTCATCCCCACTTCTTAGGTCTTATCCTGCTTAATGGTTTTTGTGTGAGTCCTTCTAGATCTTTTTCGGAGCAGATACCAGCACCATATTTCCCATAAATATAAATGTATGTTTATTTTACATATTGTTCTACCACTTTCTTTTAATATGTCAAGTTCACACAGCTGGAAAGACGTAGGACTGAGACATGACTTCCAGTCTGTCTGACACTAGAACATACATTGTTTACATCACAGAATCGTCAAGATCACAGCACTAATTTGGGAAGACTGTTCTGGCAGTATTGTATAGTTAAACATATAGCTGAAAGACATCAGTTGAAAACTAGATTCAGCCAAGACACTCTTGGTTAGACACTTATATACAACAACCAGGAAATATTGTGAAAATTACAAAAACTATGTTGCAACATGGAAATATGATTGTGGTAAAAGTCTTAAATAAATTTTTTTAAGAATTGTATCTCCTGGTGAATTAGCAAAACCAGAGAATTTTGCACCAAACATAAGCTGATATCTTCACCTCTTATAACAAAACAACTCTAGTTTTAATGGGAGTATCCCCTTCTACAAAAAATATTAAGCCCTATCTATCTAATAATAATACAAGCCTTCTAGAAATTTTAAAGTTACTAGATGATTATTATTTTCCTACAGATGATAGGAGATTGTTACAGGTTGAATTGTGTTCTTCAAAGAGATATGGACACCCTAACACCAGGTACCAGGGAATGTGACCTTACTTAGAAATAGGGTCTTTGCAGATGCAGTCAAGTTAAAATGAGGCTATCAGGATGGGCCCTGATCCAATATGACTGGTGTCCTTATAGAAGAAGGGAATTTGGACACGGACACATGGAGAGAACATCTTGTGAAGACACAGAGGAAAAACTGTGATGACATGGCATTTTGCTGTCACAAGCCAAGGAGCATCTGAGGTCCTCAGAATCTACAAGAGACAGAAGGATTCTTCCCTAGAGGCTCCAGGGGGAGCATGGCCCTGCAACATCTCGTTCTTAGACTTCTGCCCTCTAGAACAGTGAAAATAAATTTCTGTTGTCTACCCAACCTGTGGTACTTGGTTAAGGCAGTCCTAGGTAACTAATACAGAAATCATTGAAGATTGATTTAAATGGAGAAGGTGGAGACAAGCATTTACTGAGAAGCTATGACGTTGTTCCAGGCTCCATGCTGGATGCTTCACCTATTCTACTTAATTCCAACAACTGTGGGAAGAAGGCAGTTGACAAATGAATAAGTTGACGCTCAGAAGCTAATATGCTGAAGTTCCTTCAGTTGGAAAGGGCTGAGGTTAAGGTTCTCCTTCTGGGAGCTTCTCTGGGGGTTCAGTGGTTAAGACTCCATGCTTCCAATGCAGGAGGCATGGGTTTGATCCCTAGATGGGGAACTAAGATCCCACAAGCCACATAGCATGGCCAAAAAAAAAAAAAAAAAATTCTGCTTCTAAAGCCTGAAATACTTCCAACGCACCGTTACCAAGGACACAGCGTTTGCCTGGGAAGACTGATTCAGCAAAATTGCACACACTGATGAGTGATAAACCATCAGTTACCATGCAGGCTTCGGGTGAACCAGACCTTCATGGGTTCCCTGGAAGATAAGTCAACATCACTTGACTGCCAAATATTGCTAATTGCACTGAAGCTTCATAATTTGCCAACTAGTATTCAAAATGTGTTTTTAAGCAAAAGTTAACTCTAATGCTGAGATTATGAATAAACAACTGCATCTGTTTATTTCAATATTAGACTTTCATATTGAATGGGAGAAGGAAAGCATGATATGGTGTACCAGATTAAATGATTTTTTATCCAGTAAATACTGATCACAGACAATATCTTAATATCAAACTTAATTTTTGGTTTGAAAAGATTTGCTTCAACTGTCATATTCTCCCAAGGTTTCGGTGACTGCTAGCTGGTTAATTATAAAACTGACTGCCAGGACATGAAAGCCCAGTACACTATTAGTTTGTAAATTCAATATGGTTTGTAAAGTAATTCCCTTCTCATCCAGTGGGGGAGGTTAAGTCTCCACAGGCAGCATGAATTTGATCCCTGGTTGAAAAAAACAAGATCCTGCATGCCGTGGGGCACAGCCACAACACAAACAAAACAAAACAATATGGTGTGTAGTTAAGAATTAAGGATGAGAAAAAAAAAAGAATTAAGGATGGCTGGGTGCTAATGTATTCAAAGAAACATGCTAGATTTCAGGCCCCCTCTTGCCCCTTCAGCTGGCATCCTTGTGCAGGGCACAACCTGTACAACAATGCACTGCAACCCTGAAGGTAAGTCTCCACCTCCTCTGACTATGGGTGATAGTGTTCTCCATCTCACACCAACCACCCAAAACATACAAGTAAAATGGAAGCAAAACCACCTGTGGGTTCAAAAACATTTGATATATTTGATATTCATGATATACCAAAATCAGGTATCTCCCCCACAAAAGGAAAGTAGAAACTAAGTATTGCTTAATCACCCTAGTTTTCCTCAAGTGGGACCACTCTGGGGGAAAAGCAAAGACCTCAAGAGTGGTGGGGTATTGGGGTTTAGACAGCTTAGCCCCTCGCACATTCATTGGATTCCACTCAGCAAACAGTATTCAGAACATGGCACCCTGGATATGGTTTGGAATGTGTGTCTCCAGGAGGACTCATTGGCTCATTACAGAGCTCCTGGCAACACAGGCAAATGTCTCCTGCACAGAAAGGTCATATGCTCCTCAGATCTGTGCAGGGTCTTATTGCTGTTCATGGTTATTTCCCTGATAATCACTCCCCAGGGTAACACTGGCTACAACCTAGAATATTTGAGCACAGTAATTTGCAAGATTTATGGAAAAAAAAGATTTATGGAAAAAAAAATTTCAGAAATGAGCTTTCCATTTTCATTGGGCAAATTCCCCTTTCTCTGGTAAGTGCTGGAGCATATGGAGCAGGTAAATATTTTAATGGGAAGCATATTTGTTACACTTAAGGGACCTGATTTGTTACTGAAATATCATTATCACCTAAAGCACATAGTCAACATTACAGTCACTGTTAATATAATGCATTCTATGGATTTTTACCTAAAGGATCTCCTGGAGAAGAACATGGCACCCATTCCAGTATTCTTGTCTTAGAATTCCATGGACAGAAGAGCCTGATGGGCTACAGTCCATGGGATCACAGTCAGAAAGACTGAGTGAATAGCACTGTACTATACTATAATGACATTTATATGCCACCATGGTATCATATACGTAATTTAACTGCCATAAAAACCCTCTGTGTTCTGTTTATCCATTCTTCTGTGAAAATTAAAGAGAAGCCTCATTAAAATGGAGTTTGGAGGACAAAAAGAAAAAATGCTCTCTCATGCATGTACTACTGCACAGCAATAGAGAACCCAACAGGAAAGAGGGGCACTGCATCTATTGCAGGAAGTGACACTACTTCACTGTGGCCAGCCGGAGGAAGTGAGGTTTTTTTTTCCTTGCCTAACAACAACTCAGCCAATGAGGGACTGTTTAAACTCAGCCAGTGAAAGCCACTAGACTTCAAGCTCCCAGTTTCCATTTACAGACATTTTGAATACAATAGTTCCTCCAAAATTTCCCATGCTTTTCTTTGCTGTTTCAGACTACCATGCAATTCATCATGGTTGCAGGTCAAATGGTAAGATTTTTCTTAGTTTTATTGAAGTATGGTTGACTTATATAACCATATAAGATACACAGTCTAATGACTGACTTACATACATCACAACATGGTTGCTGCATAGGTTTAGTGGACATACATTATCTCATATACATGCAAAATTAAAGAAATTTTAAAATCATATGTATTTTTCTTTTGATTTTTCTTCTTTCTTTAGAATTTATTCTGACAACTTTCATGTATAATGTGCAAGAGTGATAATTATATTTATTATGTGGTATGTTACTTCCCCAGGTCTTATTTGTCTTATAACTGGATGTTTATAACTTTTGGCTCTCTTCATCTAATCTCTCCATCCCAGATAACCACAAATCTGACCTTTTTCTCCAATTTTTGTGTTTGTATTTGTAACCACTGATCTGATCCTTTTCTTGGCAGTTTTTGTGTGTTTGCATTTGACATACAATATTATGTTAGTCTGTAATATCAACAAAGGGATTTGATATTTCTGTATATTTCAAAATGATCACCATGATGTCTAGTTACCATCTATCACAATACAAAGATATTATACTACTATTGACTATATTGACAATTCCTCTGTCGCTTTACATATGGACTTGAATTTGTTGAAGAAATATTTATTTAACTTCATTCTTTATTACATATTTAACTTCATTTCTAATGATAAGTATGTTCAGATTGTCTGTTTCTTCCTGATTCAGTGTCGGTAGTGATAGAGTTAATTCTTATGTAGATTGATAAGGAGTTGGGGCCCTCAAGGAGAAGAAAAGTGTCTGGGGCTCTCAAGAAGGAGAAAAAAACAAACGTTTTACCTGTATTCCTTTGTCTTAGTCATATAAGGCTTTTTTTTTCTTTTTCCTGTAAGCCCAGAGCTAATGATTACACACACACACACACACACACACACACAGCAGCTCATCTTGCTCAAGGGTACATTCTCCCTTAAGCTCTGTACTAATGATTATACAGCAACAGTCTATCTGCTCAAGGACATGTTTCTTGTAAGTAAGAACCTCCTGAATAATCTTGCTACATTAAGATGTATATGGTGGCAGTGGGCCTGGTAATAAGACTAGTGACATTCAGAAAACTAAGATCATGGCATCTGGTCCCATCACCTCATGGGAAATAGATGGGGAGACAGTGGAAACAGTGTCAGACTTTATTTTTTGGGGGCTCCAAAATCCCTGCAGATGGTGATTGCAGCCATGAAATTAAAAGATGCTTACTTCTTGAAAGGAAAGTTATGACCAACCTAGACAGCATATTAAAAAGCAGAGACAGTATTTTGCCAACAAAGGTCTGTCTGGTCAAGGCTATAGTTTTTTCCAGTGGTCATATATGGATGTGAGAGTTGGACTGTGAAGAAAGCTGAGTGCCAAAAAACTGATGCTTTTGAACTATGGTATTGGAGAAGACTCTTGAGAGTCCCTTGGACTGCAAGGAGATCCAACCAGTCCATCCTGAAGGAGATAAGTCCTGGGTGTTCATTGGAAGGACTGATGCTGAAGCTGAAACTCCAGTACTTTGTCCACCTCATGCGAAGAGTTGACTCATTGGAAAAGACCCTGATGCTGGGAGGGATTGGGGGCAGGAGGAGAAGGGGACAACAGAGGATGAGATGGCTGGATGGCATCACTGACTCGATGGGCATGGGTTTGGGTCAACTCCAGGAGTTGGTGATGGACAGGGAGGCCTGGCATGCTGTGATTCATGGGGTTGCAAAGAGTCAGACACAACTGAGCAACTGGACTGAACTGAAGACTAGTCAATGGGGCAGTCTCTGTCCCCTTTCTGATGTCTATGTCAGGAGCTTTCTTTGTTCTTTTTCAATGTAATAAAACTTTTGTGACACAAACCACCAAGTAATCAAGCCTGGTCCCTGATCCTGAAGCTCAGTCTTCTTCAGGGATCACAAATCCAACATCATTCATTGTAAGTTATCAGCAGCTTCTGTTTATATAAATTTGTCTGTTTAATCTAGGTTGTCCAATTTATGGGATATAACTGTTTGAATTGCACTATATTTTGAAATCAGGAATATACTGATGCCTCTAATTTCATTTTAATTTCTCAATACTGCTTTGACGAGTTGGGGACATTTGTGGTTTCATATGAATTTTAGGATTTATTGCTATTTATTTAAAAATCCTTCAGAATTTTGATAAGAATTGCATTAAATCTGTAGATCATTTTGAATAGCACATTAGCTTTAGAAATATTAAGTCTTCCATTCTAGGAGCTCTGGAGATCTTTTCATTTATTTTGTCTCCTTTAAATTTTTTTCATCAAAATTTGTTTTTTTTCGGATGAGTAATCTTTACTTAATTTAATAGGTTTATTTTTAAGTGTTATTTTCATGCTATTGCAATGGGATTGTTTCCTTAATTTCATTTCCTGAAAATCTGTTTTTAGTGCATATTAAAACAACTTAATTTTCTATTAATTTTATAATCTGCAATGTTACTATACTAGTTCTAATGGTTGTTTCTCTTGAAGTCTTTTTGGTTTTCTACATACGGGATGATGTATTATGCAGAGATAATATTACTTCTCTTGTAAATTGGAAGCTCATTGTTTCTTTTCATTTCCTAATTACTCTGACTTGAACTCCTAGTGTTATATGGATTGAAAGTGGTGAACATGAGCATCTTTGCCTTATGTCCTTAGAAGAAGGACATCTATGTCCTTAGAAGAAAAGCTTTCAGATTTTCACTATTGAGTAGGAAGCTACAGTGGGGTTTTATTATAAGGCCTTTAACTATATTAAAGTAAGTTCTTAGAATCCTATTTTGCTGAGATTTTTTAGCTTAAAATCATGTTGAATTTTGTCATTTTTTTCCCTGCATCTGTTTGGATGATAATAAGATTTTTTTAACCTTCATTCTGTCTTATGCTCTATGTATGATGCCACATATTTCCAATAGGGTATCAAACACTAGTTTTTCCTCTAAAATGTCCCATGCTTGACCTATGCATCCCTTACTATAACTGCTTAAAGTCATGAAAACCAATGAATATTATTTACTCTTTACACATTTTGTCTTTTTAAAAGAGTAATTTATAATTCATGAAAATATTGTTTCCAATATCATTATTATTATTATCTTATTATTTTATGTATTACATTTATGTATTATATGTATAATATTTATTTTATATGTATTTATTTATTATATATTAATAAAGATATGTTTATATATAAATAAATATATAAATATTTATAAATTATTATATAAATATTATATATTTATATATTATATTATATATTTAATATATAATAATTATATTATTATAATATTTATATATTAATTTATATTAATTAATATTATAATCAATCATTATCAGTATTAATTAATCACACACATAATTAATATTAATTAATATACTAATTAATATATTGATTACTATATTAATAAATAATTGATATAATATAATTATATATTATATAACTCTATAATATATAATTATATAATATATTACATATTTTATAAATAAATATATAAATAATATAT
>CM035289.1:59284696-59309000 GCA_020226075.1 Hydropotes inermis
TATATATTTTATATCTAAATATATATATAAATATATAAATA
The DNA here is from genome assembly GCA_020226075.1 of Hydropotes inermis. Taxonomy (NCBI): domain Eukaryota; kingdom Metazoa; phylum Chordata; class Mammalia; order Artiodactyla; family Cervidae; genus Hydropotes; species Hydropotes inermis. The sequence goes on from CM035289.1 coordinate 59,284,738, forward strand.
TATATATATTTATATATAAATAAATTATATTTATTATATATATATTTATATTTATATATATTTTATATATAAATAAATTTTATATATTTTATAAATAAATATATATTATATAATTTTATATCACAAATATATTAATATATCATAATTAAATAATATATTAATTAATAGTATAGTAATATTGATCGCTATTAATATTATTAATATATCAATATTATTAATTAATTATAATTAGTTAATTATAATTAATTAATATTATGTATTAATTGATTGATTAATATTTATATATTATTTTTATATTATATTATAATATATTAATTATATTATATATTTATATAAATATTTATTTATTATATATGTATTTATTATATTTATGTATTATATTTATGTATTATATGTATTATATTTATGTATTATATTTATGTATTATTTATAAGTATTACCTTATTATTTTATGCTATTAATATTTAAAAATTCACTAACGTTATCTGTCTGTCCTCTTCTCTTCTAGCTCACATAATTATATCTTCCTTAATTTGGACCATTTATGCTAGTCATAATAATCCAATACTATGGGCATATTACTAAAATTAGTATGATTCAAGAAACTTTAACACAAACCCCAAATTAGAAGGAATTTGATTAGGAACAGAAAGTAGACTTTACAAAATATGAATTCCATTTTGACTATATACACCAAAGTTAAACCTTTTAAGTTCAAAGACTTAAATCAGAAGGGTGTATTTTCTCATTTTTATGTCACTCTTCTGGAAGGATTTAGGTAGCACTTGGTAAGAAGATGGAGAAAATTCATTAGAAATGTATGGAAGATAGCCTAGGTTATATAAAGTCCCTTTCAACATGGAATTTTTGTAATTATTTGAAACCAATGCTCTTTTTTTCTTTTCTTGTCACTCAGAAAGAACTGCTAAGTTAAAGGTTCATAATCAGACATGAATAGAACAAAATGTCTAAAGAAGGAAACAACTGAAAGAGGTAAAACCTACCTATGAATATAAACACATAGATAGATATCTAGTAGCAAAGAACACTGGACGTTACCATGAAAAAGAGCATAAAAGGATGTTAGATCAAAACCAGCATCACACCAGGCAGGAAAGAGCCGAACGGACACAGCAGTGAAACACATCTAAGGCAATGAACCTGGGATAACTGTGTATATTTGGTGTCATCGCTTCCTCTACATAAAACTGACTAAACTCTACTTAGTGTATGTGTTTACATCATTTATTTTCCTAAGGAAAACTAATATTAATGCCTCCTGATAGGATTATATTGACAACACAGTAAGAGATGATCTTCTCCAAGGACTACTTATAGGTCAGTCATTTATCTTTTGTCATCTGAGATCAGGTTCTTACTCCATAACATCCTCATGGCATTTTTCACTTCTGCATTCCTGAGGGTATAAATCAGGGGGTTGAGTAAAGGTGTTCCAATTGTATAAAACACAGTTATCATCTTATCCATGGGGAAGGTGGTAGCCGGGCGAGTGTATATAAACATGCAGGGAACAAAGAACAAGATGACTACAATGATGTGGGAGATGCAGGTGGAGAGGGCTTTTCTCCTCCCTTCAGCACTGTGGTTTCTCAGAGAATGCAAGATGATAGCATAGGAGAACATCAGCATGACAAAACTCACTGTACAGATGGCCCCACTGTTGGACACCAAGAGAAGGTTGGTCACATAAGTGTCTGTACAGGCAAGTTGTAACAAAGGCTGCAGGTCACATAAATAATGGTCAATCACATTGGGGCCACAGAAAGGTAAGCTCAAGGTTAGAAGAATTTGAGCTGAAGAATGAACACAAGACCCCACCCAGGCCACAGCCACCAACACACCACAGACTTGATGGCTCATGATGTTTGTGTAACGCAGGGGTTTGCAGATGGCCACGTAGCGGTCAACAGCCATGAGGACAAGGATGAAGATCTCCAGGCAGCCAAAAAAATGGAATGAAAAGATTTGAACTATGCACTCAATGAAAGAGATAGTGACCTTCTTCAAAAGGGCATCTACAATCATTCTAGGAGCTATGCAAGTGGAGAAGCAGGTATCAGATAAAGATAAGTGGAAAAGGAAGAAGTACATGGGACTCCCAAGTGCTGTACTGGTCTTGATGGTAGTAATAATTAGCAGGTTACCCACTAACGTTCCCAAATAAAAAATCAAGAAAATGACAAACACCATTTTCTTTCTAACAGGATCCTGGGTCAACCCAAGTAGAATAAACTCAGTCACATTATTTTTCATCTGCATGCTTTCATAAAGGAAGAGAAGGGATGAGTGTGAAATGAATTACCTGTAGAAAGTAAAGGCATTAAATCATGGAGTGACATGTAATGCTACACAATATTTGAGAAAATGTACATATTCCCCATCAGAGATATTCTAACTGTGGCATCTTAATAATTTTCTTTACCTATTTGTTCTTTAATTTATGATGATCATATCATAGATTATGAGTCTTAATAAGCTTATGAACATGATACTTTCAACAACAATCTTCAAATAAAACCCCATGTTAACCTTGGTATGATTCTGATTAGTTGTGTCAATTTTAAGAGTTCTTATATGGAGATGTGGTTCTAATTTGTACTTTCTCTTTTTTTTTTTCATATTCAATAAATTTTTTTTTCACATCCAATAAAATTCTGCATGGTGTATCAGTTTTCACCTGGGATACATTTGTTGTCTGTCCTTGAAGGTTTATGATATAAATGTCAAGTCATACAATTCTTTTATCCCATAAATAAGATCTTATTTGTGCATATATTTATGTTTCATATATTTCTTATGCATTATTAATAATTATTATTCATAAGTATATAACATGGTCTATTTCTTCACTGTATAATCCAATGAAAAGAGAAACAGGTAACAATATAGCATTTAAATAATGTATTGTAAACTTTAAGATTGTTTATCACAATTATTAGTTGACAATGATGGACAGAAATGGATGGTATATCATAATTGGTAATATTGTAATTTTATTTCTATTTTTATTTCTCCAACTTCAGTAGATCTTTATTTAAAGCACTAAGCATCCCTAAACTTACTTTTTGAAATAAACAATCATAGGTTACTGCTCAATATTTCATGTTTTCAAAATTCAAGTTTTAGCTTAAACATCCTAGATCTGATATGCCACCAGACAACTGGTGTAGGACTTGATTTATCATGTTTGCATTCCCAGTAAAGACTGTATTTTCCAGGTTTTGTACCTCCCCAATCCTAGAACAGATTGCAGAAGCAGAAAAAAAAAGAAATTATATTTTTCAAAAGAGACATAGTAGATAACCCAGTAACTGAATTTCTCATTCAGTTTGGTCTTTTGTGTTGGAAAAGTCAATTATTATTCAATATTGAAATGCAATATTTTTCCAAGCAAGATTTCTTAATATAGAAAAATACATTAACATGGACTAACCCATGACCAAGACTTTTTCTCCAGATCTTTCTTATGATGATGCTAGAAAAGAGATTTTTATGTAAAAATGTTTAAACTGAAATGTTATGTATTTAAATGTAATCTGGAAGATCTATTTATTCTATTGACTTCCTTCCAAAATCACCCATACCTCTAAGATATAGTATTAAAAAGTATGTGTTAGCCAGCCACAAATAATATTAGACTAAACACATAAGTTCCCTTATATGGTTTCCTCTTCCTAGACAAGTTTGCTTCTCTTCAATAAACTTTAAATATACACTATCTTCCTCCAAATTATAAACAACTCTTTGGAAAATATCTAATGAAGTTATTCAGCTTGGGAAGTCACAGAGGAAAAAACAAAAATCTACCTTTGGGCTATGTGATGGACAATGTTAACAGGTAGGAAGGCCAGAAGTCCCCACGCAGCAAGTGGCAGACATTTTTTTCTTTTTCCCCCCTCTTCTCTGTTGATGAAGCATGTTCTGCCTAAGACTAATCTTTTCTTTCCTTCTCAAACCTTGGGCTGATAATGGCTTAACAGACCAGTATTCATGCGAACTGTTTTATGGCCAGGAGATGGCATACCTCATGCCATCCTATCTCAAAAGTGCATATTGTGGGAGAGGGGTCTGGTGCGACTCCCTCAGCCTTTGGGTGTCTCTCTTATCTGATGAATGCTTTCTAACAGACATAAAACACATTGCTAAAAGCTATCAAGGGGGCACCCTTTCTGTCCCCTGCTGGTGTCTATGTCAGAAGCTTCCCCTATCTTTATTATACTTTAATAAAAACTTTGTTACACAGAGACTCCAAGTAATCAAACATCATCTCTGACCCTGGATTGAATTCCTCTCCTCCAGAGGCCATGAGTCCCAGCATAGCACACAGCTCACAGAATAAACCTTCCATGCTCTCAGTCAAGGATCTTAAAATACAAGGGAACTGACCCTTGGTATCTTAATATTTACAGGTAGCTTACATATTTCCTTTATTCATTCAAAAGAGTAATATTTTATAAGATATTGAAACTTAACAATATCTTTGACAGTGGATATAAGATGATGTGAAAGTGTTTGTTTCATATAGTCCATGATTTTGGTTATTCCTTTGAATGAGTACAGCTTTTGGTTTGTATGCCATTATTCTCATTAGTCAATTTATCTCTAGAAATATCTTACTTATTTTTAAATTTGTACATGTATACTTAATGAATTGACAATCATAAATACATATAATTTAACATATTGGTCCTCATTAAATAATTAATAGCTTCAGCATGATATCAAAGTCTTTATCCAATCTACAATGGTAAAGTCCATTTCAATTTCTACATATTCCAAGGAATCTTGACTCATTTAACCATAATGTCTTTAAGAAAACATTTTATCTGCACTCAAGAATAGGGTTGTTTTTTATTCTTGCAAAATAAAAATATTTTTATTCTATTTAGTAATCTACTGTATCCCTCATTCTAGGGAAATAATAGTTCTCAAACCAGCAAGTGTATACTGAAGCCTTTGTACAATCAGAATCAAGGTACAATAAATGGAAGCACATGAAGATTAGTAAATGAAATGAAATAGTATCTCCTCAATAAAACTAACATAGACAATAAGGATTGAAAAAATAAATGAATGTAGCATTTTACCCTCTTCTACCCACTTTAGATGCTTCTCTTTTTCTTGAACCTAAGGATTGAAGTATCCAAAAAAATCTCATAGATGACCTTCAGTGATTGCCTATGAGCAGAGAAATCACTTTCTTGCTCCCCAAAGTCTTTCAATACAGCTTTTTGTACAATATAAGAATTTCTCCAACAGAAGAATTTGCTTTTCTACTTCCCATTCTGTAAAAGAGGATGTTGGGATATTCTGTGCCCCTGGGATTTTATTCTCCACCATTCTAATCTAACTGTCTTGTACAATGTAGGTGTTAAGTTCCATGAAATTTAACATTCCTACTACTCCTTAAAATATGATAATATTTATGTCACTGCTGTCATACTATTCTGGTTACAAGCCACAGTAACATTAAGTGTATATAGACTTACATCAAATTTACAAGGTCTTCAATTTATCATATATGGTAGGGAGACAAACATGCTTGCTATTTCAGAAACAACAGCAGTAGCAACAGTGCTTAGATCAATTTTGAATAACTAATGAATCAGCTATAAATCTTCAAACAGAATATGGCCATATTAGGCACTGATATCTAGATACCTATACAGATGATCATCTGAAGCATTTAGAATAATTTTTTACATGAATCATTATACCTTAGAATATGCAATAAGAAGCTTACAATTTTTCATATTGTCCTGGTACTGAATAACCTTTTTATGTGTGGTATGAAACTCAACCACATGTCCAAGTTTATTTTTTCAGAGGAGGGTTAGCACCTTTCCTTATATTCTTAAAGGAATCTATCACAAACACAGATTACAATAGTTTGGAGATAAATCAGCATCAGTAATATAGCACATCTTTGATTAGTGGAACTTTGGTCCAATCTAAAATGTCCATTGGAACATTTCCTTAAAGCATCAAGTACCTTTTTTTGTGTGTGGAACAAATATCTTTATGGAAGTTTCAGAAAGGACTAAATGTCTTGCAGGACATATCTTCTATTAACTAGAATCTTAACTTCACCTCACTAAACAAGATTGAAGTGAAGTGAAGTCATTGAGTCATGTCTGACTCTTTGCAACCCCATGGACTGTAGCCTGCCAGGGTCCTCCATCCATGGGATTTACCAGGCAAGAGTACTGGAGTGAGTTGCTATTTCCTTCTCCTAGGGATCTTCCCAACCCACTGATGGAACCCGGGTCTTCCAAAATGCAGGCAGACTCTTTGTTGTCTGAGCCACTAGGGAATCCCATCAAACAAGATTAGCCAAATTTTAAATGGCTAATTTGTAAAACATAATACACAGGCTATTTTTGGTGTATAAAGAACGGAGAAGAACTTAAAGCAAAGCAGGCAGACAAAGGTGAGGAACAGATAAAGATGGAATATAGAGTGTTGGATAAATCCTTTTATTTTTGAAAGTCTGTATTGTCATGGAGACCATAGTGAGAAGCTTTACTCTCTTTAAAATTTCTCTCAAACTATTCACTGCTCCCTTATTCAGTTACACTGACTGTCTTTTGAGAGAAGCTACATTGACTTTATTTTTCTGAAGAATTTACCATTCTCTGTGGTGAGGTTAACAGACTGCTGCAATATAGTTTATCCCTTAAAGACCAAGATATATACATAAAATAAATTCTTGAGCTCCTCACTCTGTGTAACTAACTGAATCCATTGACTCTTGACAATCTAGTTCAGGGATTCAAAAAAAAAAAAAAAAAAAGCTTGACATGAAAATCAAAAAGTCACCTTAAAAGTCAGTACCCAAGACTAATGCTTCCAATATCTGGTTGTCCTATATGTCAGAAAATTAACATTGTTTTCCTCATTAAAATATTATTCAAGTAGGAAACTTTGAAGGGACAACATTGTGGAGAAACACTGGCAAGGGAAAAATATTGATGAAAAGGGAAGATCTTACCCAAAATATTTTCAGTAACAACTCTTTCAAATATAAGGCCAGTTGTTTTTCACCTTAATGATAGGCTTAAGCCTCTTCATTGTCATTCTTCCTCTGAACTTTCTCCAAGAAGTAGTTATTTACCAATCAAATTCAATTTTCTGATGTGAGCCAACTGCAAATCATAATCATATATTATCAGTTGAAGGAAAACCAAGTGTAATAAAACTGTGATATGTAATATTATGTTCAAAGCTGTTACTTGGAAAAGCTGGTATTCTCCAGAAGCTGTGTGAAGGTCATTACCTGAATTAACTTTTTCTTTAATTTTGAGCCAGAAATAATTTTCTAACCTTTTAGTAACCGCAGTTTTCAACAAAACTTATTTTCTAAGCTAACTCACATGTAAAACATTTGTAGACATTTCTACACTCTGCCATCTGAGGAAAATGTAATAAAAGTTAACTCATGGACTAAATCCTTCTAACAGCATACAATGATGATGACTGTTCATATACCTGGTGATCCTGACAGAATTTGTTAATTGACAGATCACTCCCCACCCAGTGCTTATGTTTCATCTTATTAATTCCCTATATTTTTGGTAAATCTTGAAAAACTTAGATTGTCAATTTTTCCCTCTCCCTTTCTTATAGTATGAGGAAAATAAATATATAAGATATATGGAGATATATTAGATAACAATGCTAGATTATTTTATAAAGATGCCTCTCTGAGTACTAAGACTTAAGTAATATGTCACTTACTTGTTTGAGGAAACTCTACCCCTCACACTTGCCCAATTTTAGAGTCTGCCCATCCATTTTTTATAACAACTCCTCATAAGACAACAGTTATTTTTTTCTTCTAGTCTGCATTCCTGGGGGAACACTTTGAGTTTATGATGATGTAAGATATTGGCATTCCTGATGTATAATTCTCTAAAGCTTTCTTTCCTGCACCAGTCAGAATTATCCAGCTATAATAAGGAAAACTTTTAATTTGTCTATGTAACCTATACCTATAACAACTCTTCATCCTCAATAACCAGATAGAAAAAAGGAGTTGAACTTATTATTTACTCACTGACCAAAAATAGAGGAAGAAATACAAATGGATGATGGAAAATGGTGGAGGATAGAAAGAAGTAAACAAAGTAATGTCATTTGTAAAAGAGGAATTAGATTACTACCACCCAGTGCCCTGAGGTGCCATTTTGTGTATTAGGAAACACCATTTTATAGCTCTTCTGATTTACTTACCAATACAATCCAGGGAAGGTGGTGGGTGCTTGGGAGCACTTTCTGTGTTTTGGGCTGCACACATCTTCAAACACAAACATCTATGCCTAGATTATTTTTTCAAACTGAACTCACATCTCATTTTTTTTTCAAATTGATACCCAATTGTTTTTCTAACTTCCACTGGTAAATATACACCTAATAAAGGAAATATTTTATTGAAATGGTTTTACTTAACATAAAGTTATTGAATATATTTTATACAAGAGCCTTTTTTTCACTTTACAAAAGTTGTCTTTTATTTCACATAAATATTCCACCAGATAGGAATTAACAATGACATTTCATTTCAGAGAAAACTGAAACACACAAAAGTCAAGAAGCTTGCCAGTTTAAATACTTGGGAAATTCAATATGGAGAATAATATTAAAGGTTTTTCTTTCATTTCTACACATTATTTTATAGTATCCTACACACTGTTTTTTATAGTATCCTAAGTTGAAAATGAGGAGTATTAAGCAGTAATTGAAGCATAAGATATTTCTAATGTCTAAGTAATCTTATCTCTGGTTGATGAGATTAGAATTAATAGTGAGACAATGAGGATAGGTTGAAGTTCAGGTGGCCATAGAAAACATGAGTTAAAATGATTTGCAGAAAACTGAATTTTTTAAAAAGTTTGAAATTTGTGTCAGAAATCTAGAATTAGATTTTGGAATCTTGCAAATGATAATTTGAATTATTTAAAGGTGGGGAAAAAAAATCACCCAGGGAAATGGAGAATAGAAAAATTGAACCAACTACAATATGTATGATTATATAAGCATAAAGAATACCAGAGTGGCCTCAAGTAGCTTGTTCAAAAATCATAAATAAAACCATGTAAAGCAGTGATATAGCACCCAAATGAGTGTATTTTCATAAAGGTGTGAATGTTCTGCATAAGATGGGCACATTCACACTCATATCTAAAACTCAGTTTAGTTAAATCACTCTCATGTCCGACTCCTTGCAACACCATGGGCTGAAGCAAACCAGGCTTCCCTGTCCATCACCAACTCCCAGAGCTTGCTCAAACTCAAGTCCATCGAATTGGTGATGCCATCCAATCATCTCATTCTCTGTTGTCCCCTTCTCTCACCTTCAATCTTTCCCAGTATCAGGATCTTTTCCAATGAGTCAGTTCTTCACATCAGGTGGCCAAAGTATTGGAGTTTGAGCTTGAGCATCAGTCCTGCCAATGAATATCCAGGACTGATTTTCTTTAGGATGGATTGATTGGATCTCCTTGCTGCAACTCCATGGAGTGCAGTATGCCAGGCTTCCCTGTCTTTCACAATTTCCCAGAGTGTTCTCAAATTCATGTTCATTGAGTCAATGATGCCATCCAACCATATCATCCTCTGTTGTCCCCCTCTCCTCCTGTCTTCAATCCCTTCCAACATCAGGGTCTTGGTTTTCAGTGTGTGGGCCCTTCACATCAGGAGGCAAAATTATTGGAGCTTCAACTTCAGCATCAGTCCTTCCAACGAATATTTATAATTGATTTATTTAGGATTGACTGGTTTGATCTCCTTGCTGTCCAACCTTTAAGTACTCCTTTCCCAATTTGGAACCAGTCCATTGTTCCATGTCTGGTTCTAACTGGTTCTTGAGAGTCCCTTGGACTGCAAGGAGATCAAACTAGTCAATCCTCAAAGAATTCAATCCTGAATATTCATTGGAAGGACTGATGCTGAAGCTGAAACTCCAACATTTTGGCCACCAGATGCAAAGAACTGACTTATTTGAAAGACTCTGATGCTGGGAAAGATTGAAGGCAGGAAGAGAAGGGAACAACTGTGGATTAGATGGTTGAATGTCATTATAGACTCAACAGGCATGCTTTTGAGCTAGCTCTGAAAGTTGGTGATGGACAGGGAAGCCTGGCATGCTGCATTCCATGGAGACACAAAGAGTCAGACATGATTGAACAACTGAACTGACTGACCCCGTAGAGGTTAAATGGCCCTTTGCTTTTATATTGTTAAAGCAATTTCATATCTAATTGTTACAGTCAATATAATATCATCAACTGTGGTACATAAAAATGAGTAAGAAAATTAATGTAACTTATTTATATATAGTGAGCTAATATACAATTGCTCATGTATGGTATATGTAATAATATATAGCTAATATATAATATAATATACAGGGCTTCCCTTGTGGCTCAGATGGTAAAGAATCTGTGTGCAATGCAAAAGACCCTGGCCAATCCCCTGGAGGTGGAAATGACTACCCACTTCAATATACTTGCCTGGAGAATTCCATAAACAGGGGAGCCTGGCAGTCTACAATTCATGGGGTGAGAAAGAGTAGGACACAACTGACTAACACACACACGTGTGTGTGTGTGTGTGTGTGTGTGTGTGTGTGTGTGTGTGTGTATACAGTATATATACTATATTATACTTTATTTATTAATGTCTTTGTGATTCCATGGGCTATACAGTCCATGAAATTCTCCAGGCCAGAATGCTGGAGTGGTTAGTCCATTCCTTTCTCCAGGTGATCTTTCTAACTCAGGATTCAAACTTAGGTCTCCAGCATTGTGGGCAGATTCTTTACTGCCGAGCTACCAGGGAAGCCCATATATACATATATATATATATATATATATATACACTTCAGTATTTCTGGTTTGGAACTTGGTGTTTTGTTTTTTTTTCAATTTGTCTCCTTACTTATAAAAAAGAGATAATAGCAGTTTCTATCTCTTTGAATTGTTATGGAGATTACTCTCAATACCAATATGTTTTGTATTTCTTTAATTTTTTATTAGAATGAATGCTTGTGAATCTATATACATTGTTGAATTAGGTAAAATTAAGCCCCAATATAGAAGAATATTCCAAATGTTTACCCTTGCCTAAATAATTCTTATTTCTTGCCATCATTTCTTCTGTCACTGTAGAATTTATGATTATAATGCTTAACTATTTTCTTTATATCATAAGTATTCACTGTTAAGATTATTGAAAATGCATTTTGACCCTTGCTGCCACTGAATATATGTTAGATTCCAATCACATTTTATGATTCATCTGAAATAACTTTCCTACTACACAGTTTCCTAATAGTATTTTTCATTTGAGTACTTCTCAAAGTATAGATTAAAAGATTTAACATGGGAGTTACCAGCCACTGCTTTATCAATAGATAAAGTAGTTGCTGGTCTCAAGTATACAAATATGCAGGGCACAAAAAATAGGACCACCACTGTTTTATGGGAGACACAGATGGAGAGAGCTTTTTGCCTTGCCTCCAAGCTCTGGGACCTTAAGGAGTGCAGAATGACGATGTAGGAGCCAATCAAGAGAAGGAAGTTTAACAGACAGAAGAAACCACTATTAACAGCAACAAAGAGCCCTAGAGTATTAGTACAGGCAAGATTGAGCAAAGGATTCAAGTCACAAATAAAGTGATCTATGATATTAGGGCCACAGAAAGGTAATCTGAAGATGAAGATGATCTGTATGAATCCATGAGGAAAGCCTGCTACCCATGACACTCCCATTAACAGGTGACATACTCAACCAGTCATGATGCTTGTATAGTGCAATGGCTTTCAGATGACCACATAGTGGTCATAGGACATCATAGTAAACAGGATGACTTCAGCAACTCCGAAGAAATGTTACCCAAAGATTTGGGTCGTGCACCCATTAAATAGAACTGTATTCTTTTCGTGGAGTGAATCTAATATCAGTTTAGGTGTATTGACAGAGGAATCAATTCAGTTCAGTTCAGTTACTCAGTCATGTCCGACTCTTTGTGACACCATGAACCACAGCATGCCAGGCCTCTCTGTCCATCACAAACTCCCGGAGTCCACCCAAATCCATGCCCATTGAGTTGGTGATACCAACCAACCATCTCATCCTCTGTTGTCCCCTTCTCCTCCTGCCCTCAATCTTTCCCAGCATCAGAGTCTTTTCAAATGAGTCAGCTCTTCACATCAGGTGGACAAAGTATTGGAGTTTCAGCTTCAACATCAGTCTCTCCAATGAACACCCAGGATTGATCTCCTTTAGGATGGACTGGTTGGATCTCCTTGCAGTCCAAGGGACTCTCAAGAGTCTTCTCCAACACCACAGTTCAAAAGCATCAATTCTTTGGTGCTCAGCTTTTTTTATAGTCCAACACTCACATCCATACATGACCACTGAAAAAATATTAGCTTTGACTAGATGGACCTTTGTTGGCAAAGTAATGTCTATGCTTTTTAATATGCTGCCTCGGCTGTCATAACTTTCCTTCCAATGAGCAAGTGTCTTTTAATTCCATGGCTGAAATCACTATCCAAAGTGATTTTGGAGCCCAGAAAACTAAAGTCAGCCACTGTATCCACTGTTTCCCCATCTATTTGCCATGATGTGATGAGACCAGCTGCCATGATCTTAGTTTTCTGAATGTTGAGGTTTAAGCCAACTTCTTCACTCTCTTCTTTCACTTTCATCAAGAGGCTCCTTAGTTCTTCTTCACTTTCTGCCATAAGGGTGGTGTCATCTGCATATATGAAGTTATTGATATTTCTCCCTGCAATTTTGACTCCAGCTCATGCTTCCTCTAGCCCAGTGTTTCTTGTTAAGCACTCTGCATATAAGTTAAATAAGCAGGGTGACAATATACAGCCTTGATGTACTCCATTTACTATTTGGAACAAGTATACTATTCCATGTCCAGTTCTGACTGTGGCCTCCTGACCTGCATACAGATTTCTCAAGAGGCAGGTCAGGTGGTCTGGTATTCCCATCTCTTTCAGAGTTTTCCACAATTTATTGTGATCCACACAGTCAAATGCTTTGGCATAGTCAATAAAGAAGAAATAGATGTGTTTCGGGAACTCTTTTGCTTTTTTGATGATCCAGCAGATATTCGCAATTTGATCTCTGGTTCTCTCAAAGCTGCAGACTGAACATTTGGAGGATCCCAACCCCAATCTTCAAGCCAGCTGAAAATGAATGGAACAACATATCCCCTGTTTGGATTCTGGGCTCTCAGGATCTATAAACAACATGAATGGGTGTCTAAGCACAGCACAGCACAGCATAAATATACATATATAACTGAATCAAGGTCGGGGCATGGCTGAGAGGAGATACCTCACGTCCAAGGTAAGCAAAACCCAAGTAAGCTGGTAGGCGCTGAGAGAAGGCATCAGAGGGTAAACAGACTGAAACCATAATCACAGACAACTAGCCAATCTCATCACAGCCTTGTCTAACTCAATGAAACTAAGCCATTCCATGTGGGGCCACCCAAGATGGGCGGGTCATGGTGGAGAGGTCTGTCAGAATGTGGTCCACTGGAGAGGGAAAAGCAAACCACCTCAGTATTCTTGCCTTGAGAACCCCTGGACTGTATAAAAAGACAGAGGGATAGCAATCCTCAATAAAGAAGAGCTAGGCCAGGAAATAGTACATAGGGGACTCCAATAATGGACTGGCAATGATGGTCAACACAATGAGCACATTTTGTACCACAGACACAATGTAGATTACTAAAACCCAATAAAGATGATTTTCTGCTTTTTTGGATTCTCTGTGAGCCCCAGTAGAATAAATTCTATAACATTATTCTTATTCTCCGTATATTTCATGGTACACATAGTTACATTACTTGAAAAAAATCACTTTTTCTTAAATTGAACCTTGCAGTTTTTAATGTAATAAGTTATATATCTCTAGACTCTACTGAAATCTGAACACTTATATTTTCTTTTTTTGTTTCAGATAAGAAAAAAATGTTCTATTTCCTTGAAAGTTATTCACATTATCTTCTGGAGTAAGGTGGTGTTTATAGACATGAGGAACTTAGTAAACATGGACAGGGGATGCTCTCTGCACACTTAATCATGTGAGATGCCTCAGAGCCCAACATGAAGCAGAAGATCTCAGATATAGTGACAGCAGTCTGAAAAAAGTAGAAAATTGATGTAAAGAATATAAATGCAGCTAAGGATCTTATTTTCTTTATTCTTGATTAATGGGAAACCAGGAAACATAGTTGAGAATTTGAGTGTGGGATGAAGAAGGATTTGAGAAAGAGGGAATTTTAGATATATATCTAGTAAAGATGTTTGTATCACTAAGGTAAGGTGGACTGAGCTTCTGTAAGTTGATGAAAGATAAATAATTTCCAGTGTCAGACTATTTATAGTAATTGGATGTGTAGCAGGATATTCATGATGGAAAGGTAATAAAGTGATTCAGGAGCTACTATAATCAAATGAAAAAATTTTGCCTAAATCCTATAACTTTATAATAGCTAATAAATACACTTTTAATGATTGATTGAAATCACCATAGCAAGATAGCAGCATTTATAGATGCTATTATTTCATCCATTTTGCACATGAGGAACAATCTCAAAGAAAAATGTTGGCAGTGATGTTAACTGTCATATTACCAAAAATAATCAACCCTTAATTATGCTCCAAGTGATTTTTAGAAGCTTTCAGGTCAGTTCAGTTGCTCAGTCATGTCCAACTCTTTGCAACCCCATGAATCACAGCATGCCAGGCCTCCCTGTCCATCAGCAGCTCCTGGAGTTTATTCAAACTCATGTTCATTGAGTCAGTGATGCCATCCAGTCATCTCATCCTCTGTCATCTCCTTCTCCTCCTGCCCCTAATCCTTCCCAGCATCAGGGTCTTTTCCAATGAGTCAACTCTTTGCATGAGGTGGACAAAGTACTGGAGTTTTAGCTCCAGCATCAGTCCTTCCAATGAACACCCAGGACTGATCTTTAGGATGGACTTGCTGGATCTTCTTGCAGTCTAAGGGGCACTCGAGAGTCTTCTCCAACACCACAGTTCAAAAACATCAATTTTTTCAGTGCTCAGCTTTCTTCACAGTCCAACTCTCACATCCATACATCACCACTGGAAAAACCATAGCCTTGACTAGACAGATCTTTGTTGACAAAGTAATGTCTCTGCTTTTTAACATGCTATCTAGATTAGAAGCTTTTTTTTAAAATTTTCATTATAAACCTATTAAGTGATTGATACTATAATGTATGCTTATTTTATACATTAGGAAATAGAAACAGAGAAGTTAAGTCTTACTCAAGATCAATCCAAGATAAGATTAGATTATATATCTTATCGTCTTTTTATTCCAAACTTTTCACACACACTCTATAGTGTGATGTTATAGCAAACAAAATTAAACTAATAAACTCCTTTTCATATGACCATAATAATTATAACTATTTCAATATTGTTTCAGAGGCAAGTATACTTGAAAGAATTTTATCAACAGACACTGAAATACACATAAACACACATACACACAATATATTATCACTCAAATATTAATAAACTAATCATAACTAATAACCATGCCTCATTGAAGGTTCTTTTTATTTTTGTTCCTGCCTCACCCCATTTCTTGTCTCCCCAGTTCCCTTGCAAAGCATGGTCCCACAGACTCCTCTTGAAAAGTTGAAAATAATCCTGCTGCTGAGATACATTGGCTTGAGAATCAGGAAGACCAGATTAGAATTTGGCTTTTTCCTACTTGCAACTTCTTGACCGAGGTCACATTCCTTGGCATCTTATATCCTCGTTTCCTCTAACAGGTGAGAAGCACAGTGTCTGCCTCACAGGCTGTTAAAAGAATCCTTTGAGGAAAAAGCTGTATGAAAATATCCCTCACATGGCTATGGATGCACAAAGGACCCTAACCTCTTTTCATGACTGTCTATACACCCTTGTGATAAGAATTGACATTTTGAGCAATACTGCAGAGAAATATTTAGCCATACAATAAACCAAGGAAAAAAATCATCTCCTACTTTACTTTCAAAGAAGCCACAGAGATCCTTATCATGCACAGCCATTAATTTCAGAGAGAATTCTTCAGGTTCATATCATTTAATACATTTATGCTGTTTTGTATGTGAAGTGAATTTAAATTTTGTTTTCATTCTCACAGCTAGTCTTGATTATTAAATGAAGTGTCTCATGACACAAAAATACTGTCTGTTAGAGAGTTGAGTCCTACAAATTTCTTAATCTCTATGAGCCTCAAGTTTTGCCAAAGTCAAATTAGGTTAACGATATTTACCACTTATCTCTTGATGAATGGGGTGAGGATGACATGTGCTAATACTCTATATGAAACTTATTAAAATATAATGATAAATATGTATGAAAAGCAATGGTCTTTTTAATTTTTTTAAGGTAACAATCTGTAATGAGCATCAGCACTATTTTTTTTTAAGCTTACCTTCTGTATTTAGATGAACTTAATGATATTTGGGGCTGTTCAGAACTAATCCCATCTTCAAATTGACATCCTCTTTGTATAAGTAACTCAATATAGAAGATATGACATACTCAGAAAGAGACTGTATTCAGTTCAGTTCAGTCACTCAGTCGTGTCCAACTCTTTGTGACCCCATGGGCCACAGCACACCAGACCTCCTTGTTCATCACCAACTGCCGGAGTCCACCATCTGCAGTGATTTTGGAGCCCAGAAAAATAAAGTCAGCCACTGTATCCATTGTTTCCCTATCTATTTGCCATGAAGTGATGGGACTGGATGTCATGATCTTAGTTTTCTGAATGTGGAATTTTAAGCCAACTTTTTCACTCTTCTCTTTCACTTTCATTAAGAGGCTTTTTAATTCTTCTTCACTTTCTGCCATAAGGGTGGTGTCATCTGCATATCTTAGTTATTGATTTTTCTCCTGGCAGTCATGATTCCAGCTTGTGCTTCTTCCAGCCAGCATTTCTCATGACGTACTCTGCATATAAGTTAAATAAACAGGTTGACAACATACAGCCTTGATGTACTCCTTTTCTTATTTGGAGCAAGTCTGTTGGATAATTCAATATCAAATAAATAGCATAGAATTATTTTTTATGTCTAAATATTTCTTTCTATCCTAAAGCCTCAATTTTTTTTCACAGAAAACCCAGGACTTGAATTTAAAATTAATTCATTTGGAATGCTATGTATAAATGATCTTCTATAATTGGCAACAATCCTATAGACAGGAGGCAGAATATGTAGTGGAAACACATTCAAATGAGTCATTCCATCCTTAATGAAGCTTGCTCTGAAGATGTGAAAAGCAACCACAAAAAAGTTTTATTTTATGTATTTTTTTGTATCTAAAATTCAAGGATATTTAATGGGGTTGCCATAAAAGATCAAGGACTTTATCTTGTAGCTGCTATTTTCTCTCCAGAAGTTAGTTATTTCCTTTGATGGAAAACCTTTGTCTTAGAAAGAGATACTTTGGAGAGATGTGTTCAAGAAACACTTATTGAGAATAAGTGGGGGAATTTTAGTCTCTGTTATTGTTATTGTTGTTTAGTCACTAAGTTTTGTCTGATTTGTGACCCCATGAACTTTAGCCGTTCATGCTCCTCTTTCCATGGGATTTCCCAGACAAAAAGATGAGTGGGTTGCCATTTTATTCTCCAGGGGATATTTCCAACTCAGAGATTGAAACCGAATCCCCTGCATTGCAGGTGGCTTCTTTATCCCTGAGTCACCAGAGAAAACCTTTAGTCCCTGTCCTTGGAACCAAAACATGTGAGCTTCCTCTATCAAAACTTGGCTTTCTTAGAAAGGTGAAAGTTATGTGAGTATCAATAATGGAATAATTCCAACCTGGAGGCCTCATATATAGACTCAAGTTAGAGAAGATACTTCTTTCTTACATTAAAATTTTTCTGAGAAACTAACATTGATTGCTTGAGGACTAGAACAGTGAGGACAAAAAAAATAATGCTAGTCATTTTAATGTTTGTGTGAGAGTGTATGTGTGTTTGTGTTTGCTCATTTGTGTATGACTCTTTGTGACCCCATGGACTGTAGCTCACCAGGATCCTCTGACCATAGAATTTTCCAGGCAAGAATACTGGAGCAGGTTGCCATTTCTTTCTCCTGGGGATCTTCCTGACTCAGGGATCAAATCTATGTTTCTTGCATCTCCTGCATTGGCAGGTGGATTCTCTACCACTATGCCACCTAGAAAGCCCATTTTAAAGTACTTATCCCTAAACCTATTACTCAGATTCATCAGAGGGCCTATGACAATAAACATAAACTCTAAAAGGCTCCCAATAAATTATTTCTTAGAATCATGTGATGGCTGTCATGGAAGTGAAAGTGAAAGTCCCTCAGTCATGTCCAACTCTTTGCTGGACTCAGGCCAGAATACTGGAGTAGGTAGCCTTTCCCTTCTCCAGGGGATCTTCCCAACTCAGGGATTGAATCCAGGTCTCCTGCATTGCAGGTGGATTCTTTATCAGCTGCGTCACAAGGGAAGCCTGTCATGGAAACCTAAGCAATATTAAAAATGATGAAAGATATCTAAAGCACAAGAAGAGAGTTCTAAATTCAAACACATGAATAATTCCACATTCTTGCCCTTGGTATTTTCCTATTAGTCATTCTAGGAGGTATGCAGAGATAAATTATTGAGGATATAATTTGTTTTCCTGATGACTAGTTTACTGAACATTTAAAAATAGTGTTATTGGCCATTTATGCATCTTCTATTTTAAATTTCATTTCAAGTCCTTTGTAATTCAATTATATGTATGAACATTGTAGACTCAACTACAATACTACCAATATAGAAATAAATATATTTTGCTTCTTTCCTATTGATGCATATTTTAATTAGGATTAAAAATAATTAGTGTTAAGAATAACATCAAAATGTTTCCCAGTTAGTAATACAGAATAAGAATTTCCTTTAAGAAGCTGAACAATTTTTAAAACATCTATACTAAAAATTATGCTTAAAAAGATGCACTATATATTACTTATCCATTTCTCTGATGTTAAGTGATCATTGTAGCTTTTGAATTTTCTACAGCTCTTCAAAATGTGTTGAACATATTCATAAATTATGATCTTTCTCCATTAAAAATATTTTCCATCTGATTTCTTCCCAGAAAAAAAAAAGTATTATGGAGAGAAGAAAATGAAAAAAAGTATTTCTTCATAGTTATGTCTAAAATACTTGTATTTATAATATGTCTAATTCTTGCTCTATGTACACTAGTCTCTTTCTATGTAGGGGTATATGTAGGTGGATGCCACCTCAGAATAAGGAAATACAATGAAGCTGTTGCACTTTGTTCCACAAGTATACAGTTTTCATTTTGGATAACTTAAAAAGTATGCATTTATCTTTGAAAGTAAAAGACATATTTTTTGCAGAATACATTTTATTATGTTTATGTTGTCTCTTCTCTTTTTTTTTTTTTCTTTACTAATTCTGTTAGTAATGCAGAATGCTGTAACCAGGAATGGCGGAAGATGGATGCCGTGGGAAGATGGGAGAAGGAGCCGTGAGAACACATGTAGCAGAAAAAAGAAGGGGTGGGAAGATCATGCATATCATGGATTGATGTGCTGCTGCTGTTTGGTAATAACATTTCAGTCATTTAAGGGCATTTGCCACTTCAGCATACACAGTGAGTGTCAAATAAATATTTGTTGAATGAGTGAGAATGCAATAGATACTTGTAGTAATAGATTTTATATATATTTCTATTAGTTGGTCTTAATATATTTGTATGCATAGTGTATTACCTATCTCTATAATTTATCTATTAATGTTATTTCTCTCTGTTCTCCATATTCTTTTTTTTTCTTTTAGAATGTTTAAAATAGGGATTTCCTTTTCTTAACAAACCCTCCTTCCTCTGAATACCTATGCAAGTTTTTCTTTTTAATCCAAGTCTTTGAAGTTATCAATTTTTGAAGATGACTATGTTAAATTGTATGTGGAATATAATTTTAAAGAAGAAAAAAATCACTTGAAACAATATAATTATCTTGACATACTAACATGCTCTTTCCAAGAGGCAACAATTATTTTCATACCTACCCCGTAATCTGTGCCAGAAATTATAAACCTAGACTGCAGCTACTTTTCAATAATTAATTTATGTTTCTCTTAGAGAATAACAATAAACAGAGCTAGAGGACAACACTTGAATCCATGTAGTTTTGTAGTCTGTGTGGTGGTGGTTTTGTCACTAAATTGTGTCCAACTCTTGTGATCCCATGGACTATAGCCTGCCAGGCTCCTCTGTCCATGGGATTTCTCAGGCAAAAAAAGGAAATGGGTAGCCATTTCTTTCTTCAGGGGATCTTCCCAACCCAGAGATCAAACCCCCATCTCTTTAACTGAAGACATATTCTTTACTGACTGAGCCACTAGGGAAGTCTGGAAAAGCAGAGCTATTCTTATCCATGGGGAGTGACTATTTACCAAGCATGTCTTATCCCTTTATAGGTTTCAGGCACTGCAGACATCATGTCAGACACTATAGCTGTCAGAGTGAAAAAACACACCTGAATAGTTTATGTATTCTGATAGGTACCAGGGTGAATGTGTCACCAAGGACTTCTATACATTTCCATAAATTACTTGCTTATGATAGATAGATAGGGGCTTCCCTGGTACCTCAGCTGGTAAAGAATCTGCTTGCAATGCAGGAGACCTGGGTTCAGTCCCTGGGTTGGGAAGATCCCCTGGAGAAGGGAATGTCTATCGACTCCAGTATTCTGGCCTGGAGAATTCCATGGACTGTATAGTCTATGAAGTCACAAACAGTTGGACACAACTGAGCTACTTACACTTCACTGTGATAGAAAATTGTTGACCATGTATTTGTTTTCACAGTTAGAACTGAGTGTTCAAATATAAATTATCGTGGAGGAAGGAATTATTCCTAAATTTGCACAGGACCTCTGAGACTTCCCTGGTGGCTCAGACAGTAAAAGCATCTGCCTACAGTGTGGGAGACCTGGGTTTGATCCCTGGGTTGGGAAGATCCCCTGGAGAAGGAAATGGCAACCCACTCTAGTATTCTTGCCTGGAAAATCCTATGGACAGAGGAGCTTGGCAGGCTACAGTCCATGGGGTAGCAAAGAGTCAGACATGACTGAGCAACTTCACTTCACTTCACTTCTGAGCCTACAAGGTACATCTGAGAATTACAACTTATAACCTCATAGACACAGAGGAGGGCTTGAAAGTTTGAGATACTGAGATGATGCAGCAAAGGCCAATGGAGAAGGAACCAAAGTGAGAACCTGATCTCATGTACATAGCACAGTGTTTTTCAGTAAATCATGTATCAAATGTCCTTATCAATATTTTACAGGTGATATGTACTAGGAGTCTGAAGAGATAAAAGCCATCAATGAAGACATAAGAAAATCTTGAAGCAAATACTGGGCAAGAATGCTAAAGACATGCTCCACATTTACAGTGACTGCACTATTTTTGTTCTCAGAAATTAAGACCAGAATCCTTTCAAGATTAACAAGCACCATTCTGTATTACTTTTTAGGTAATTCAGGCTCTAAGAAGTTGTTACTTGCTGAATGGATCTTCTTATGCTTCAAAACAATGTGACTGAATTTGTTCTCTTGGGACTCACACAGAATCCACACTTGCAGAAAGTACTCTTCATTGTCTTTCTGCTCATTTTCCTGTTTACGATGGTGGCCAATCTGCTCATTGCCATCACCATCTCCCTCAGTCCCACACTTTCTGCTCCAATGTACTGTTTTCTCACTTACTTGGCCTTCGTAGATGCCTTTTACACATCTGCCACAACCCCTAAAATGACCATTGATCTGCTGCACCAAAGGAAAACCATCTCTTGGCATGGATGCCTAGTTCAACTCTTTTTGGTACACTTCCTGGGAGGATCAGAAATCATAGTCCTCATTGTCATGGCCTATGACCGCTACGTGGCCATCTGCAAGCCTCTGCACTACACGACCATCATGCGACAGGAAGTCTGCCAGCTTCTAGTGGTTGTTGCCTTGATTGGGGGGATCCTGCATGCTACTGTGCAGATTATTTTCACAGTAGACTTGACCTTCTGTGGTTACAACATCATGGACGACTTCATGTGTGATTTCTTCTCACTCTTGGAAATTGCCTGCAGTCACACACACACACTTGGAATGGTGGTGGCAGCCAACAGTGGGGCCATGTGCTTGCTCATTTTTTTCTTACTCCTCATCTTCTACATTGTCATCCTGAGCTCCCTGAAATCCCATGGCTCTGAAGGACGGCATAAGGCCCTCTCTACATGTGGCTCCCACTTTACAGTGGTGGTGCTCTATTTTGTCCCTTGTATATTTAGTTACATGCGTCCTGTGACCACTTACCCTGGGGACAAGTTGGTGAGTGTGTTCTTTATAATCCTCACTCCCATGTTAAATCCTATCATTTACACAGTGAGAAACACAGAGGTGAAAAATGCCATGTGGAGTTTGTTGAAGAGGAGAGTAGCTTAGGCTATCCTTGAGTCCGAGAAAGTAATGATTTATATACATAAGGAAGATTTTACCTATTGTAAATTGTGAAAGAAATTTAAGAAATTTTTCAGATCATCTCCATTAAAAATATTTCCCATGCTGATTTCTCCCCAGAAAAAGGTACTTTATCCACTAAAAAAAGGACTAGAAACCAACATTTGTTGAGTATTTGATAATGGCTAGTTATTTTTAGTCTTTTTGATAACTTTTAATGTACTTTACCAAGGCTTGTATGTTCACATTTATAGATTCTGAATAAGCAAGGGAAAGAACTATAATCCCCTAGTGGATCACTGTTGCATAATTTTTCTCCAGAGTCTTTCTACTCCTGTACTAAATTCTTTATATATGTTTCTTGGATGAAAGTTGCTTTCCATAGGATCTCATTTCATAATTTCTTTAATTTCTGCTTAGCCTGTGGGAAAGTATTCTGGTATAGAAAATCTCAGATAGATATGTGGGAAAGAGCCAGATGGGAAGTGGAAGAATCATTACTGATTCTCTTTTTCTGAAATAAGAATTTACTAAAAACAAATAGAGAAGTATCCCCCAAAAAAGAGGAATGAATAATTCACAATCTACTTCATTTTTTTTTTTTCCACACAATTTAGGCCGGACATTTGAAATCACTCTTAATTTGCTCTTTCTTATTTGTTTAAATATCCTTGTAGCTCATGGTTTCCTTGAATAATAAGGAAATGTTTTCTTCCATACAAAGACTGAGGAAATATTTGAAATAAGAATGACAAGCTTTTTTTATTTTTAATCAGGTTTCAACAGAAAGTCATTTAATTAAGTTCAAAGCTATGAAGGGAACTATATGTAGCTATCTGTAGGTCTAATACATATATTTACATTAAAAGATCCCCTTATTACCTATATGACATATTTGCTTCAGTTGATTTGTCCATGTAAACTGGTGGTTCCATTATCATTATCCCCATTTTACAGAGAAACAAATTTAAGCCATGAATATTTACTTATTTACTGAAATCAAATCACACATTTTTATCCCATAGTATGTGTCAGGAAAGCTAGAATACAGCTTCCTTTCAAAAGTTTCATATATGAACTTCTGACCAAAGTCTTCAAAACTTAGTTTTGCTTTCATTCAAATGAAACACAGAAGTCCATACTATGTTTAGGTATATAGATAAGAAACTTAACTGTAGTTTTAATTATCCACTTTGTCCTTCAAGAAAATCATGTTGGAATTGCTGCAGCCTTGTAACAAACGTCTCAAATATAGCACTACAAGTTGATAGTATGGCAAAGGATTCCTTTTTTATAAAACTAAACATTTCTTTCAGATTTTTCTATTAATAAATATTTAATAATATATTAAATATTATTATCAATATATAATTACAATATCAATAATGATGTGATATATATTAATATAAACTTTCCCATTTATAAAACTAAACACTTCTTTCAAATTTTTCCCAGTATTTAAATTGCCCATCATAAAAATAAAATAGCTAAGATGAACTACTGCAAGGTTGCAATTCTCTTCTATGCATGTGAAGGATACAAGGTCATCCTATGTTATATAACTCATAAATCTAAGTTCTCTGACTACAACACTTGTAGCAAATATTACTTCTGTTACTTCTCAGAAATATCACTTTCTCAAATCCAGTGATCAACTGGAGCTATTTTT